>CAOKZL010000948.1:600000-1191839 GCA_948472985.1 Iguana delicatissima
GTGGGTTAATGAGGGCTCTAAACATGTTCCAAATGGACCAAAGTTTCATAGATTGTTGATTTATTATTTGCCCATGATTGAATGCCGCACTAAAAGCTATCCCCATTCATTTATCTGATGTAATACATTCACAGTCATTATGCAAAATACAGTAAGATGTACTCCTGAAATTAGAAATATTTCTTCATTCCCTTGGAGCTCTGCATGAGCATGTACTTGTATTATGGGATTCATTACAGAGGTCTTTTGAATCCTGATGGATACCACTGGAGCAGGTCACAATCCCATAAGCCATTATTTCCATTGGAGATAATGGTTCATAGCCATGGTGGCTCATGGGAGCAGAATTTATTGTGTAAGGGAAATGTAAATCGTGCCATTATGGCATATGCATTGTGCCTACTTGTCTATGCATATTTAATACTGCAGAATAAAAGACTGTGCCATAATTAAACAGGAAAAATAGAGCTTTTCCGACTGTTAGGTGCTTGAGGTTTCTCTCAGGTTAAGTTGCTTAATATGGAATCGGTCAATAAGACATTTCCATTTTTCAATATTTAGATTTAGCTGCTGTGCAAACAGAGTATCAGCACTCACTATCTGGCATGAAGACACTTAACTAGCTCTGCTTTTGAGACTGAATTTTAAAACACCAATTGAAAATGCCCAAGAACATTTGCTTGTGTCTCAGGGCCAGTTTAATACTATGCAAAATAACACATGATATTATGTCTGCAGACTGGAAATATTTAAATGATTAAATATTTTGGGTTTAAGTTTGGCTGGTTGCCTTCTGTTCTTTTTCAGCTATCTCCTTGTCTTAAATAACCAGAACCTCTGCAATTGTTAGTTGCCCTTTATCTTCACTCAAAGGGCCAATCCAGGCATATTTAGGTACTTGTGTGTGACACATATTTGCAGTCTCCCTGTTCTGCTGCAGAGTATGAAACAAGATCACAGGTAAGATCTATGAACTAGAGCCGGGCCTAGCATTGGGGAGAGTAAATAGCCACTTTAGGCAACAGATTTTGGGTTTCATGAAATGGCCGCAAATAATTAGTTATTTATTTTATTCTTACTTTATTTTTGCTCCTGGGAAGGGAGAAAGACACCATGGAATTTTCTGCCTCATATTTCAGAGTAACTTGGCTGGCTTTACATACTTTGTATATCTTGAGACTGATGGTGGAGTCCCGTCTGTTTCTCTGCCTCAAGCAGCAAAATGTCTTGGCTGACAAGCTCCACTGTAAGCAACACAGCAGATACACAGCTAAATCCAATTCCTTGTTCTAACTATAGTTAAAATCCCAAAAGCTTTTATAAAAAGCCAGATTTTCACCTGACACTAGAACAAAGCCAACACTGGTGCCAAACAGGAAAGCAAGTGGAGGGCATTCTATAACTCAGGTGCCATAACCAAGAAGTCCCTCTTTTGTGTCATCACACAGTGAATTACTACTGCTCCAAACTGTTTAGGGCCTTAGATGTCATTACCTGGACCTTGAATTCAGACTAGAAACATATTGGCAGCGAGTGCAATTCCTTTAGGATTAGTATTATACTTTTCTGTAAGCTGTTCCCTCCAGGAAAGTGGTAGTTGAAAATGGTCCCAAGCACAGTTATCATAGCATGTGATAGATGATGGCTGTTAGGTTGATGAGTTGATTGTGCCAGGAACAGAGCCAGAGATTAACCAAACCAGCCTGCAAACATCCCCATCAGTTGAAGGAAAAGAGGAGGCAGAGTTGCCCCAACCAGCTCCAGAGGGAGAAGGAACCAGCAGTGATTTAGAAGAATTACATTCACCTATGCCCCCTAGCATCCAATCAGGTAACTGAAATGAACAGCTCAGAGAGAAGCTCAGAGAGAATCTAGCTTTGGCTAGATTAAGGAAACACAAAAATGAGTAACAGCTGTTTTCAGTGGCTATTTAAGTCTGTCAGCATGTCTTGCTGTTTGCTTGCAGCACATTACTGCACAAGTCCTCATGACCCTTGTGTTCAGCTCCCTCAACCCCTCTGGATGGACCTTCAGCTTTCTGGACCTTTTGGATTTGACCTTGACTTGGCTCAGCTCAGCATTTCCACTTGTTGTTTGTATTGGACACTCCCTACTGCCTCCTCCACCTCTTGGGCAAGTACCTTTGCCTCCCCTCCCTTACTTGCAGAGAGGCACAGGCAGGGAATTGGACTTGACAAAGAGTGCAGTTGAGCTTCTAGTGACAGACATGGATCTAGAGGTACTCCGAAGCTACTCATCTGCTCCTTCAGGGGACTGTAACCTTTTTCTGAGCAGGTTATTTACCCAGTTCCTGAAACCAGAATCCATCAATCAACAGAGCATCTTCCCACATTTGGCTTCAGTTTACTGGACCTCATCCAGTCTGTTGCAACACTGGGACAATGATCCTGCATGTGCACAGGCCTAGCAGACTCTAATGACAAGCAAAAGTAGAACTTGGTGTCATCAGCATATCGATAGCATCCAACTCCCAATCTGCTAATGACCTCACCTGATGGCTTCATATAGATATTAAAGAGCATGGAGGACAGGATGGAACTCTGCAGCACCCCATAGCTTAATAGCCACGGGGATAGTTCCACTTTCTAAAACTAGAGATAGGAGTGGAATTACTGCAACACAATACTTCCTACTCCTACAGACCTGTTCTTGTAAAATATCATTATCAATGGTATCACAGCCATTGAAAAATCCAGGAGAATCAATAGAGTAGCACACCCCTTATTTTTCATCAAGGGTAGGCCTTCAGTCAAGACAACTAAGGCTGTTTTAGTATTGCACCCTGACCTGAAACCAGACTGAAATAAGCAAGTCTTCCTGCTCTGATGACATGACTTTAATATGATTTTAATAACACATTTTAAAAGATATATTAAGGTCTTAAAATTAATAGTGTGGTAACTCTGGTATCACACACTCAACATTTGAAGTCGTCAATCTTTTTACATTTAAGATTTTGGAACCCATGATCATGTAATGGTAATAGCAGCTTAAGTAGCACCCTCAAGACTAACATAGCATAAGCATATGTATTATAGCATGAACTCATCTGTATTAGAATCAATTTCTTCAGATTAATAGATGATAATCCATACAGATATCATCATCATCTTTTTATTCATTTATATCTCATCTTTCTCCCAATAATGGGACTCAACATGTCTAACAAATTTTTAAAATATTACAGTTTAAAAACTATACAATAACTTTGATTAAAATGTAAATATAAAAGTTAATTAAAAATAATTCAATGATACCTTAAAACACTGCATATTAAAATATTAAAAATTCAGTAAAAGATAATACAAATCATAAAACTGCACAGCACATCATTAAAAGCCCATCCCATTTAATTTCTAAGAGACTGGTGTCACAAGAATGCTTTCAATTGCTAATGGAAGGAGAGCAAGGAGGAAGCCATCCTGGCCTCCTTAGGTAGGGACTTCCAAAGACTGGGAGAAGCCACTGAAAAGGCCTTCTTTCTTGTTCCCACGAAACAAGCCTGGAAAGCTGGTGAGACAGACAGAAGGGCTTCTTCAGATGGTTTTACACCCTTTTCGCATGGCATTTGGCTTTCAGCCAAAAATGGTGCAGAGTTGCGCATTGCTCCAGGGCCCTGCATGCACTTACCGTGCGTGCGGAGCCTTTGGAGCCACGGTGCTCATGCTTCCTGCCCCAGTGCAACCTGGGAAACTCCCAGGCTGCGCTGTGGAAGGGAGGGGCAGGGCTCTAGTGCTACCTGCTCGGGAGCAGGCAGCTCATGCGGAGCTGAAGCAGCGGGGATGCGAGAGCCTCTCGCTGGAGGCTGTTCACGTGATCCCTGCACCCCAGCGCCGAAAAAAGGAAAGGTGCGGAAAGGGCTGTAGAAATCTAATGGGATCATAGAGAGAGATATTGTCTTTTAAATAGCCTAGACCCAAGCCATATAGGGCTTTATAGGTCAAAATCAGAACTTTGAATTGTTCCCAGAAATGGACCAGCAGCAAATGGAGCTGTTGCAACAAAGGAGTTGTGTGCTCCCTGTAGTCAGCCCCAGTTAACAACCTGACTGCAGTTCTTTGGAACAACAGTTGTTTCTGAGTACTTTTCAAGGGCAGCTCTACATAGTGTGTATTACAGTAATCTAAATGGGATACAAACAAGGCATGTGTTACCATGACCAGATCTCCAGAAATGGAATGGATTTTCCAGGAATGGACACAGTTGGCTCACTAGCATTAAATGTGCAAATGCGCCCTTGGTCACTGCTGAAACTTGAGTTTGTAGGTTCAGAGCTGAATCCAGAAGTACTCCCAAATGGTGAATCTGTGTTTTCTGGAAGAGTGTACCCCCAGCTAACAGAAGCTGAATCCCTGTTCCCAAACCTGTCTTTTGACTGATAATGAGCACTTCTGTTTTGTCTAGATTAAACTTCAGTTTGTTTGCTCCCATCCAGTCCATTACATCTGACAATAGCCAATTTAACGCAGGAACTGCTTCCTTGGAATTAGGGGGAAAGAAATAATAAAGCTGGATATCATCAACACACTGATGACACTTCACTCCAGAAGTCTCTTCCAGAGGGTTCATGTCGATGTTAAATAACACAGGGGACAAAATATCACCCTGAGGGATTCAGCAGGCAAATGGTCAAGGAGCTGTACAGGAATCTCTCCTCATCACCCTCTGAGAGTGCCTGTCCATGAAAGAATAAAGCCACTACAGAACAGTACCTCCAAGTCCCATCCTGTTAGGAAATAAGCATGTGAACGACTCCCTGATGTTAATGGGCAGCATTGTTAGAGTTGTAGGTCAGTGATGTAGACTCAGGTCGATTGACTCAGACTCAAGTTGGACTTAAGTCACTTCAGTGACTTGACTTGGACTTGACTCAGCAATAAATGATGCACTGACTCAACTTGTGACTTGTATATTTTTAGTGAACAACTTGCTGCCCTTGGTTCAGTAACATAATGCATTCATTCAGAAACCTTACAATTTCGAACAACACTTCCATATCTTTTTTTTTGCCTACTGGTCACATGATGATCTCTCTCAAGCCCAAAGCATTGGCACATTTCTTAGAGAGGAACAGAAAACTGGTTAGGCAATGGATTTGAGGCGGGGTTGAGGTCTGCTTAGTAGCCTATCCCTGCTGCATACTGGAGAAGCCTTCCAAAACTTTTCCTAACAGCAGAAGGCAAGACTTGTCCCCAGAGTGCAGGGAGTGTTTCTCAGAGGGGAACAGTAAATGTATTTGGAAGGGATGGGATGAATCCAGAATTTTCCAAATCCGGATCTGAATCCCTGGAAGGTTCTGGGAGTCCACGAATCTCATGAATCTTGAATCTTTCAAATCCTTTTTTAAAAAGTGTTTAAAAACAAGGGAAGAAGGGTAATCTTGGGCAAGATACACTCTCTCAGCCTTAGCAAAAGCCTTGGCAAAGGCAAACCTCCCTCTGAAGAAATCTGGCCAAGACAATTGTCATAGTTTTGCCTCAGGATCTCTCCAGATTGAAAATGACATGAAGGCCCTTTTTACACAGGCAGGAAAACGTGGATTAATCCCACATTTTCCTGCCTGTGTAAACAGGACCACATACTACAGTACAGAGATAATCCAGGTCAACACTAGATTTTCTTTGCGTAGCTCCTTCTGGCATCCTGGGTTTTGTAGTTTGATGATGTACCAGCACACTTTGGCAGAGAAGGCTGTGACACTTCGTAAAACTAGAAACCCCAGAATTGTGTCTGAAAGAGCTTTGCAAGGGAGCTATGCAAAGGAATCTTTCAGCTGTCCTTGAAATCTCAAGAAGATTGTACCTTCCAGCCAATCAGGTCTTTGGCAGGCCCCGATGTGTCAGTTTTTAAAAACAATTTTTTCCTTTTTTCTATATGTGGTTTGTCATGTGGCTGATGAGAAACCATGAGAGACATTTCACTTCTCATCTTATTCTAGCTATAGGTTTACAGCCAGCCACTGGTCTTGTGGAAGGAGGTACACTGGCCTTCATGTGGCAATCACTGGATGAGATTGTGTGACCTTGCCTTCTGCCCCACTACTTCTGATAAGCGTCAGACTCACTGAGCCCAGCATTTATACATGCCATTGATTTTCAGCCCAGAAAATAGTGCTGAGCTTAAATATGAAATGTTCAATTTAAATATCTTAGAATACAACCCCAGATGTAATTTCTGAAATTGTTAGCAAATGCCATTATTACTCCAAGGGAAAAATTCACTTACTTGCCATCTCCCCTTGTATATCTAGTCTCCCAGGTTTTCAGGTGTCCCAGTCTCCAACAAAGTATTTGAATGGTGGATTCAAAAGATTTGGTTTGTCTATTTTAGCACAGGGATTTAGATTTGTGAATCTCGAATCCTTGCCAAGGACTTGAGGATTCAAGGATTTGAGGATTTGGTTAGCCCATCCCTAGTATTAGGCAACAGGCTTGAGGAGGAAGGATCCTTGCTTCTAAAACTTTTGGAGCTTCAATAACGGGGAGTAGGAAGGACCCCATTCCCCACTTCCAAGAAAACTTCCAGCTTCAGAAATTGAAAGTATAAAGGATCCTATTCCCCACTTCAGAAACCACAGACTCTTTTATGCCCTTTGGCACAAAAGCCTCTGGCTTGGGGAAGGGGGAGTAAGAGTATCCTATTCCCCACCTCCAAAGCTAAAAATGACAACATTGTAAATGTGGATGGCTGATTCTATTTAAATTGTTAAAACTAACTTTATTCGACTCTGTCCAGAAATTTTGGAATATGGGTTGGAGTATAAAGGTGGCTCAGAGATTTGAAACTTGACTTGAAAGGATCTTGCAAGGACTTCAGGTTTGACTTGAAACTTGAAGGTAGAGACTTGAGATTTGACTTAAGACATGGGCCCTTTCCGCTTGACACACCCAATCTGTACTGGTGACGAGAGATAGATGGGACCTGGATGACGTTTATGCACAGTATCATCTGGGTCCCTCTTTCCCCCATCCCCAGGTGGTGTGATCACACCACAAATCATTGATGGGTTTTCCTTGTCAATAACTGTCAATCGTGCTGACCTCTCACTGCACGCCCATACTTACCTTGATTATGGAGATCCTGGGAATGCAATCACTGTGCTTCTGGTGTCAGCGCAGCCTGGGACAGTACCTGGTTGCACTGCAGCAAGAACAGGCATGACCATCGTGCTTCCTGGATCCCACAGGTGGACAGTGCAGAGAGGAAAGCTCTATCACACTCCTCTCCCGGGACAGCAGCTGCCACCGTAGTCACTGGACGCTGCCGGGATGCAGGTAAGCTGCAGAAAGGGCCTTGGAGTAAAAAACTTAAATACATCATTCCTGTAGATCCTGAAATGGTATTGCACAGATAGATGTAGGAACAAAGTTGGCATCTGAATTTGCAGCAGGATCTTTTTGTGCTGTATAAAATATATTTGTTGAAATGAAAATAAAACATAATTTTAATATTATGTGTAAATGCAATTGAAATGTTGTAGTAGTTGTTGTTTACCTAAAAGTCATTTCCAACATCTGGTGACCCTGAGGCAAACCTATCCTGGGGTTTTCTTGGAAAGATTTTTTTTCAGAGTGGGCTTGCTATTACCATGCTCTGAGGCTGAGAATGTGATTTGTCCAAGGTTGCCCTGTCGGTTTCCAAGTCAGAAAGGGGATTTGTATCTTGTGTCCTGAAATCCTAGTCCGATACTCCAACTATAAGAACACGCTGTCTCTCTAATTGAAATATTACATGCAAATTATTAAATTATTAATCTAAGTATAAAATTACAATTTCTCTGCATCCCCTTGAACTATAATATCATACTACATCTTTGCATGTAGCTATTTGTTCTAGGTACAAGGAAATGTTTTGTTTCCTAACAAATAGGGGAGGGGGTTCTGTTTTAGGAAAATTTAGGAACAGGTAAAAATAAATTGTCTTCTGTCACAGTGTCACTATTCCGTTTCTAAGCTATATTTCACTAAGTATGGGTGTCATAACAACCTTCCACACAAGGTTAAATTTTGCAATAATGTTTTGTTAGAGAGAGAAATTTCTCATGTATGAGAAGTGCTACAATACTGACAGTTTTACTGCTAAGAAATGTCACATAGATATGTTAGCAATCTGAAAGAAATGCTAGACTGGTTCCTACATTAGAATTAAGAGGTGTCAATCATTTAACACTGCATAAATGTCACCATATTTGCTAAATGTTAGCCTAAAGAATGACATGAATTATTTGTTTCAGTATATTGCATATTCTAGACTCTCCCGTTGCTTGTATGCAAACTTACCATTTTCTTCTCTTAAATTAAACTTAAGTCATGCGAGCCATAAATTAGAGATTAAGCATTTTCACTTGGCATGATACCCAATGCAATGCAATGCATAAACAAACAACTCCCAAGGTTACTATGGTGGAGACAGCAGGAGATGAGCGTCTCTAGGAAATGAAAATCCACAAAATACACAAGCGGACCAGTCACTCACAAGAGGATTATAATATCTGCAGCCAACTCTAACATGACCAATGCCAGAAATTGCTAATTCCCAAGAGGGTTGCCAGCTCTCAGCCTAATGGAGAAGAGTTTGCTTTAAATTCTTGCATGGAAGGAGAGCTTTGGTAAAAGCTGTTCCTTGCATCTCTGACAGACAACAGAGAGAGATGAAGCATAACACAACCTTCAAGAAGCGAGACAATTCCTTCTTTCTTCTCAGGAATTCCTGCACAAGTCCAGGAGTCCATTATATTAGTTACTATGAGTATACAATATAAGGATATAGCAGGTAGAGTCATAGAAAATGTGATATTAATTACATGAAAGTACAAGTATAGCTCAGTTAACAAAGCAGTGTGTTCTTGGACATTACTTTTTTTAACCAAAAATTTAGCACTGGGACATAGATAACATCAAAAGAATAGAGATAGGCTCCTACATGAAAAAAAGAAAAATGTTTCACCATATTTCAGGAAACTTATTATTTAAAACTAATAATATGCACATGTGAAGTGAAACAACCATCACCTGGACTTCTGGGTGGTTTGAATGTTAGACTAGTTACTGACCATGGCTTCCAGAAAAGGTAGTATTGGGAGACAAGGCTAAAGGCCCAGCTCAGCAGCAACTGGCCAAGTGTCCTCCAACCAACTTTGTCTGATTTCTCAGATGAGGAAGTAGAAGTGAATGGATTGTCTGCTATCCTGGCCAAACTTGAAGCCTTGAGAAAGGCTGAGTCCCTACTGAATAGTCTGTATTCCCAGCTAAACAGGAAACCAGTCCTGAAGGTAAGACAAGATTTTAGCTTGCTTAGATGCCTTGAAAAAGTGGAGCCAGTGTGAGGACAGTGTTTTGCCTGGGGAAGTAGAGGAGATTCCAGTGACCCTGGTGGCCAGTGCTGAGGGTAGTGTCTGTTGAGTCTGCATCAGTGGAGCATTTTTAGGCATGCCTTCTGATGCTAATTCCTCCTTACAAATTCGTACAAGACCATGGGAGGCCTGGGGCATTCCAGGTGGTCAGGCATCTGCTTGTTCTAGAAGTAAGGGAATTGGGCTAGTAGAAGGTGTACTTCGCATACAACAATTTAGGTTCAGGGCAATCCCAAATATCTCAGGGGTCTACCTTATGCAATGATTTTGTGAGGATTTAGGAGGTATGCAATAGGCTACTCGTAGCAGACACAGTATAGTCTTGCATGGTGCTATACTGAATGGGGAGCAGACACTTCCCATGAGGGACTATTTCTTACAGGGACAGCAGTGGAGGGCATTTTTGCTCCTTCTATATATGGATTTATTTACAGGGCCTACGTGGTGTCTCTCTATGGGGTAGGTAGATGGTTGCAGCATGAGTGGCTTGGTAGGGAACAGATAAGTGTTTGCTGGTTGAAAAGAGGAAAAAGGGATGAACCAAGGTTGAGAGAGAGAGAGGGGGAGGGAGAGAGAGGGGTGGGGGGAGAGAGAGAGAAAAAGACAGAACTCAAATAGACCAAAGACAAAGTGAGTACAAAAAGGAGGTGGTGGGTACATCAGCCACTCTTAGGCCTTTGTCAGCTTTCCTGGCTTTCCTTTGTCTTCCTGCTGCTGCTAAGCCTCTATTTGGGGTCTGAATACTTCTCTTGCCCTGCAAGAGTCACCAGCAAGTTAAGGCTTCCTCTTAATTCTAGCATGTAAGCAAAGCCTCAGGCAAATGCTCACATTCAAGACCTAGGAAACAACCCTCTGCTCCTTTCTGATGCTCTTGTTGAACCTCCCTGACTGAGGTATCTGGCAAACCTCTTCTAGCTCAAGTCAAGAGGATAAGCTGCACCATTTGCTTCATCTCTGCTCTCTTGACACTTCTGTCTTCCACAACTTCCCTCTTTTTATTGCTTCTAACTAATCCTTTATTGGCCTCCTTGCTGCTCCCATCAGCACACTGCCTCTGTATGGGCTTTAATTGAGCCAAACAGCTGGATCTTAATGACCACTGAAGGCCATGGAATAGGGAGCAGATAACAATTCACAGTTTGCCAGATGGGCTTTTTTTGACTCTAGTCTCAATCTGTCTGTTGTGTTGCTATTGCCTGTTTTGTTTTGTTTTGTTTTACCCATCCCCACTTAAATACCAGCTATTTTAAAATAGTGTTCTAATGTTGTAGGTTGCCTTGAGATCTTACATTTGAGCTCAGTGCTTTTCTTGAATGAGCCCTTAAACTTAGGTCTGGTCAAAATGAGATTATTCTTTATTTGGATTTCTTGTTCATAAAGAAACCAAGAGCAGGACAATATACCTTCTTGAAGGAATTTTACTCATTGATATCAGAACTAGGTGTTCCCTTAGCCCGTTTAAAAAAAAGGAGGAACTCAGACAATTTTTGTTCTGAGTATCAAGATCAATACCTTGAAACAATATTATAGGCTGTCTGAGAAGGAGCTTAGTGATTTGAGGGAGAGGGTTTTTGAGTTCAGAGTTCATAGGAAGGCTATGCTTAAGGAATTTTAGGAGCTCACTGACAACTTAAATTTCATGTGCAGGATTGTGGCACCTGGTAAGGCTTTTTAGAACATCTCTATGACCCTATACATAGAACATGTAAATCTCATCATAGGATTAAGATTACTCAAGGGATTAGAGAGGACTAGAGGGTTTGGCAGGAATTTCTTGCTAACTTTTATGAGATTTATTTTTGGAGTGATGAACTGAGGATCTGGGATGCCTTAAGGGTATCTTTGGATGCAGCTTTTCCATTGTTTTTGGGTGTATTTTAATGTAAATTGGTGTGCTCAGGCATAGTCTGAGCAGATTTAACACTCCTGGACTTTTTTTCCAGTCGTGGGCTGTTGGATTTGGACCAAGGAGTTGACTAACTCCTCTGTCCATTTCCAGTGTAATAGAATGGTGACAGAACAGGTTACTAATTCCTTGTCTTCCGTGACTCTTGAGTCATGAGTTTCGTCAGGGCCTATACACTGTAGTTTTTTCATTATAATGTTCTCTTCACATCTAGGAGAAGTTATAAGAAGGCCAGTTTAGAATTCAAAAAACTTAGGTCTGAGGAGGGGCTTTGGGCTCTTTGGCCAATTCCTGTTTCCCACATTTTGTAATTCTGTGCTCATCACAGTCTATTTGAGCTATGTTGCTAGTGTTGGCCTTTGCTTCCAGGACTCAGGGTATCAGGACATTACAAGTGATTTCAGAATTCATAAAGTGCTGGCTTCAAAGATGTGGCCTTCAGAATGGGACAAAATATTTGATAGCATGGACCATTATACCCTGATGTCTTTAAGGGGTCAGCGGACATTTAGTCGGCCATTTGTACTTTGGATTATGATGCCATCTTGTTCTTTGTGGCATCTTTGACTACCTTTTTTGGTGCTTTGTGGCTTAGTGAGCTGGTTGTGTTGTCCAGATGGGATGTATCGGGTATAGAAGTAGTGCTAAGGGATTTAGTTCTTACTGGGCAACAAGCAGTATTGAAGATTGATACCTCTGCAATGAAAGCCAGTGTGGTCTAATGGTTTGAACACTGGACTACAACCTTACAGTCCAGGGTTCAATTCCTTGCTTGGCCATAGAAACCCACTGGGTGACATTGGCCATATCACACATTCTTACCCCCAAGAAAACTTTGTGATAGTTCGCTTTAGGGTCATCATAAGTTGAAATCTATTTGAAAACCTCTAAGATGGATCAGAGGAGGACAGGGGCAAAGATAATGATGGGGCTTTGTTTTCATCTGGCTTTATGTCCTGTTTGTACTTTACAAATTTATGTACAGGTCAGAGGATCTAGGCCAGGTCCTTTATTTTGTCATGCTGACTTTTCACACCTTACCAAATACCAGTTTTGCACTGTTACCTCCACGCACTTGAATCTACAAGTGGTTAAATTTGGGACCCATTCATCTTGGATTGGGGCTGTTTCTACAGTTTTTGCTAAGAGTCTGGTTGTGGGATCAATTCAGTGTATTGTATGCTGGAGATCTTTGGTGTATAAGATACATCTGACCTCTCAGGTCTTGAATGATATTGTTCTGTTTACTAATGTTGTTGTCTTTTATAGATACTAGGTTTTGTCTGGAGAGGTGGTGGGTCCTAATCTGTGGCCATAGCACAGTTTACTGGACAGTGCACCAGGCCCAGAATTGCCATTTTGGCGCTTAACAGGTTGATCAATCAGGCCATGGCAGCAGAGCTTGGGGAAAAAGGCCTTATTTGGCATGGTTTGTTACATCTGTTGTTTGGATAGTACAAGGGGTCATCTCCACATATTTTGGTCATTCACCTGGGAGGGAATGACTTCAGTTTGTTGAATGGCAAGGCCCATATCCTTCAAGCTCTGAATGGCTTCCATTTCATACATAGTAGATGTCCTAGAATAATAATAATACTGGAATAATAATATTGGGTCATCGATTTTGCCTCACAAATTTTGACAAGGGTAAGGTTGATCTCTGATGCATTGATGCAGCCCATGGAAGGGTAAATACAGAGATTCAAAATGCTTTGAATAGATAACTGGATCACAGTCATCCACATTCTGCTATAGTTTTTCAGTAGCTTGAGCTCTACAGAGCTTAATAGCATCCTTTTATTGGAGGAAAGTAATATGTTGTCCCTTGGAGATTTGCAACAGGGAATTACAGACCTATTGGCCAGCCTGATGGGAGAAAAGGACTAAGTAGATGCTTCTCCCTTATCTTTGGCAGGCAACGGGAAAAGAAAATAAGAGTTATGGTGGCACTCTTTTGGTGAAGGGAAGGACTCTAGGATGCCTCTTTAGGTCCTGTGACCTAGGATGGGGAAAAAGACTGAAGTTGGGGCTGGCGTGGGAGACTTTGCGCTCACCTAAATACAGCAGCTTGGGGCTTGGTTCCTCAGTAGATGGCCTGTGAGGAGCAACCCAGTTTTGGGTTCTCCTCAGGGCTCAAGTGGTTAGCTCAAGGGAAGGCTGAAGCAGTGACACCTGCGTCAGGTGATCCTGTACTAAGTTGCTCACTGCTCTTCCTTCTTTCCAGGTTCAATATCGTTGAAATAGGTTCTTGGATAAATAAAGTGACCCTTATTCAACTCAGTTCCCTGTGTCCGGTCTCATTAATTCTGTCTTTGGTCAACAATGAGGCTAAAAGCAAATCCAGGCACAAGCAATACCTGCTGATATTCCCTTTGTTTCACAACTATTGAAGGTACAGGAGCCCTTACCTGTTCTTCACCTAGCAATCATAGGTGCCATTGAAAAGAATTACAAATGGATCCACAAGGAATTTACTTATGTCTGTAAGGAGTATTTATAACTGATCAAGTAAAACTTTGGGATGCATTGAATTGCACCAGAGGTACAACTTGACATGTGGCTATCATATTTTGGATATTTCAATAGGAAAAATGCAACCTATTTCATAAGTTGTTTTACCATGTTCCATGTATGTTTCTCTTTTAGGCATAGAAACAATATGCAACAATATTTTAAAAATTATTGTCATGAGTGTTAAGAATTCCTAACAAGAAGAATCTGGGACCAATGAGAATCTTTGTAGTCTGGGATGAATTCTGTGCAAAATTCACACATGGTAATGTGAAAACAACCCTGAAAACATTTTCTGAACAGAAAAGAGCATTTTATGTGCAGCAAATCTTTTTCTATCCAGAAATATTATTTCCCAGGTAGAAAAAGCTGTTTTCTGCACAGAAAATGCTTTAATTGAGGACTTCCTCTGTGCAAAATAAACGTGTGTGTGATTTGCACAGAAAACAAAATTTTCTGCACAGAAACCATTTTTTTTTCAGTGCAGAAAATAATATTTCTGCATAGAAATATCATTTGCTGCACAGAAAACCTGTTTGCAGTGCAGAAAATGCCATTTTCATAGCCAAAACAATGATGTGTGACTTTTGTGCAGAATTAATCCTGGCTTGCAGATAAACCTCAAAAACTACATAGTTTTCAGAAGCTCTTACAGCAGGAAGAAAATTGGTAAAACTACTTGTTGCTGCCTATGAGAAGAAACTTAGTGAAGAATTGCATATCTATTCTACTTTAATAAAGTTGTGACATGCTCTGCTCTCAGTTATTGGTAACTTTTAAGATGGGAGGATAAGGTCAAAGAAACACAAATAACATGGCAACTTTTTTCACAATCCCAGATGCATAAAAATGTAGGAATATTGCTAACATTTACATAATTACATGTAAGCAATGTTTAAGCACTTATACGTAAACAGTAAAGTTTGCACTACCCTCTTATACACTATGAGATAGTTATACAGTCTTATATTCACTATATTCTACTCCACTTGAATTTTTTTTCTTTTTAAAAAAATGGATGTTGAGATCATGTAAGAAGTTCCACAATCACCTGTCTTGAAGGTGGTAAACCATACACATCAGAGACATCATTTCAGACAGGATTAGTCTCAGCTTTTGTTGGCTTGCTTATTACTATCTTTTCCTACCATCCTTTTTAAAAAAATTTCCATAAAAATGGCTTGACTTTTTTCTGTCCTGTATTACATCTTCCTCACTAATTTGCTCTCCATTACCATCTCTTTGCCTGTTTAAGCTTTATTGCTTTTCACTCCCATATTCAATAGGTCTATTTTGGATTATATTTCTGATATTATTGTATTTCTCTGTTCCAAAGTGAACCTCATTTTGTTGTTAAGGCTGTGTTTCCAATATCTTCAACCCCTCTTTGTTATTTCCATGCTCTGGATGATTTCTCAAATGCCTCCTAATTCAGTAGAGTATATGAATTGCATTAAACTCCTGTTTACTCCCCTTTCCAGATCATTAATGAATATGTCAAATAAATATGTAAGTAATGCCAGTGACTTCAGTTCCTAATAGATACCTCCCCATAACTTGATACTTAGATGTGTATCATTATCCATTGGTAATGGCTGCTAGTCACATTTCAGTTCACATGACAGGATTCCAAGCCCATTTTAATTAATTTTGTTGAAAGGGATTTCATGACAGCATTGAATTGACTCAGTTTTTACTTACCTAACAGAGGAGACACCTTGATCACAAAATAGTTCTTTCTGTTCTTTAATTACTGGCTGCTTTTTTTGACCCCTTCATCTATGTTTGGCATCAGTATGTAGCATCGTTGGATAGCTTCTTATGCCCCATTACCTGGCAGTGTCTACAACTGATTCCTTCCCTGTCCCACTTCCAAATTGTGCCAGACATTTATTTTGTAGTCCACTAAAGGGCACTTGTCCTTCTTGTCCCCATCAGACATTGATTGAGCCCTTCTTGTACTCCTAGGTACAGGTATCTCTTCTGCAAACACAAGTTCACCACCAGTGAATTCATTCACTAGAAAATTACTGTCCATCACAGTTGTTTTGGAAGGCCTTTATTATACAAGAATTTTTAAATACTTTTTAAACATTGGCACATTTTACATTATAAAGTATATGCATGTGTTTTGAACTGTAGCATATACAAAACATCTTAGGCAGCTACCCAAAATGTAATATTTAAAGTGTTGGGCAAATAACATGACCATATGAACAGCTCAATTTCCTGTTGAAGTCTGTTCTCCAGTGTTCTGATTTTTTCCTCTGCTACAGAAGAGGCACTCTCTTTGTGCAGTATTTTTGAGCATACCTTATTTTTGTGAAGT
The DNA here is from genome assembly GCA_948472985.1 of Iguana delicatissima. Taxonomy (NCBI): domain Eukaryota; kingdom Metazoa; phylum Chordata; class Lepidosauria; order Squamata; family Iguanidae; genus Iguana; species Iguana delicatissima. The sequence goes on from CAOKZL010000948.1 coordinate 616,120, forward strand.
AAGTAAGTGTGCTGGTTCCCCATGCTCTCTTTCTATTATCTTTCTATCATTCTGCAGCTATCCTGACAACTTCCCCAGAGTTTTAAAGAATGGTAAGACAAGGAGGAAACTGGACAGAAGAGTACACATACATGCACACACACGAACACACACATGTAGAACACTCACATACATCATCAGCCACCTAAGTGTAGAAATCCACACTCTACTTATAGAAATGCACTGAAATTTTCCTCTATTTTGAATGTTTGAATATTGCTTTTTACCAAACAGAATGAGAATGATAACAAAAAATGTGGAAGAAATTTGTGGCATAGCGTCAGATCAAAGATGTATTGCAAGTAATATTTCTGAAATAATTTTAATTTCAGAAGTCATGCCTTATTTACTGATTTATTTATTTTATATCCTACCTTTTCCACAATATAGTGTCCAAGGCAACTTACAATATAGGTTTAAAAAAATATAGCACAAAAGCTATATTTAACAAACAAATGTGTATAAAAAAATTATGTTTGTGTGTGCACCTATGAAACAGCATTATATAAGAATTATAGACCAAAAGTTAAAAACACAATTAAGAAATGATTTGAATGCATACAATAACAACAACAAATAATGGGAGAAATATATGGAAAAGGGGAAGAATCAAGGATTTTATGGGACACAAATCTTAAAATTTCTATTTCATAGTGGAATTAAGTATAGACTAATATCAGCCTCTTCCAGGGAATGTACTTTGAAGACAATTCAGAGATGGCATTTGACACCAGTTAAACTCTATGAAATAAGTGATGATATCTCCCAGTTTTGTTGGCAGGGTTGTAGAGCTGTTATAACAACAAATCATATGAAGTTATAGTGCCCAAATGAAGTAACTGATTGTATATGGAAAATAGCACATCAAGAATTATATCTTAGAGGAGTTTTATTATCTAATATATAAAAGTCAAAGTTTGTGAGTGATCTTGTCTATTTATCTGTGTCAGGCAGGCAAAGACCTCATATGATTGGCTGCGTGAAGTGAAGAGACGTCATATGGTTGGTTGGCTGTGAAGATTCTATAGAATCCTGGAGTTGACAGTTCAGGGAGGGGGCCTTTAGAATTCTCAGTCAGAGAGCTCTGAATAGGCCGGTTGCTATGGAGACAAGGCCTAGCAGCAAGTCCCCTCATGAACCCAACCAGTGTATGTTAACAACTCTGAATACAGACTGGATTGGGGAATATGGGCAAAAGTTACAGGTACTGAACAACACAGTTTGGGGAATTAGAGACACAGGATCTCAAATTTTTGTATTTCAACCACATCTAACCCCTAAGGTAAGGTAAGATAATTCCTAAGATATTTCTACAATTTTCTCGTATTTCTATGAGAAAATGAAATCCTGGGCAAAGCTAGGTAAATACACTAGATATTAACTATTTTCAGTGGGGATAACGCAAATGCTCTGCATAAAGATCTTATTGTTACAATATGCATAAAGATCTTATAATTTCTAACTGTGCAGATCTATATTGTAGCCTTCACAGCTAGAAATTACAAAATTGTGGAAAACTATGGAGGATCTTTAATTTTGACCCTGACTAGCCTGAACATGAGGATTTGCCCTTTCAGAAAAATTGACCTGTAGAATTACAGTAGCTAAAGTGGAAATTAATATACATTTGTTTGACACAGTCTGGGCTTCTTTTATCACTTTAACAGCTGAGCAAGATTTATGGGACAGTCCACCAACGCATCAGCAAACATTTTGGTTTTCATCATTTTAAGCTGTTATTCTATTAAAGATACTTTGTGTTAGGTTTATGAAAACAGCTGATTTTGGAATTAATGATAGTATTACTTGACTGATTGTACTGTGACTTGTCATCTTCATTGTCCTTTCTCTTGTTTTGCTCTTGGAAAATAAAATTTTAAATTAAAAAAAAATAAAAAGTTGTTTGAACTGAACGAAAGCCTTTCATTTCTGAAACCCAAGGATCTTCAAACTTGGGCATTCTCATATAGGAAGATACTTTTTTTAAGATAGGAACTAAGCTGTATGGCACTTTGTAGGTAATAACCAGCAGTTTGATTTGCAGCATGGTATGGACCAAGAACCAATGACAGTTTTGCAATATGCTCCCTGTAACGAGACCCAGTCAGAAGTCTGGCTGTAGTGTTTTAGATTTGCTTAAGTTTCCACACAGTTTTCAAAGGAAGCCCTATATAGAGAGTAGATTATATCCAAACAATATGTAATCAGTATCTTTGTCATGATAGCCAGATCTCATATTTTCCAGTGGGTGCAGCTAGTACACTAGTTTAACAGTACAAATACACACATGGTACAAAATGTGCACATCCAGGCTCAGAACTGAGCTAGGAATCTGGAATGTAACAGGCTTTCTTCCAATTTCCTTATCTGTTTTTTAACTCCCCAGGAGCACTTCTGCCTTGTACGGATTAAACTTCAATTTGTTTGCTCCTGTCCAGTCTGGTACTGACAGCAGACACTAATTTAGTAGTCAACAGTTTGCTTGGGGCTGGATGGAAAGGAGAAATAGGTACTGGTGATCCCAAACCCCTAAACTCCAGACAACCTTCCTTGGTAATTCTATCTTTTAGGCAAATTCATAGCATGGATTCCAGAGTGTGATGATCTAAAATAATTACGTAGTGTGAAAGTCCAGAGGTATACTTGGCCTGAGATCTTGTTGGTGAGTTTAATATCAAGGCCAACAGTGCAGCAGTGCAGTGACAACAATAGTTGCAATGGTAAAATGGACTGAACAGCAATGGGGAAGGAAGGAAAGTCACTGCTGTCAGAAAAGAGAGTTCCCATGTAGGCTCCAAAGCTACTCAGAGGGCAGTTGGGCAGTTTTGCCTCCTGGTTTTGTCTTTCCCTTCGCTATTGCTGCACCTGCCTGCAAAAAAAGTTCCCTATACCAGTAAAATGGACAATTATATTAGCACCACCAGGATTCCAGCTTCAGATTTCTAGTACAGCAAAATCACCTTACTCGCTGTTCATTATCTTCCACATGATTTATGGTTATTTTTCTTCCAATGTCCTATTAGGCAGTGTAACACAGAACCAAAGGAAATTGAATTTCAGTGCATTGTGATATACACTGGAACTGAATTATTGTTTTTAATATTTCCTGAACCCATTTTTTTTCTTTTCCTCTTTAAAATAATGGGAAAAGGCAGCTAAGAATTGTGTCAAAGAATGACAACTTATGTCCAGGACTGATTTGTTTATTAATCCTAGCTAAATTTGCCTTTTGCTTCTAATCCATTTACTTTCAAGGACTGCAGATATGATTCAGAACACCGCTTCTTTGGTTCACTTACTTCTCTTTATTTTGCGCAATGAACCTCTGATACAAAGAATACTTATGGTCAAGTGGAAAATGGGAAGTTTCTGTTGTATTTGTATTTGTATATTATTGTCATTGTGTTTTGGTGTTGTGTTTGTGTGTGAATATGAATGACTGCTGAGTTAGAATGTTGATGAGTGGGATTATTGGCAGCACTAATTGGTCTCCAAATCATAAACTGAACTAATTAGTCTCCAGGAAGAGGTGAGCAGATCAGCTGATTTCCTTTTTGTTTATTCCACTATAATTCCTTTCTCTCTTATTTCTACATTGATCTGCTGGGAGTTGTTTTATTCTACACAAAAAATCCCATTTAAATACATAATTCAATGCCTAACTTAAGGGTATTTTTTTCTCAAAGTGCAAATTTCAAATTAGCTTTTCAAAATGCATCAAATTATTTCAAGAGTATAAAAGCTGATCAATAACTAAATTCTGATCCGTGCATAAGTAGAGCTTGTGATAAATGACAGCTCTGAGGTAAAGAGCAATTGATTGTGCCAGAAACAGGGCCAGTGATAGACCAAACTATCTTGGAACACCCCCAGCAGCTGACAAACTGTGACAGAGTTGCTGCAACCAGTGCCTGTGGGAGAGGGGACCACAGATGATTTAGAGCAGTGGTTCTCAACCTGTGGGTCCCCAGATATTTGTGGACTTCAGCTCCCAGAAGCCCCAGCTACTATGGTCAATGCTCAGGGCTTCTGGGAGCTGAAGTCCAAAAACATCTGGGGACCCACGGGTTGAGAACCACTGATTTAGAGGAATTACATGCCCTTTTGCCCCCAGCCTCTAATCACATAGGAGACAGAAACGAGCAGCTCAAAGGGAAACTGTTTGGGCAAGGTTGAATAAACAGAACAATGACAAGTAACACCTATTTTTGTCAGCATATAAGTCAATCAGCATGGGTTGCTGTTTGCTTGTAGCAAATTGCTACTCAAGCCCATGACCCTTGTGTTCCAGCTCTCTTGACCCTTTTGGGCTGACCTTCGGCATTCTGGACCCTTTGAATTTGACCCTGACTTTGGCTAGGCTTAGCATTCCTCCTTGATTGTTTGCATTGGACACCTCCCCTCCACTGCATCCTCCTCTTGGGCAAGTACTATTGCCTTCCTTCCCTTGCTGGCAGAAAGGCACAGGCAGAGAGTTGAACTCTGACAGAGCTGGCTTCTTGAAGTTTTCTGCCCTGTTTGTGGGTACACCTCTGCATATGTCTGTGGACATTTCACAATTTTTTCCCATGGCAAATAAATTTTTTTCCAACTGTTCTTGGGCTTGGGGATCATCAAAAACAGATCACAGTTGCCCCCTCCCTTCCCCCTCCCTCTCCCCCTCCTCCTCCTCTTCTTCTGAGAAGTTGCAATTGCTCGTTCTGCCAGTAGGAATCTAAGGAGAAGGAAAGAAGATTGCTCCTTCCAGTGGGGAGAGAAAATAACAAAGACAGAAACAGCAAAATGGAGGGAATTAACCTGCACTGTTCCAGAACATTGATAGTGAGAAGTTAGGTTAGGATTTCTGGTCTCCAGATCTTCTTTGGCAAACCTGCAAAGTTTTCTCACTGAATTAATGACAGGAACAACTAAAAAGCCCCCCCCCTCTGCCCCGGCCAATTAATCTGTTCTAATTATAAAAGTCCTGGGGAGAAACCTGGATTGGGGAAAGAGCTCAGGTTTCATGCAAAAAACAAGTCAATGTGCTCAGCATATACTCAGAAGCAACCAATTCTTTCACAACATATGCATCTTATAGACCATTACTTGCATCTGACTCTAGTTGAGGGACTTTGTGCTTCTAGTAAAAGTGTCATCATGAAAGCATGACGTATGATGCAAAGCTGTGATACTAAGGAGGTAATGCCTCACTTATCTCATTTCTATATGCAAAGATGAGAAACTATAACAATTTTCTCACTTGTGTGATATATTTTGTAATGTGATATATTTTCTAATGGTCTTGACAGAATTTTCATATTTGTAAGAACAACTTTTTTGCACAAATTGTGGAAGCTGCATAGATAAACTAGGGGTCTTTCTGCACTACACTGTTATGGTGCTATTATTCCACTTTCAACATCCTGTGGCATTCCCAAGTTTGTAATTTACTGAGGCCAAAGAGCTCTCTGGCTGAGAATTCTAAATGTCCCTCCCTAAACTGCAAACCCCAGGTTTCCATAAGATGTTGAAAGTGGAATAATAGGACTATAAGAGTGTAGTGTGGAAAAGCCCTAGGATAACTTCTGCCTTGTTGCATGGCCTTTTAAACATCTGGATTGGTTGTTTGTGTCTTTCTCATCAGTGAGTTAATTCTTTTGCATTTGCGCAGTGTGTTTGTATTGTGTTTGTGTGTATGGCTTTGTTCACAAAGGAAAAAGAGACTAGTTTTGCAGAGACCTGTTTGTGTGATACACCAAATATGACTCTTTCCTCTTGTTATGCTGCATGTGACCACAACACTCATGGAAGGTAGTATTTTCTTATGCAAGCTCTCTTGACATACTGAGGCAGTCTCTTTTTTTGAGAACAAGAAATATTCTGCACAACCCTGTTTGATACCAATATCAAACGATTGATTAACTGATTGAATGAATCCATATATGAGTTGTGCTGTAGCTGAATGTGTACCTGAAGAAGTAGCCTATGATAGGTCACCAGAACTATTTCAGGAAACCATCCTACTGTTCATTGGTTTGGAATAAGTTATTATTTCAGGCTCAACCTGTTCAAGATAATAACTCAGCAAATCTTTGGCTTGTGCTTCTGCCTAAGAAAACAATTGCTCTATTCCACTACAATGCTTTATTTCAAACATAGGTGTACTAGCCACTGGAAGTTTGGGGGGGTTGTTGGTGATTTGGGACTAATGAAGAAATTTTGAGGCTGTTTTTGTTGCATTTCTGAAAAATGTACAAAACTTGACATAGAATCATAGAATCATAGAAATATAGAGTTGGAAGAGACCCCACGGGCCATCCAGTCCAACCCCCTGCCATGCAGGAACACCCTCAAAGCACTCCCAACAGATGTTTAAGCCTCTGCTTAAAAACCTCCAAGGAAGGAGACTCCACTACACTCCAAGGCAGCAGATTCCACTGCCGGACAGCCCTGACTGTCAGGAAGTTCTTCCTGAGGTTCAGGTGGAATCTCCTTTCCTGCAGCTTGAATCCATTGCTCCTTGTCCTGGTCTCTGGAGAAGCAGAGAACAAGCCCTCTCCTTCCTCTACATGGCATCCCTTCAAATATTTAAACATAGCTATCATGTCCCCTCTTAACCTTCTCTTCTGATATTTCATTGCATGGACTAGTAAAAGTAGAAGCATTGGGTGAGTTATTGTGTCTTTGCACTCAAGTAGTCTGACCTTTTTTTGCTTGCTTTCTGTGTGCAGCTAAATTTCCAAAAGGAAATTTAATTTTGGCCAGCTGTATTTTGTGCAAATGGCAGAAAATACAAAGAAAAATCAGCACCTGCTATCTCAAGCCTCCACTGAAGGCAAGATATTTTCTGGGTATTTTAGAATTAATCATGTTGAGCTGATCTTACTGTTCTTATCATGTCAGAATCAAAATCAGGAGTATAGTGCAATTTTTCCCCACCTGTCTAATTAAAACTATGATCATTTCCACACCTTACCTGCTCCTGTTGTCCTTTCATTGTGATCCCGGCAGGACCTTTGCTGGGAAGGGAGCACAAGAGGAATGCTCCCCGCCATACCCAACTGGCTCCCTGTATGAGCGACATGTGTCTGCCTTCCACAGTGCAGCTGAGCACTTTTCCATGCTGCGCTGGGTAAGGAAGTGCCTCCATTGCGCTTCCTGCCCTTCTGCATGGCCAAGGAGAACAGGAGCATCATGTGATTGCAAGCGCTTAACAGATTTATTCCATTAAGCAAATATCCCGTGATTGTGACAGGTGGGGTGGGATGGCAGCAGGACTGTGATGACATCATGTGAAACCAAGACCCACAGATCACTGTCTTTCTATCCCCATAGCGGGACTGCAACGACATGCGGAAATGGCCTATGTTTTCTTCTGTTGGTTAAATTGAAGCCTTGGGAAATAAACTTCATGCCACTAGGGTTTCTAGGTGCCAAATCTGAAAACACATAGAACATCAAAGTTCTAACATCAAGCTTCTGAAATCAAAGTCCAGAATCACCCCACCTTTTGTCACTGGTCCAGCTGGTAGAAAGGGCAATCTATAGGCCTCATCTCTGCTGTTCTATGTTCCTGCTCTATAGGTAGCTACTAGATGGTTTACAGACTGCAACCCAGAAGGATCAGCTGGGCTGATAAGTTGATTCTTACATATGTATACATCTTTTGTTTCTGGCCTGGTTCTCCAAGATAGGTAAGTCATTTTTCAATGTTTTCAGGTTGAATTCTTCCTCAACCTAAGTAATGACATATTACCTACTCAGCAGTTCTGACATATGGTAAACTGGGTCTGATTTGCTATTTTATTTAGTCTATGTCCCATCTTTTTCATAGTATGTGATCCAAAGCAGCTTGCAATGTTGATTATAATTAATAATAAAAAGTTTTTTAAAGCCAGTAAATAAATAGTCTTATTAGAATATTAAAACAACTTACAACACATTTACCTTTAAATGGGATTTTCAAGGGACTGAACTGAAAAAAGAAGTCTGTCAGTGATGGGCTGAGGGAGATAGAATGGTGGTCTGACAAATGGAAATGTCTTCTGTCTTGCATTTGGTTGGAATTGTTGTTATTTGCCATTAAGTCAACTTTGACTTGTAATGACCCTACAAACAAAAGTTCTCCAAGAGCCCTGGTCATCAATAGACTTGTTCATCTCTTACAGACTCAGAGAGTTGATTGGAATAGGAAAATATGAAATGAAATGGTTTTCTTGTAGCTGTAAAATGTAGCACAGGAATGAGTTTTCTAATGCACAAATATCTTCTCTGAAGGTAAAAATGAATTTATGATATGCAATGATAAAACTAAGGATCTTTAGCAAGGGTTTAGGGAAGGCTGACTATAGATCCCATATAAACAGTCTGTTAGAGGTAAAGATGTATTGCACCTGTGCTTCATACTGTTGTTAAATACATAGTAATACAAGGCCTAAGAGAAACAAAGAACTCTTTTGTTTCCTTTTATCTCACTATAGTTATATTCTAGTGAAACTCGGAGGACATGTTGAGCAATGTTGAACATGGATTAAAACCTCTTCTTTTAACATAAGCAATTATCACTTAATGTCCATATGAGATGAAAATGATGATAGATATGATTAAATTACTGAAGCACTGCTAGATCTTGCTCTGGATCCTAAATTGCATTTCCATTGGCAGTTCAGGCACTGGCTGTAGCAGTACACCATAAAATCAGCACATTATTTCCTGAAAACAGTACCATAAAAGAGATTCACTACACCTCTTATTCTTACCAGTCACTAGAGTACATTTGTGGCATCCTTCCAAGAGGGCACAAAACTTTTCCGCACTCTTCCTAGCTGATGCAATTGTTACACTCAAGTTCATCATATATGATACATGTGTCTCCCCTCCAGCCCTGAGGAAGATTTCACTTATGCCAGTGATCATGTCATATGGAGGACTTTGGAAGGTGCAGTCCATGCAACTTAACTTTCCCAAGTTCTGCTTATATACTCTTTGTATTCAAGCATTTTGGGATGGGGCTGGGTGGTCAAACATGTGTATTCATGTGGCTTCTGTGGCTGCAGACCTATAAGGGTAGATATGTTGAACTAAAACATATAATTATAATGGCTGGGTTGTATTATAATGGTCTCTACAAGAGATTTGGTTGAATGAAGGTGTTTGGTTAGACTTTTGCACAATCTTCAGATTCAGAGAACATTTTTTAACAGAGTTTCTCACGGTTGCCCCCAGAAAAACTTGTACAGTGCCATCCAAAATTAGGGGAAAAAAGGTGAAGGAATGGATGGGAAGGGAGAATGAAATTTTTTTACCATATTCCTATCACTTCTGTCTAAATTCTTGCAGTTTATTTATTTTCCTTGAACACTCTCAGAAAAGGAACCTTAACCAATAACTCTGTTACTAATATGTGGATAGATAATGAGGAATTCAAAATGTGGAAAAATTACTATTTGAGAGGAAGATTCTGAGAATTAGAAAGGCCATGCTGACTTGCCATATTGAGAGTTGTTTTTGAAAAGATAACTTTTCCAAGCTGTGAAGGAATCATAGATTTGAAGCATTGGTATTAACAATAAAATGTTAATCTCATCATTCCAGTAAGAGCTATTCAAAGGATTCCTGATTAATTTTAGAGACCAGATTTGGGAATTTGTACCCAAACTTGACTTGATCTTGGTTTACAGATCAAACTGAACCTGTTCAGATCCAGTTTTGGAAACCCCAATCAATAGTCCTCCCACTGACACACATTGGGAACCAAAAAGTCTTTAGTGTTTTTTTCTCCTGTCTTTGTGACATCTAGATACAAGGTGGGACCTATCCTATCCGGTTGACAAATTAAAGACAGGTAACTTCAGTGGGGTTTGTACTACATACTTTTGCACCTTATGCCCCACCGCATAATATTTAAAGCTTCTAAACTCAGCTGAGTGCATTGTTTCCACTGGATTGTTCAAAAGGAATTCACAGACACTGATCAAATGTTTAGTGTGTTTACAGTGTAAAATAATTTACTTTATTAACCTTGGAAATCTGCTGTCTGGGATCCCATTGTCATATAGCTCCTGGTTCCTTCTAACTGCCTTGTGGCTTGACTCAACCCTCCTATGTTGACTTTCTAAAGTATCTCCCTGAAAGATATAAGCATTCTTTAAAGTACCATTCATTGGCTACAGTTTAGCATTCTCCATACTCTCTGAACCTCAAAGCTGCATAATTCTCATTCTTGGTCAGAAGAGGTCACATGTGAGTAATGTAGCCATATAGAAAACACTGTAATTCTAATGTTAACCACTTAAATTTCATTATCTAATGGCATTATCTTTTAACTTCTATGTCCTCTGTGAAAAAATAAATTCCCAAATAGAAAAACTGGTTTTGGACAAAATATGATGAATTTGTCCTGAATCTTCTTGGTGACTTATGCTCAGGCATATACACATTCTTTTTTTGCACATTTTACAAGGAGGTATTCAGTTGTTCCTTGAAAAACATTTTCTACCCAGCTATAGATCAGCAGCCAAGTAGCTTCAGAATCCAGATCTATGCTCCAATAAAACCACTGTTTGACCACAGGGTGGGAGTGCCAAGAAAGCTCCCTTATGCCATCACCCTTTTGGCCATCATCTCCTTGCCATGCATAACTACACTACTGGATGTTTACTCTGTTTGAGCACTAAATATGATATTGCCCTTATACTAATATTAATAACCCTAATAAATAAATAAACAAACAAACAAACATGGAGCCATGATATCTAGTATACTGGCTCCTTTTGTATGAACTTTCATGGAATTTGAGATTTCCACAGAGGTCCTATTGTTGTGCTCTCCATATGCCTAAAAAGTTTAATTAGTGCATAAATAATACAGGGCCTTTTTTTTAAAGTGCTTCTCTTGTGCAACTTATTCCCCAGTCTTTATCGATCTTCTCAGAGGGAGTTCATGTGAAACCCAACAGCTATAAAATTTGTGTTCCTGCAGGTGGCTTGGCTGTCCCAGCCCAAGGCTATAAACAGATGGCTGTGAGTAATACCCTGGACATGCAGATCTTTCATCCAGCAGTGCCTGAAGGTGCTCATTGAGTTGTTCTGAAAACATCTACCTGCCAAGCCCAAACTGAGCTGCCCACAAGTACTAATTAACAAGCCAATCCACTGTTCCACTGAGTGCTTTGTAAAGTTTGTGAAAAACGATAATCTTAAAACTTAAATAAATTCAAATGTGCCCTTCCATCCCAATTGCCACCTAGCTTAAAATAAGGCAATTAGGAGGGAAAAAAAAAACATGATGGTACCAAAAATGGGTGGGCAGTAAGTGCCTTGAAAAAAGTACTTGTAGTGCTGACACATGCTCAGATGTTGATTGGGCAACACCTTGTTGGTCCTAATTTGCTAATTTTCCAGCAGGTGGGAAAATAACCCAGTTGTCTTCATTAACTACCCATAGAGGGGGCAGCAAATAACAGTTGCCATGGATAATCATGCCTCTGAGTGGCAATATGAACCTTCAGGAAGAATAATTCATAGAGATGGAGAGACCTGTCCATTTGACCATTTAATATGTTTAAAATCTCATGTTCTTTCTCTCTTAATATCATCAAGTTAAGAAGAAATTTCACATTTTGATGAGTTGTAATTTTTTAAAAAAGGCCAAACCTTCTGCATTGGCCAGTTTCAATAGGAGTTGGTCTTGCCAGGTTGGAGAGGACTGTGTTTACTTATCTTCATTTAGCTGCTAAATAAGAGGTGTCTGTCAGTAAAAATATGTGACAAACCTAGTTCAGCAATAGCTGTATTAAGTATCAGCACCTTAATCACCTAAAGCATTCTTTTTTTTACTTTTTTTTTTACTTGTATTTGCATTTTTAAAATTGCATTTATATTTACAAACTTTGAAAATAAAGTTATGGGATGAGCAGTCCTGTTTCAGATATGTGGCAATATACTTAATTCAGCACAAGGACTCTGTAAAACCAAAGTCATAAAAAAAAACAGGTGATGCTTAGATAAGCTACAACCTTTGTATACTGGAGCCAGTGAGAGACTCTAGGGTCTGATCCAGAACAATTCCATTGGACTGGATTGAATTTAGTCTGTGTTTAAAAACAGAAAGTAGTTTCAAATCATTGCTGGGCAAGTCTGCAACATTAACTCTAGGAAAGTCTTTGATAAAGACAGCTTGCTAAAATAAATTTTCTTTTATCAAATTGCTTATTAGATATAAAGGGTATTATAATTATAATGGAGTGAGTTGGCTAGTTGCCAAGAAGCAATTAAGGAGACACAGCATACTCTACCAATTTGATTGAATTTAATCAAAGTAGAGATAAAATAAATTGGTTAAAACATTTCATCTTTGAGAAAGTCATGTTTCTGTTGTGAGCTGGGAACAAGCACTGAAGGACAAAAGCACACAATTTTTAAAAGGCATTGTTTGGACTTTCTCCTTAATCCCACATACAAAATATGCATTTGGAAGAGTTACCTAAGAAAAAAAAATATATATTTAGGCTAATAATACATCACAAACATACACTCCCACCTATGAATACATGAGAAACCACAGTTCCTGAGACTGCCAATAGTATGTGGTACTTCTTGCCTTAAAAAGCAAGAAGTAGGATACCTCTCACTGAAAGCATTCATGTAAAACTAAGCACAAATTTGCACAAGGTGCACAACTAAAATGCAGACAATTCAAAAAATATGTGCAGCCTAGGTACTCTCTGAAGTCACTTATAATATATAATATATAAATACAACAGAAAATAAAAACAAGAAGTGCACATTTTTTTAAAGAAATGTATGAATCATTCATACACTCCTACTCCCACCTAGCTCTCCAGAGAACAGGCTGAAAGGTATCCTGCACATTACTTTCACAAGACTCACTGCCAGCAGTCCCAATTATTTATGCCCTAACAACAAGCAAGGATGAGTGTACACCTAAGGGAATTCTAGACAGTACGGAAGTAGCACTTGTTACATCCACTAGTCACTGCTGGCCAGACAGAAGCTGTTATTTGCATCCCACTCCCCATTACAGCTTCATCACTAAGGATGAGCATTTAAAGATGTAGATAGGACAGTTTCTAAATTTCAACAAATGTATCAGGCGTTAAGAAAGAAATTAAGTAGAGTTCAGACTCACACAGAAACCTTTCATGTTCAGAAGATTCTCTGTCCTCTCCTTTTCATGCAAAATGGGAACAAAAGATACAGGGTTAGCATGCTCCCTTTGCTGCATTTTGAATTAAACTCTTTTGTAGTATCCAAAAGGAGATTTATACAGAGAGAGAGAGAAAGAGAAAGAGAAAGGGACAGCAATGAGATTGGCTGATGATCACCCATGAAATAACGAGACCAGGCACTGGAAATTGCATTAAATAGGGACCACTTTGTTTGACCTAACCTACTTATGTTGTGTTGGCCTAGAAACAGAGCAAGAGCTGGGAGCAACCTGATGTGGGTCCAGCTGAGGCTAAGGTGTCAACCCCATGACAACCTCCTCAGCCTATCCTTGGGTGAAACACCTAAGCCCTGAGGACAATCCAAATACTATAGGTTGCTTCCTGGACCAGCTTAATTAGAATGTAACCCAGGGACTCCCAGGCAAGCTGCGAAACTTTATAAGTGAGAGCCTGAATCCCAGGTTACCTCAAGGGTAGCTGCCTTCCTTTGCAGGGCTCTAAAGGGGCTCTCGATGCAGGGCCCTAAAGGGGACCCTACCTTACAGCAAAAAGGATGCCAAGAGCTGGTCACTGACATCTTAAATGCTCCCCCCCAACTACCTGTCAAAAGGAAGCCTATTTAAGGGTATCACCCAAAGCCAATTATCCAGGTCCCACAGAGGCAGAATGGGATGGAGGGGGGACAGTCAAAAGGAGGAAAAAAAGTCCTATCTGGCCCTGAAGGGACCAGATAAGTTTCACTGAAGGCAGGTGTGTGGGTCATGCTGTGAAGATCAAAGAAGGCATGTGAAAGGGTAATCAGGATTAAATAGCCTCCATGCTTACCCCCATCACCTGCTGTAATCTGACACTAGGTGCCAATCATCAACCTCCTGGTCTCTCTCATGGAGACCATCAAATGGTTACTTTCCCTGGCATGATATTCATCACACAGGTCTAGGTAACCACTTTGAATACAACAAAGCAAGACAATGTGGCTAAACAGTACTTATTTAATAAGATGTGGCATATTGGTAAATACATCAGTTCATATAATAGAACAATATATAAGAAGTAGACAGTGAGCCACCAAATGTGGAGACTGTTTTCATAAATCAGGGCATTTCTGTGGAGAGATCCCCCCCAAAAACAGGAAGGAGACTTGTTAGGATGAATGAGGATGAAAGAGTGAAGGAAGGTCTCATGGTGCTTTTTTCTTTGTTTTATTTCAGAACATTTGAAAAGCATCCACAACCAACTTCATTTCTATACCTAAAATATTCCTAAGATGCTGAATACAACAAGGATTGGCATGTTTCAGTCTTTTCACTGATGTTCTGTTCCAAGATCATTATATGAAGTCTGCTTTTCATGTTGTGATATTTTTCATCAACTTAAGCAAGAGAGCTGCTTTAGCTATTTTTAGAAACTGATTTCGCATCCTCATCCTTGACAGTCTGAACTCATTTCTACGGCTATGCCTAAACATAGAAAAGCTGGCTTAAATCCAGCTTCATGCTAGGGGCCAACTGACAGTGTTCTTCTCCTCATCTTGTCCCTATATGTCTCCATAAGGCTTCAAAAATCTGCCAAAAGATTTTCCTGACTTACCAGAGCAGGCTTTGAGGGCAGGTGGGGGGGGTGCAGATGGAGGAGGAATTGCTGCTTCTCCTGATAAAATCCTTCCTGTGATTTTTCCTGTGGTGGCACACCAACATTGAATCCTGAGACTCTTTCACATCAGAAAACTTCTATAAATGGTGAGCAAATTGGCTTTCTGGTTTAGATCAAAATTAAAACCCTGTTCAGGTGTTATTTTTTCCCCCCATTAGAATCAGTTGAGGAAGAATGGGGGTGATCACCTCAGATCTACTTCTGTTCTCCTCATGAATTGAATGGTGACTGTCTGGGGTAGAGAACCTGCTTTATTTGTGGAAACCTCTGGCATGATACAGCAGAGACTATAAGACTCCTTGCCATTCTCAACATGAGGAATATGATGATAAACTCCATGGCAAGTTTGAGACCAATTGGCTCATCCCCATTGTTGCATTCAAACTGTGGTGAGGCACAGGGAGGGAGAGGAAACCCAAACAGGGTTATTTGTTCTTAATTCTATTAAAATCAGTGAGATCTAAGTAAAATTATGACTATCTTTCCACATTGTTTTCAATAAGATCTAAATGCAACCAACTTAATCCTGATTCAACTATTATTATTTTTTCAATACTGCTACAATATTGCAAGGGTGTGTCATACTGAGTTTACTTCCAGACCCCAAGACTTTCTACCCTTGAAAAGGAGGAGGAAATTCCCCAGCATTCATTAATTCTCATGCTGCCACCACCCACTGAATTCTGAAGTAACTGAACAGTACAGTGGGACCCTGCTCAGTGGATTGACAATCTCTATGCTTAAGGACCGTTCCCTTCCCTCACCTCCCCCTTCTGAGTGAGAGAAGTCCTGTCTAAGCATGTGCCAAAGTCTGGTGTGGGAATGGAGAGGAAACAGAAGTTTTATAGAAAAACATTTATTTTAAGGCATGCAAGTAAACAAGACAATAATACACATGAGAGGCTCCCCCTCTCAGGTACACTTAAGTTACAAGTAGTTATAAAACAAATACATTCTTAAGATCAGCCAACCTCTAAAATAATAAAAAGCCCTAACGCGACTAACTACCTAATATTCTAGTTACTCACATTTGGGTTCACAGGCTTAGATGGTCTAAGAGAGGAATGAGACCAGGAGGCGAGGCCTAGGGTCTGCAGCCTACTACTGGCACAGATCCCATCTCCAGAAGATTTCTTTGTTCTCTCTCTGCCACATGGTCTCCCAAGGATTTTTATAACTTCTCCTTCGAAGCATCGAAGATGCTCACCTCTTTCCCCTTGATTGGGCAATTCTCCCCCCATGACCTGTGAGGCTGACCCACAATAAAAGTGTAACCTAACCCCAACACTTCATTAACCCTTGGTTTACCTGAAGAGGGAAGTATCCTCCTTCAACCAAGTCTAGATAATGGGAATCCCCATTATCACAGGGTGCTACTATAGTACTATAACTGTCAGCACATCACCCATTCATTCATTCAATTTATGAGTAAAAAGTTTGTCTCTGCCATTTATCTTTATGCCAGACAAATCTCTAAAGACTGTACTGCCTTTAACTTGACTTGTTTTAGCACCTTACCACCAGCCTTCTTAGAGGAGAAATGCTCATGTATTCCTTATTCCCAGTGTGTCTGTTCTTGTTAATCAGGCATGACTGAAGCAGCTGAACATGTGCTTCTGTAATATAGGCAGTAGCCTATACTACAAGGACATCCCCTTTTTATATACTACCCAAATTTTAGCAACTTTTCCAGGCAGATCTGATCATATGTATTTTATTCTTCTTTCAGATTTTATTATGAAATTGCTCTTCTACTGGGAACTAGCTTGTTATACCCTCTTAGTAATTTTATCAGTGGTATCAGGCTCCACCAGATAAATTATGGAAGACACTTATGTTTCTGTCTTTGAATACATATGTGTTGGAATTTTTCTCAACTAGTAATCACCACCTGTTCACTTTGTTCATGTTTATTTTTTGACTGAAAAACCTGGTCTATGAATGTAATCAAGTTATGTAGATGTTTCCTCCCACTATCCAAGCAGAAACAATTTACAAGAAAGGATACAAAATCTCTAGTCATTATAGTAATGGGGAAAGTTGATAAGGAATAAGAGCATTTGAAACAATAGAATTATATGTGCTCATCTATAATACACAAATTGCAAGCCAAATATTCCTACCTCCCATCTTGACCACCTAAAATGAAAATCATCTCATTCTCAAAATCAAGACACAGCAAATGTTCAAACCTACAAAGGCACAGAAAAGTCACCCTTCAAAGGTCACATAAATAACCACTGGGAAAGTCATTTTGGCATAACAGTCAATGGTTTCTAGTTATTTCATTAAGTTATATTTAATCGGTATTTCAAGCATTTCAAGGGGCATTTTGAGCAGGCATTTATATGAAGCTATTTTTTTTTTGCCATTATCATATCAACTTTAAGTCCATCCCCTCCCCCCACAAAAAAGCAACGAACAAGGTAATTAGCATTATAAACATTTATCCTTTTTTTTTGGTAGCATTATCAGTAATGAACTACTGCAGAAGGGCATAGCAATAAATTACAGTTAAAAAGGAACTTTCCAAGCTGTACCCAAACCAGCATGTGGAATGAAATAAAGTCATACATCACTGGTCTCATTTTTTCCCAGATTTTACGATACAGTTCTCCAATGGAAAAAAAAATGTGTTGAAAAAATGTTCCTATTAGGTGAATATACCCACAAAAACATATATATTCATGAAAAGAATTTTTAGGAATATTATATTAGGTGAAACTGCTTGCAAAAGATACCTACAGCATGAGGAATTGCACAAAAAAATGTGTATGTTAGGAAGAATGCAGATGAACGTGTGGAATGTTGTGTGAACTGTGTGTACATGTTATAGAAATTAGAGAAATTTAAAACTGGAGAAAAGAAAAACTGAAATGAATCAATATTGTTAAGGTCAACTGACCTTACTTTTTATATCAGATATGATACCAATATAATTAACTAGCGTATTTACCTAGCATTGCCTGAGGTTTTTATTTTCCTCTTAAGAACTCACCAAACTGTCTTCTCCATTTCCTGTAACTTTGTTACATGTTTCCCAATGCAATCTGTATTCAGAGTTATTTACATACACAGTTTGGGTTCCTGAGGGACTATGCTGTCCTCATCCTTGCTGCTAGGCCGCATGTCCATAGAAACCTGTACCTGTAAAATTTCCCCATATTCCCCAATCCAGTCTTTATTCAGAGTTGTTAATATACAGAGATTGGGTTCCTGAGAGAATACACTGTCTTCCTTCGTGCTGCTAGACATCATCTCCATAACAACCGGCCTATTCCAGTACCTCTAACTTTTCTCCATAGTCCTCAATCCAATCTGTGTTCTCTGGTGACATTGATGTACAGGCTTTTTTTTTTTTTTTTTTTTGCTTTCTGTTGAATTTGTGCAATGGCTTTACATTTTTCTGGAAGCACTTTTTGTTTTGAGTTTCAACTTTAAGATTCCTCACATGGAACCCATACAATCTACCATGTGAGGCGAGAAGAACTTGTAACTATGTTGTGTATGTCACTTTAGTTTTTCTCACATATGCCTCCCAAAAGTTTTCTGGCATCCTTATTGATGGTAGGCCCAAGAGCTCTCGGCTGAGAAAGCCAAAGGCCCCAGGATTCCATGGAATCTTCACAGACAGCCAATCATATGAGGCCTTCACCTCGCACAGCCAATCGTATGAAGTCCTCACGTGCCTGATGCAGACAAACAGACAAATGGGCAGACAAACATTGACTTTTATATAGTAGATAATATTTTATGAAACCATAATATATGGTTGGATGGAACATATTCAAAAGGTGTGTGCATGCCATCAGTGTAGCTGTTTACCTGAAGTGAACTATTCTTCCTTTTGAAGATGGATTTGAATACATGCATAGAACACTGTCAGCTGTAAGTGTGCTTGTGCATAATTTCAGCTTCAACTCAGACATTGATGTTTTTAAGACTCTGTCTCCTGAACTCTGTGTTCCTTGTCTGATCTCTCACCTTTCATTGTCTTGCATTTGTTTAAATCAATCTTGGGCACAACATTTGGAATAACAAAGTGCCAAATACTATAGAAGGTAGCAGAAGCCTACCTACCTGTTGACCTTTGACTGGGATTGGTATTTTAATCTTGCACTTGAAAATTACCCTTCAAAAGACTCCAATTCAAATTGCCAACATGACATGTCTCTTCTAATGTGATGTGACTGGAATGATAACACTTGCTTTGATGTATAATGTAATCCAGTGTGACTGATCAGATGCAACCTGCCATAACACAGCACAGGGCAATGCATCACGTTGGTAAATTAAAATCAAGTCGTCGTGAGAAGCCACAATAAAGAATAGTTATCTGGATCTTAACGATTATAAAATCTTTGATTTGAAAAGATCATTGCTTTTCTTTTTGGCTGAGAAACAAAGATATATAACCCATATAGATGCTAAGAAAAGGGTTGTGGGAAAAATGTGTACCATCAATGCTCAAGAGCCAAGTAGGTATGAACATTTTGGGACTGTTCTATACTGTTTGTGTCCTGCCTGGCAACAGCTCTCTCAGGTTTTAAACCAAGGCCTTTCTCATTCTAGTTGCCTGATCTTGCAGAACAAAACAAAACCTCTAGAACCACATGTGTCTGAACACAGAACTTTTTGAATTTTGCTTTATCACATGTTCATGCACATGTTCTATTAATGTTCAGCACATGCTTATGGATATGTTCTTCCCGTCCCCTGTTATCCCTGTGAATTTTGTTTTGCTTCAATTTGGTTTGGTTTGTTTTTTTAGATATCACAACCTAAAATACCAGCCATAATTCACAATTGCAGTTATAAATGAATAGCCTCAAGTTACATATCCTTAATTGATTTGTATTCACAGTCCCTATATATGGACAATCAAAGCAATAGTGTATGGAATAGGTAGAGACTGGAAAAGTCCTCCAGTGCTGTCTTACTGGGCAATAAGCACAGCAAGCAATGGAGTTCTACTGTTAATTGGGATCTGTTAATTGGGACTGGCATTTCCAGGCCCTTCCATGGATCCTGCTTCTCATTGTCACATCAGAGATCACTGGCAGGAGGAAGTGGAAACATCAGTTTGCTATGTCCCAATTGATTGGAGAACAGATCTGAATTGCTCGCAGTGGCTGCTGCTCTGTAAGCCAATATTGGGAGGGAAGAGGACAGGAGACATTCTTTGGTTAAATATGTTTAACTATGTAGCTGATCTAGTAAATTTCACTTACTATTTCTAAGGTATTACCACTACAACTACACTAAGGATAGAAATAGGCTATCTCACCCTCTCTTCCTGAGAATTAAAGGCAATGTGACAGAGACATTATTGCCTATATCTGTACACTCATCTCACCATCACTTCTTTTCAGAAGTGTTTGTACTACATTAAAATAACCCAAAAACCTCAGTGATCAAAGAAAAGACTGAAGCAAACGAACACCATAGGAACCCATGCTTCTATAACAGCTTTCACCTATATCACTTTAAAAAAAAATCAATTATCATCTTTTTTTTGTACAGATACATGATCTACAAGTGTGGACATGCAGGGAAACATAGACATCAAAAGATAAACCACTTCTCCATGGTGCCTGTAAGCCACTTCACAATATGGGACTAGCTGCATTGGTCTTTCCAGCCTGATCAACATTTTTCCTTCTGTTCCACTCAGCCTTCTTCTGCTGATGCATAACTTGTTGCTCATCTATTCTTATCATTCAGCCAATAGTTCAGGCTTAGCTGGCTGCCTTTCAGACTATGGCTCATCAGTCTGAGTGAGTGGGATGTGGAATGTGTGAAACCATTGAAGTTTCAGGTTCAAAGTAAGCTTTCCTCATTTGCTTACTCTCTTCATCTATGCCAGCTTGGTCTACTAGAAATTAATGAAGTTTGTCTAAGATGGCTAGGCAGAGGAAGACAGTAACAACATGTTTCTAGAAATATGCAATGGGGCTTATACATATGGATGAGGAATACATTCGACTGAATGTATGTAATTCACTACTTCATGTATGTAATTCATTACTCCATGATGAAAATGCAGATTTGAAAATAAATTGAAATTGGAAGTCCACACTTTTCTGCATTTGTAATGCTATTTGTGCAATACATTTTTTAAAAAGTGTATCTTTGGAAAATGTGAATTAAACATTTGTATGTTTCAAAAATGTGCATCACCACAGTATAGTCTCTGGGAGAAAAATGCCCAACAAAAATGGATACATTCTGCAAAAGACACAAGTGTACACAAATTTCTGTGGGTGGCGTGAAGAGCTCAAAATCCAGTATGTATCTGAATTTTCCATTCAATAATTAATATGCTTTTCATCTACCTGATTTTTAATCAATTTACTTTTTTTTTTTTGTAGCATCCTCTCCACTGAGGATGATATGTTTGCTCCACAAGGCAACCAGTTAAAAAGAGTTCTAGTTAAATGTAAAAGAGAAGACTCCTTAATTATGACCTCTAACATGCCTCCTCTCCCTATGCTTCCATTTCTTAAACATCCAAGATGACATGTCATCTTCTAATGTGATGTGACTGGACTGATAATATTCATTCTTCCGATGTGTAATGTCATCCAGTGTGACTGATCAAAAGCAACCTGCAGTCTCACAGTGCAGGGCTCTGCTTCATATGTGAAATGTCAATAGACCTGCAATTCATGTTCGTTTGAGGGAAAACTCCAAAAGTGGTCTTACCTCTCATTTGTTAGTGGATCGAGAATTACTTTATTAATTTTTAAAATTTTCCTTTACTTTCATTTTGCTAGGAAGAATAACGTACATGAGTCATATTCTCTCTCTCTCTCTTTATATATACAAGGATGTATTATGATATAGAATAACAGAGATACATCTGCATGGTGCTGTTCCACTACAGTGGGCCCTTTCTCTCTCTCCTCCTAAATCTGAGCAGGGTTAACAGATGACATGTAATCTTGTCATGACTATACTACTTCAGGTTACATGGCCACCCACCTGGATATAAATCCAACCTAGCATTGCCAAATGGAGGTGATTTTGGAAAACTAGTTGGATGAAAAAATGGGGAAAGTACAGATTTTAACTAAATTGTTTACTCAGGAAATTATGATGCCATACTGGCCATTTCATAATTCAGTTAGGGACAGATATTGGGAAGGATACATTTAGTCATGCTGTGTTGATTGCATTCCTAAATTGCCACAAGCTCAAATAGCACTCTAGACTCAAATGGGGGTTATGTAATCCTTCAAATGGTGAGGAACTTCAAGTCCCAGCATTCCTCGCTTTAGCATGTGCAGGCTAGTGCATCTGGGACTCGGAGCTCAATAATAGCTAGAGAGACGCTTCTCTAAATAAATAGACAGGCACAAAGGTTTTCAAAAGGTTGTGAAAAGTGTGGTGTAAAAATGTTACAAGTATTATACTATTTACATCCTGTAATCCTGCCTTGTTGTTGTTATTATTTTAAGGCTACAACCACTAAACTTTGACACGTATATAAACAGACAGAGAGAGAGAAAGAATTATAGCAAAATATTCCAGCTTGAAATTTTAAAGATGAATGTAATGGACACAAAACTCAATCCAACAAATTTCTTCATTTTTAAAGAAATGTTTGAGTTTAAGAGCAATGAATGCTGCATCAGCTTGTCATGGTGCTTCTGTGGTTGCAAAACACTATGGCTGTAACCCAGAGATTTAGGTGCAACTCAAGGGGCTGTGTAAATACTGTGAAGTTCATTTTTGCCTACTAACAACTCATATTGATGCCTTCAGGGCACCAAGGGATGATTCAGTGTGCCACTTATACAGAATGTTGATCATAAACCCATAGTGCTCCATTCTCAGATTTTTTTTTATGTTTCACATATGTATTTAGATGTTCAGTCCTTGAAAAAGGTTATTTGATATATGTTTTCACATGAAACACATATTTCTGTGTAAATATTTTTATATATATACAAATATGATTTTTTTCTTTTTCTTATTCTTATTTTGGAGCCAAATGTGCATTGCAATTTTTTTTTCAAATATGCAGTTAAAAGGCTAACCATGTTCTGCTCAGTTTAATGATCCAAGAAATACAAATTAGATTAATTTGCTTAAAAATGCCGATTGTGACCAGAATGTTACTGGGGACATAGGCTGGCATAAATTCTGGTTATGACAGCATAAGTACCTTTAAAGATACTATGGAAGAAGATAGCTTGTACCTTTTTGTGTAATGCCTTTGCCCTCTTGTGTGCAAGGACAATTGTGAGCTCCTGAACACAGTTCCTGCTCCCCACAGATCCATCCAGATCCTTGCACAGCTATGAATGAAGTAGCAACTTTTTTAAAAAACTACATCTGGGAGTCTCTAGCTGCCCTTGCACACCCAGAAGACATGAAGTAGCTGATGCTTCTCCAACCCCAGAACATCACCACAGGTCTGCTGGCAGATACTTATGCTCTGCTAGTTATTATACTGGCTCTCAATCTGAATGAAATTCTCTTCTGTTTCTGTTTCTTTGCTTGCAGTTTCCTTGCTTATTATGAAGGTTGTGTCCAGAAGGCAGTCATTCCAGGCTACACTGCATTATCAAAAACAGTAGTAAAGTCTTTTGGACTGAGGCTTATATGTACTCTCACAGTAAATTCCATGAAACTGCGATGTTAATAACTGAATTAACAATTTCCAAGAAGAATGTATCAAAATAAAATAAATCAAAAGAAAATAAATCAAAAGAAAATCAAAATAAAATAAAATAAAATAAAATTTTACTAATCAGCTTATATGGGCAGATTTGAATGTGCCTAGAGCCCTGAATGATTCAGTTGGGCCAGAATTGACCCATTCACTGAGAAAACTTAACTGGTTGTGAATATCTATTATTTTGGGAGATACACTCCTCCTTTGGGGTGCACAGAGCAGGTTCTTTATTCTCAAGACTTTTGTGATAATGGGTGCAGACATGTTTCAATGGTCTTTATGTATAGAAAGAACTTTGGGCAGACAGAAATAATTCCCATTTCACAGAGGACACAACCTTGAATATGAAAGTATATGATGATTTGGGGAATCTGATGTTTATTTTCGGATAAGTCATTGCCATTGCCTATTATTATTCCTTTACAGGTAGCTTTAAAGGTAGTTTGGTAGAATGGCTAGAACTTTAAAAATTTTTAAAAAAATCTTGAATGGTTAAATAAAAGCTGGATTTGGAATGCAGTAGCATTTAAACCCCGTGTCTTTATTTAGCTGGGTGATCTTGCTGTGTTCTTTGAAGTTTTGCACAAGTAACAAGAACCACCCCCTCAGCCTTGTCCTGTTGATTAGGTTTGGAAGCTTCTCAGGATATAGTTATATAATATTTGATAATTTAATACTTTCTGCAACATGGACTGTGAAAATTGCTATGTTTTTCCAGGGCTTCCTGATAATTTTTTTAAAAAAATCCTTGTTTTCATTGGGTAATTTGCTAATCTTTATGTGGACGATATTTGGGTTCCACAACATGGATTAAAAACATGTCTATGAAACTCAGTTTTCATTCTGAACTGTCAAAGAATTTTGAGAGAAATAAAGTTGCATTCATATTGCTTTGGGACATTACTGTTGCTGTTGTACACCTTCAAGTCATTTCTCAGTAAGGATGACCCTAAGACGATCCTATCGTAGGGCTTTCTTGGCAAGGTTTGTTCAGAGGTGGCTTCCCATTGCCTTCCCCACTCGGCCATGGAAACTACTTGGTAGCCTTTAGCAAATCACATTTCTCAGCCTGGTCTCCCTGAGTTCTGGTCCAACACTAAAACTACTATACCATGCTAGTACTGAAGCACTACTAGCCACTCATATAATTATGTGTTTAAACCATACTGCTAGCTATTTATTACAAGATGGTCATATGCAAGTGATATACTGAAAAAATCTATGCAGTTGTTTGTTATTAATGCTGAAACAAAACTTGTCTTCATTGGAAATGGAACTATTTAGATTTATTTTTTTCTTTCAAATGTTCTATTCACTGATAGAAGAGAAAATACCATAATTTTTTTTAAAAATGGTACCTCACTTAGTTCCCTGTGCTAACCTTAGAACATTATTTTTGAAGTTAAACATTTTGCACTAAACCCAATATCAATCCTACCTAAAGTAGATCTATTAAAATCAATGGGACATAAGTTAGTTCTGACTAGCAAGTTCCATTCAGTTCAGCGGATCTATTCTACATTGGACTAACATTGGATTTAAGAAGTCTAATTTGATGAAGATACATTGTCTGCTGCAGTATTATTAAAGCTAAAGTGGTCTCCTTTCTCCAGCAAGTGTTAGAGAGCCAATTAGCAGGCAGGTAACACTTGAGAATAACAAGTGTGGTCTTAATAGGCTCATTTCTTCCAGATTCCACAGGCCTGTGGCTCTCTTACAAAGATCTCTCCCTCTCTATGCCCCTTATGCCACATCATTTATCATCTAGGCAGCAGGCAAACCATGTGTGTTTTGTCAGAAGTTTTGGTGATTCATAGTGTTTAAGAATCGGAAACAGTTTATGTTTTACAGATGCAGAAAAATCCCTGCAGAAGCTATTCTCTGGAATGAGAATGGAATCACTATGAAGTTGTGCCTGCAAAATGATAATTTAGACAAAGATATTTAAGAAATTATAAGTCTGCCATGTCCACAGTTTTTACTGACATAAATCAACTAGTTTAAATGTCTATTACACCGTTGTTTTCATTGTTATAGACTGGCTAGTTTATATGTTTTGTTTTGTTTTATTTTATTACACTGGACTGTGTGTATTTGGGGTTTGGGCTGTCCATGGGCTTTTAATACTGATGGCTTTTAACTGCTTTTTAACTGGTTAGTTGTTGATGATTTTTATCAGTTTTGTATGGTGCCACGAGAGCCATGTTTGCCAGTAAAGGAGAGCAGAATGTTTTCTCTTTTTAAATTAAAAATAAATCTTGAAATTTAGTTTCTTTCCTGTGACTGCTGAGAGGATGTACCCACACCATGGGAGGGGACATATTGGCTTGGCCTTTGCAAGAGAAAAGTCTGCCCTTGGCAGGAGAAATCTGACCTTGCTCAGATATCCTTGCCAATCTCCTAGAAACATTTGTTCTCCTATAGGAGAACATTAAGAAGAGACTGTGGACCAAATCACCCAATGATCTACATCTGCCCTGGAGATGACATAGATTCATTCCATCTTATTGGTGTCGATGGAGGAGAGAATCAAGTGTCAGGAATCAGCTGAAGGGTGGAAAGAGAGGAACACTACACCACAATGACATGAGTTTGGCAAGGCTTTGGTTATGTTGGAGCTCTCCAGATAAGACTTATCATTGTCTTGCCTGAATTATCCTGTGGGTCAGGGCAGAAAAAGTATACAATTAAGGGGTGTGCCTGCAGTTGATATGTTTGTCTGACATTTGCAAGCCAGTCTTATACCAGAGAAGACACTTGATATCACTGGAACATTGCAAAAACATAGAGTGTTTCACATGATCCTTTAGTACAGTACTGCCAAATTACAAACACACAGTATATTGCGCTGCTCAAATTATTGTGAAACTATAGTATAGTTTGAACCAAAAAGAAAATCATTTTATCATTCTTTACAGCAACATGTTCAATTAATAGATTAATTTCTTAAAAATCTAGTACATACAGTGCCAAGCTCCCTGCCTGTTATTATTTTAAATTCCTGCCATATGTTCTTTGTGGTTCATATAAAAATGTTATATATCTTGTAATGTTACATAGTGCATTGTTAGAAAAAGCAAACTTTTTAATTTATACAGCAACTCACTTTACATTACCTTTTCCTCCTAATTTCTTGACACTTTATAAGTATTTGCACTGACAAATGAAAGCAAGCACCTGAAACAAAAAATTTAGTATGTAATATCTCAATGACAATGATAAGAATTTGAGATTTCCTTCCAAAATACATCTCATTAAATAATATGCATAACTTTATTCTGGATAAGAGATAGTATACTGAATGCAAACAATACTTTGTATAAAGCAATAGATTTACCACAAAAACATTAATTTTCTGGACTGCATATCATTAAGTGCTCCATTACAATCCTGTACATTCATATTTACAGTACTGGAAAATTAGCCTCATTCAGCTCAATGGCACTATCGTGGAACCATTTTTCCCTAAGGATAGGCCCTCTTCAGCTTCCATAGAATCCTATAGAGGCATTTTCAGATTGTGTTACCAAGCCATACACCCCTCACTCTGATTTGGCAAAATATGATTTAATTGGCAAAATATATAAATTGGGCATAAATGTAAATTATACCCTGCTATGGCTGTATGGCCATGCTGGATAAGAAGAAAAGACTGATTGAGCATGTATGTTGTGAATTAGGTCAGAAGAGATTGTCAGGCATAGCCAGGTCATAGTCAGGAAATCACCAGAAAGCGATAATGGGCCTGCAGTTAGCCTCTGATGACCCAACCTTTTAGACAATAGTGCCTGGAAGATTCCCACAAGACAGCTGACTGTCTTAACTCCTCTCCCACTGACCAAGCAAGCTTCCCTATTGTCCCCCACATCCAGCAATTACTGAGCTATCAGAACTGCCATTAGCCTTTTGTCACCTAAAGCTAAGACATTAGCCCATTCTGGACCTCATTGTCCAACCTGTGAACTCCATTGTTTACTCTGTCAGAAAGTCATTAACACCTTCCTTCTCAGAGTGGAAACAAAGTATTTAAATCCTTCTTCTTTTTTGCCCATTCAACTTGCAATACACTAATTGCTGGTTGCCTCTCTGCCACTCTGATTCCCAATTGTGTTCTGTCCTTAGATTCATGTTTAAGCCACATCACTCATTCTTCAGTGCTCTCCTGGATTAATAGATATCACTTTGTCCTAAAACCATGCTATCCAAAACTTTCCTCCTTTTTCCTTCAATTAGCCTTTTGTGGCTGCATAATTATTTGAATATTGTATGTGTGATTGCAGTTTGCCCAATAACACACATTAAGTGTATATTTGGATCTCCGGCTAGTACTGGTAGACATTGGTATAAATGATCGCATAAGATTATCCCCTTCTTGAAGACCTCTTCTTTGGGCTAATATTCCCCACCATTTCTTGAGGTATTGGTATCACAGGTGGACCCCTGAGTCACACAAGTTTTAGGATAGCAATTGTACCCAAACAAATTCTAACTGCCATCATGGGAATTTGTGAAAGTGGGTTGTAACAGATTTTTTTCCCTAAAAAAAAAAATTTCTCTATTATAATTAAAAGTAGCCGCTACAGAGTGTGAATAAAGATTGTGTGACAAGTACAAGAGGGTAGGTAAAGTATATTTGGATGTGAATGGTGATTGGCTAAGAGACTGAGAATAGGAGGTGCTGTTGGAATGATGCATTGAAAGTAAGGATGAAAGAATCAGGTTCAGTATTTTGAAGAACACTAAGAGATGGAATGAATCCTAAAGAAAGGAGGAAACTATGAAGGAAGATTCCACTGGTTAGTTAAGTTATAGTTTCTCTCTGTGTGAGTGTATGTACACATACACACACACACACAAACACTAACAAAAAAAGAAGGCATGTCTACCTGTGGCAGCTATAGCTATCATACTAGTATTTTTGAGTGCAGTACAGGCTGCAGCGCCAAGTTTCAAGGCAAAATTCCAAATGTGGAAATTGCTGGGAGCAAAAAAGAGGGAAACAATAATTTATGAGGAACTCCTGGTACCTATCTCAACAATTGTCAGAATGCTTTTGGTTGGTGTCCAAATTGGAACATGAAGTTTCAAGTCAAAAATTCAAATGCGAGGCTTTTTAGAAGCAGAAAAGGGAATCTACCATAAGCAATCAGAACATGATTGTTTGAAAGGGGAGGGATCTCTGGCACTGATTTGTGGATTTGTAAAGCAGAAAAAATGGTCAGAAAATAGAAGAGGGCAAAGTCACAGATGCAAGATTCCTAAGATTTCTAAAAGATTAGGAAAGCAAAAAAGGTATCTCTGAAACATTGGTGGTAAGATTTAGAAAAAGGGAGAGAGGAGAAAGAAGAGGCCCCATGGTTTCTTTTGGCTTAGGAGTTATATAGCTAGATAGTATACTGGGGATACTTCAGCTCATTAGAAATTAAGAAACACTCCAATACAAGCGCTAATATTCCAGAGAGTAGTCTCCTGTGCCTGCAGACAACAAGTGACCAAAAAGGCACATTCTCTTAAGGAAAGTAGCTACAGGTAAGTCGATCCAGTCTAGGTCGTCAATAGGTAATCCAAGAAGATGAAAGAATGTCTCAGTAATCCAGTAATCCAGATATCCAAAGCAAAATAAAGGGCAGAGAAGGAGTCATTAAACAGCCAGTCCACAGGTCAAAGGAAACACAGGAACACCTAGAGCATGGCTATTCAGAGCTTGAACAATTGCAAACAAGAAGGGTTGTCCACAATTGACAATAGGAAATTTATAGGTGGATGTCTCTGGACACCAAGTGCTTGATAAATCACCATGTTCTATTTAACGGACAGTTCCTACAAAGCTTTTCTTCTTTCTTCTCCAGTCTTCAAAGGGTGTCTCTTCAGCATCTGCCAAATCCAGCTGAGGAGGGAGCGCCTCCTCTGCTTCAGTCACCATCTTCTCAGATTTAAGGAGGAAATTGTCTGGAGACAGAAACTCCCCACAGTCCAATTCCTCTATATTGGATTCCTTGGATTCCAGAGTTTAAATTGTGACAAGCATTAAGGAGTGAAATGATATACATACAACACCCCAATTTGTATTAAATAAAAATATATTTCTTTTTAATTATAACCATACTTACTACCGGGTCATTGTGCCCAGTCATATAGAGAAAGTCATTGCTGTTTTAATGTATTGACATGCACACATATCTAATATATAAAAGTCAAAGTTTGTTTGTTTGTGTCAGGTGATGACCTCATATGATTTGCTAACTAGGAAGATTCTATGGAATCCTGGATTTTGTAGTTTAGGAAATGGCCTTTAGAATTCTCAGTCAAAGAGCTCTTGGGCCTCAGTCAACTGTTTCTGTCTTGAATAGCTGGTTGCTATGGAGATGAGGCCTAGCAGGAAGGAGGAGGGCAGTGTATTTCCCTCAGGAACCCAACCTCTCTATATTAAGAACCCTGAATACAGATTGGACTGGGGAATATGGGGAAAAGTTACAGGTACTGGAAAAGACAGTTTGGGGAATTAGAGACAGGATCTCAAATCTTTCTAAAACGTATTACCTATGAGGAAATAAAATCCTAGGCAATGCCGGGTATATACGCTAGTATAACTATAAAAATAAAAGGAATGCAGTAGGGTTGTGCATGCAATGTGCACAATCTGAATTCAGGATTGGAATAGCTTAATGTGGTCCAAACTGAAATAGGTCTGGAGATGGGTTGTGGAGTTGGCTGTGCTGCCCCCAGTGCTCCAGTGCTTTCTGAAGCACTTCAGAATAATAGTAATGTATGGAAATGCCTGGGAAATTAAATTTTTCTCAGTTCAATGGGGTTGGAATGGAAATGGAGTGACAGGTCTAGTTCCAATCCATGAAAGAGTTTATTAATATTTTTGAAGTTTTCAATTGCAGTGTATGTAGGAACCATTTGTGTGAGATGTCCTTGGTGTTATATGAGTTTCCCTGTTACTAATTCCCCCTCATTATTTCACTTTGGGATTGCTGTGTGATTAGGTACAGATTGAGAACCTTTGAGAAATTTGTGGTTATGTACATGCACATGCATACACGTGCACATTTATTTGTTTGTTGTTACCTTAGAAAAGTTGGAAACAAGGTACTTTTCTCATTAGGTTTAAAACTTCATTCAACTCCTCAGGGACATTTCAGTGTGTTGTCATGAAAAATTGCTTAGAATAGGAAAGGTTTTTTTCCTCTCATTTTTCTTAGACTTAAATTTATTCAACTGCACTCTCTATCTCTCTTTCTCCCTCGTGTGTGTGCGTGTGTGTTTGGAGAAGACTTTTGCTATTAATCTTAGCCACACATTTATTTTGGAAGCACAGGCAAGTGTGTGTGTGTGTGTGTGTGTGTGTGTGTGTGTGTGTGTATGTAAGTATTCTGAGTTACTTTAAATTAATCCTTCATCTTTTACTAACCCTATTGCATTGCTTATTTGTATGGAGCTTAGTGAAACCTTTCTAGACAAGAACCATAGTGTCAAGCGACATAACAAACCTATTTCCATAAAAAAAAGAACTCAGAATTGTGATGATCTTAACACGTTACCAGTCCTACACAGAAGTCTTGCTCTTACATAGTTTTTAGAAATTATTTTGAGACAATATATCAATATATTGTTATAAAAATTTTATTCATGACTCTAAAAGGAAAAAATCCATAATAAATTTTTTCAATTTTTTTCTGGAAAAAAATGGATTCAGGAAAACAAATGGACAAAATTTTGTTGTTGTTTGTTGTTCTTGTTTTGTTTTTTCCAGAAAAACAGAAGAGAATTTAACTATAAATTCCCAAAATACTAGAAAAGAATCAACACAGGTCTAACTCACTTATGGTCTTATGACCACACATTTATTCTCTGAAGGGGTCTTCCATTCGCCCTCCGAATTGTTTACTCCGTTCTGGCTGAGACAATAAGCAAGGAAGTATGCATTGTACTGTTCCAACCAAAGATGTTTTGGTGCCTACAGCTAAGGACAAGATGGTAATCCTGTTCCACAAGGATAGCCATTAAATCCTTTCTCAATACTGGCAATAGAAATGGGAAAGAAATTGTATTTATGTATAAAAATACTCTCTTTGTGCTCCTGAGACTACGAGTGAAATGGCACTTATCTTGCTCCAGGAAGCTTCTGGTGTATTTCAGACCAAGAAAAAAAAAGTTCAGAAAAATCATTAATGCACTTTTAAACCTTCTACAACTGTAAAAGTGTGCATTTGGAAGAGTGTACTTGAAGACATTTTTGATAATTCAAAAACATACAAAAATGTGATAAAAAAATGTGTGAACTTCTGTGTAAGAAATCTCCAGTGAAAAATACTCATGGCAAGGAGAATGAATTCAAGGAGAATGAATCTGACACATTTTTACATCCCTAACTGGCAATGAGACATCATCCACAACCAAGCCTGAGGTTGTAATGTATTTAAGGGGCTTTGGTTAAGCTGGATGCGTAACATACATAGCAATCTTCCTCAGAAGAGGAAAATAAACAGAGAGGCCAGAAGAAAGAGATGATGGTCTTCAACTTTTGCCTCTCTTTTCTGAGATGTTGCCTTACTGAGCCCAATTGTATAGGGAACCATTGTCTGATATCCACTTCAGACTGAAATCTGGGAAATTGTACATAATGGTGTTTCTCATGAATTGTATGATGCTTGTAGACTACTTATGCCTGTTCCAAAATCTTCCATTGTTACCCCAAAATGTGGGTGTCCCAGGGGTCCACCCACAATGCCAGTACCTCTCCATGACAATGATAAATTAATTAGCTCCAGTTAAGAGGCCTGAAGGAGGATAACAATGAGATCTTTCCACCAATATTTAGGAGGTCCTAGCAGGAAAGAACAGCCTGAGGCCCTTTCTGCAGCTTAACTTTGTCCCAGTCTTTGATGATAGCAGCCAAGGCTTTCTTAAGAGGGGAATGCTATAGAGCACTCTGCTCCACATCAGCTGCCCCTGGAAACCAGAAAGCATGATGGCCATGCCTTTTCCTACCGCAGTGCAGTTGGGTACTGTCCCAGGTTGTGCTGGGGCAGGAAGCGCAGCCATTGTGCTTCCAGGGCCTCCACAAACAAGTTAAGTGTGGGTACGCAGTGGGAGTGTGGCACAATCACCAGTCATTGATGGGAAAAACCCATCAGTGGTTTGCAGCATGACTGCGCTGTCTGGGGATGGGAGAAGGATGGGACTGGGACAACATAATGCGTAAGTGTTGTCCTGACCCTGTCCTTCCCTCATCCCCATAGAGAGTTGGGTGTGTTGAGCAGAAAGGGTCCGAGATTCCAAAATAAGCTAAAATATGCTTTAATGAAAATTCTGTCATGCATGCAAAAAACAAAACAAAACAAAACAAAAAACCCAAACACTCATACACTTGCACAAAAGCTAACCAAAGGATAAAAGGAGAAAAGTTGTAAGATGTATCAGTTCAAACAATGCTTCCAAAAATTCTCTCTCCTGCACAATTATTAAAGGGGCTGGAACCATGTCCTCATTTTCATCTGCCAACACCAACATAATGGCACTAAATGCTTGTCAAACAATAGTGTCATTACTATGAGCTGGACAGCAGAAAATGATTGGCTACCAAGACGAACTTAAATATGTGGGTCCCTATTGTATCAATAGCTTATACACAATTAAAGTGAATTCAGCGATTCTGTAGGGATCCTACATGCTTATTACCCATTTCTAGCCAATTGTGCATATGTCTACTCAAAAGTAAGTCCCATTGAATACAGTGAGCATTTCTGCAAAAATAAATAGGCATGGGATTGCATCATTGGTTGCTTTCTGAGATTCACTGGAGTATCTTGTTTAGAAATGTTAAAAACAACATAAGAGGGGTGCACATTCAGACTCAAAACTAAAAAAAAACGTAGGAAGAATGATATTGCCTTGTTTTTGCTACAGAAGATTTGGCTCCTCATTTGGATTTGGATGCTGGCTTCTTCCTAGGCCTTATTAAGGTTCTCAAGTACCTACAGCATGCAAGCAGGAGATAATTATAAGAAAAATGCATGGTGAGCGATAATCAGACATAATGTTTATTTCGAATGGCTATATGGCAGCGAAATCTGGAAAATGTCAATCATTCAACTTACTGGATCAATATATAAAGTATAGAGTAAAAAGCATACAGAAATCCAGCAAATGTGCATATGTACAAATTACTGGTTCATTGTGGTGGGCATTATTATTTCCCACCACATCATTATGACAAAGAGAAGATATTTGGTAGCAGAGAGACAAAAATAGCTTTGCTCTCATCTTCTATGAATTCTATAGTTGTCAAACTTTTAAGAGTTTATAAAGTACAAACACAGCTATAGAAGGCAAAATAGACTTGATTGTGTCAGTTTGAGACTATGGAGAGTAAACACTTTTAAAAAGGTTACAAATATACAGTCATATATTGTAAGGCTAGTATCTTGGTATAAGATTGACATACCAAGACAACAAAGAATGTTGTGTCAATTTAATCACTTTAATGATTTTTAGATTTGAGAGTTTAGGTAGAAGGACAATGTATTTTAGAAATCTATAACAAAAAACTTAGGCTAATGCTAGTTGGTGTACAGCACTGAACACATCTGGCAATCATCTATCAAGATATTGTGCTGTCACATAAACATTAGTGAAAGAGCCTGCCCTACTTGTTAGACACTTCCCCACCTCCACCAGCCATTCATAAAATGGTGCCTTAAAATTAGAATGTGGGAAGTGGAAAAATTACATTTTTTGAATGTAAGGAAGAAGAAAAATTGCCAGTATGAAATCTCAGCAACTCACCTGTGCTAAATTCAATATAACCAAGCAGGCAATAGCTAGATGAAGCAAACCAACTTTCTGGCTTTCTAGCAATCATGGCAGACCCCAAGACTGAAGAATAAAACACTGTGATATGTACCTTCCTCGTTTAAGCTTTGCAATCCAGACATAAACTGAAACATACTTATGTTTTAGAATTCACATTTCTCTAAATTTTTCAATACATTTCTGCAATCAGAAATTAATACAAAATGCTTATATTAAGGAAAGCTGTGCATAATATGTCTTTTATGGAAAATAATGTACCAAAAAATTGGAAATGCATGTGAAAATGCTAATGGTAGGCAAAACAGAATATAAAATACATGTAAACTGGAGAAATGACACAAAAATGTGTACAAATTTTAATGTGGATTTTTTAAAAAAAATATGAATAATCACAAACGGATGCTGAAACAAGATGGCATGCACTTAAGATCTGGATGCACACACACACATGCATGCATGCACAAAAGAAATTAAAGCCGGCAGATTCTCCTACCCCTATCTGGCCTCTATCTAGTGTTACAATAAAGTGGTAAGAACTTCCAATATCTACAGTGTTATCTACAATTCTCTTGTGTGAGGCAATATAAAAACCTGATTCATAACTGTCTATAAAACTGATCCGAATTACTGGTCAGTATGCCAAAACATGGATCTTGCCAGAACATAGATCTTGTGAACCTGGGGATGCAACCTCAACACTCCTAATACTGTAAAATTAGACCGGCCAATTGCTAGTAAACAGACACAGAAGACAGGGAGGGGCACATGCCAAGAATGAAGTAGTAATAGGGGAAAGTGATTTAGCTGGTAGAACTCCAAATTCTACATGGTTGCTTATATATATACCATGCAGCAATATGGACAGGGTGAGGAAATTGATCACTGTTGCCAGAAAAATTGCTACAGCAAAGTCTCTAGTTGGTCTCTGTGTTAATGTTTAATTGATAGTGAATACAGAAAAATCAAGATGAGTGGATTTGCCAGCTTATATTTTAAAGATAACAACATGTGGAGGAAAACACACTTCAGTTTCACGCACCTGAATCAACACTCATTATATACATTGGCTTACGCAAGAACTTCTATAATCTCTTAGTTCAGGTTCTTGGTTTTTCTTGAACAAAATCTTACAGCTAGTTACATTACCCAGCTGGCCTTGGTAATATAATATTTTTATGCACTTCAGTGACTTATCCTTGAGTAACGAGGCCCAAAGAGATCAAGTCAAGCCATGTTGTTAAGAGATGGCAAAGCATGGGAGCAGTCGACCATTGAGTCATGCAGTGATTAATTAGCAAGAATATTTTCATTACAGCTCACTCCTATGGAATAGTAAATCTTACAAGGCCAACTTATTAATGTCCAGTAATAGACTACTGCCAGTTTTTCAGTCACAGCCTCAGTCCTGGGACTGACTAATATATTCCCTGGGACTGACTAATATATTCTCTTCCTCTCTTCCCCAGGTTTTGGATACCAAATAAAACATGGTATCCAAAGGAGTTATTTCTTTGACTATATGTTCTCTGCACAAGATTCTGAACCAAAACATCTGAATTCTATGTCCTGTTTAAAGTAGGCATTAATTATGATATTGAGCTAATTTTGAGATTTGATTTTTTAATCTGTGTACTTCATTTTGTTCCTGTCGATGCAGAAGTGGACATTTGTTGACCCTCCAGGTATTGGCTGGCATCCTGTATTGCACTGATTCATTTGTAACCTAGGATTATAGATCCTTAACTATTCAGCTATGGGCCTTTCTGCACTACATTGTTATAGTGCTGTTATTCTACTTTCAACATCCTGTGGGATTCTGGGATTTGTAGTTTACTGAGGCTAAAGGCTCTCTGGCTGAGAATTCTAAATGCCCCTTCTTAAACTACAAACCCCAGGATTCCATAGGATGTTGAAAGTGAAATAATAGCACTCAAACAATGTAGTGTGGAAAGGCCCTTCGTTATGTATTCACAATCATGGTATTATTGTCATAATCATACATGACCTCTGGAACCCATCTTAAACTCCAGGGAGGTACTCTGAATGACAAAGGTTTGTGGCATGGTCAAGTGTGGCACTAAAGAATAACACAGCCAGCCCTCTTTCATAGTCAGAACACAACGTGATGAGAAGAATTTGTTTCCAGATCTTAAGTGCATCACATCTTGTTTTCACATCAAATTGTGGAGAGGGGCAAGAGAGGGTTGGCAGCTGCATTTTGAAATGCCTAACTCAGTTGCACCAAAGACCCTCCATCACTGGAGCACTCCACGGAATGTAAGGTGGTTTTTGAGAGATGACTCCTTAGGTCATTTGTTGTTAAGTTTATGCAACGCATTTCAGGTAATGCAATACAAGATCTCAGCCATTTTGGAATGGTAACTCTTAACAGACCCCATTCATCATTGGCTATGCTGGCTAGGACAGACAGGAGTTGTTATCCAACAACATCTGGAGAGCTGTGAATTTTCTATCCCAGTGCAAAGGACTGAAATGAGTGAAAATATGTATCATATACCAATGGCTGCCCCATTAAGTGTCCAGCTCAGCTCTTTTCTCCTCAGCCAACATTCTGACATCTCAATGATCATTGTCTGACACATTCAAATCTAGACTCAAGGTATTATTTCTCTTCCTTAAATGACAACTGATATTTTTACAGGATCCTGAATTTATACTTGCACAATAGGATAATGAAAGCCCTCTTCTTAGGTATGCTTTAAAATATTATTGCCTGTCATGGAGAAAGAAGACAAAATTGGAGGGCTATAATTTCTAAAAAATAGTCAGATGATAGCATCACTTTAGAGATGTAGCAACGGACACATCTTTTTCACAACAGAAAAGCTCAGAGGATCTGAGATCCCACTGAGGTCTTTGTATTGGAGCGAACAGGCTTTTACTCTTTTGCCCACTTCAGGATCACTTTTGAGCAGTGTCATTTACAGATAAAAACCCCCTGTGTAAAACTTTTTTAAAGTTTTCTGTATTTGTATCAGGCCTAAGCATATTTACTTGGAAGTCAATCCCAAAGAAAATTTGCTAGCCCAGGTCATTATATATAGCAGGAGTTCAGGATCCTTTTTGACTGAAAAAAAACTTGCCATTGTGACTAAACTTTTGGCACTGACCCTTCTTTCATTAAGGTGATCAGGGGAGAGAGCTAAGGGAGGAAGGGGTTCATATAAATAATATATTTATCCATATCCATTCATAACACACACACACACACACACATTTATTCAGTCATATACAGCCAGTGACACACACACACTTTTACACACACAACATCTATGCATGTTTTCATTCTTAAACAGATAGAAATGTCCTCTGTATTAGGTTTCCAGGTCATGTGCACAGCAGCACCTGAGATTTTGGGCAGCCCCCTTAATGGACTCATAGGGTGTGATCACCCTGTGATGTCATTAAGTAAACTTGTCCCAATGTACACATTAGACATGGACAAAATTCCCCTAACTGTCGGTCAGTACATGGGATAGGATGATAGGACTTGTATTGCAAAAAATGAAAGTTTTTCAAGCTTTGTATACTCTAATATATTACAATTGTGGTATAGTTACAGCTCCCGTGGTTCTGGATCCATATCTCACTAATAATATTTGATTAACAGAAGCACATGAAGTCAATGGAACAAGGAAACCCTAAGGTAATCTCCAGTGAATTATGAAAATTGATTATCTAATCATTACTGATGTGATTTAGGATCCATGATAGGAATGACAATCATGTCAGACATCTATAATCAGCTGCTAGGTGTCTGAAGTTTTTTGTTAAGAGTAAGACATCCCTATAAGATAGGATACTAATTATCACTTTAATAACTTTTTTTAAAAAAGGTCATAATTATCCTTTACAGTGGAAATAGTTTGAATCATACAAAGCCAATAATTCCACATGGAATGATTCTAACTCTATGCCAAGCATGGAGTGCTGTGAATTGTTCCCGTCCAGTTTTCTGATCCATGCTTGTTCTTCTCCATTATTTTTTTTCACATATGACATGCAGTATAGGAACTGACTTTGTTGGAACTGTTCTGGTATGATAATTCTAAAAAGGGCTGTACAAATAATCTAGATTGATTATCTGGTGTCATCATCCAATTGCAGAAATCATTGCTAATTAGCCATTTCTAACAGCAACAAAAAAAGGTCATGTTTATATCCTGCCCTTCCTACAATGATTAGTTTGGAAGTGATAAGTTTGAAACAGAGAGCTTGACCACCAGCCAAATCCCTGATCAAATAAAGGCAACTGAGCTGCAGCTTGCAAAGTTCTTAAGCTCCTCTTCCCTCTGCAATGGACTGCAATGTTTGATCTTCTTACTGTACTGAGACTGGAAGAAGCCTGGGAAAAGATTAAGCAGCCCACAGGGGGTTAAAAAGAAATTAACCACCAACTGTGTTGCAATGGGGGGAGGGAATAATTTCCTTTCCTCATCAGGCTCTCACAGTCCTCTATACTCCAGGACAGAATCAGTACAGCCCCAGAAACTGTTTGTTCTCTGTAGGCCACACCATATAGTCAAACTAACCACCACTCTTGGAAGTGAACATGCACCTTCACTCCCCCTGTGCATCTTTTTCTGCCAGTAAGTAGAAGAACAAAGAGCCTCCCCTGGACAACTTCCAACAGCCAACCAGCCAAGCTTTGCCTAGTTGGATTGTTGGCTGAAGCACATCCAGTTAAATAGTTGTTGTTCTTTCCTTGGTTCAGTTGGCAGGAGTTTTCTGACCTTGATTTTGGCCCACGGGCAGCAATTAAATCCCAGAGACTTCAGGAAATATCTAAAGATATGGCAATCCTTCCCCTGTTGTTACCCTGTAAATTGGGGGTCCCAGGAGGGGTGCCCAAATAACCAAACAAACCTAGCAAAGATGGGGAAAATTAGCTGGAGCACTCTCTTGGCTAACGAGAGGCAGGGCAACGCAGTGGGATCTTTTATCCTATGTATACTGATTCAGGTCAGTGAGGAGTCAAGCAGTTTTAAAATGCTAACAGTATTTATTAAACAAAATAATAATAAAAAAAAACAAGCTCACTCCTAACTAGAAAGGGAAAGAAAGAGAATTTGGGTAATGGGCAATACGCCACCTGTCCGGAGCCCTGGAGACACCAATTGAAGAGAAGGAAACCCGGCGTGGAGACTGAGGGGAATCTGCTGGACCAAGCGGCAGCAAGGTGAGGAAGAAGATCCAAAGGGAGCTTCAAGTGATTTCAGCAGGTGATTTTCAGCAAGGTCTGACGAGAGTTCCAGTGGAGTTCAGCCAGGTCCAGAGGAGTCCACTGAACTACCAGAACTGGGGGGTTTTATAGGGAAAAGAACGACCGCAGGCTAGTCTGGTCTTCTGGTGAGAACAATAGGTTTTGGGCTGGAGACAAAGCCTCCGAAAGGTCAGAATTTACATGATTGAATTATATGTCAATTTGACAATAGTATGGCCAGTATGTAGATGCGTCTAGCTTGGCCGTTAAGTGCCTAGGTCGGCAGGGTGTTCTCTCAGGCAGAGAGCCCTTTTGTTTTTCTGTGCATTTGAAATTGAGGTGTTTGTGTCAGGAGGTTTCCCCCTGGAGCAGAACTGGCTATATCTGGTACTTTAGTGAGGGCAACAAGTATCATCCATGCCTAGCTTCGCGCTTGTTTGGCGGGGCCTCACAAACACTTGGCTGGTGGCAGAAGGCCAAATTATGATATCAAAAATGATATCTTTGGTTCACCAATGCCAGGCCAGATCGCGGTGGTAACACTGTGGCTTGTGAGGTAAAACTTTGAACTTGGCAATAAAGGTAGGACATTTCAAGCCCAAACTGCTATGTGAGGAAGGTGATTTGAAAGTGGAAGGTAACAGTATACCATGTATGCGTGCAGAGAAAACTCCTCCTTTTCCTCCTCAGGTCCAACCCAATATCAGCCTTTTCTCACATGGCATGTAGGTTTGAAGACATTTTTCCATTGTCACCAAAGGGAGGATTTTCCCAAACTTAATAGCTGTGTGGTGGTCAAATGAGGAGAGGAGAATGTGGGCCAGCTAGGGTGGCCCCATATGTAAAATCTGGCCTATATGCCACCAGTGTTCCACTCTTGATGCCCCAGAGATAGATTCATGCACTAAAATCTGGACATACTGCCATTTTTCCAGACTTCTATATGAAGGGAAAGGGAATTTAGAAGCCAAGTTCCATCATTAATTTGCTGTTGGGGTTACAGATCAGCCCACAATAAAAAGAGTATTGCAAGCAGTTAGAACTTCTGTTATGAGTCCATGATTTTCCCTGCACACAGAATCCCTGTTTTTAACAGCTTTGTTCATGATCAAGATAACTTGTTTGAAGTATTGATATTTCACTCATAGGTTGACATAGGTTATCTACTGGGAATTTTATTGACAGAGTGACTGTATTTATCCTGTTGAATAACATCATTGCTTGAAATGATTAATGAAAGGACAACATGTGGAATATTCTGTTGGGCTAAGTTTTCTAAAGCCAAGGCACTGCTGTGAAATCAGTGCGACTGACGCAAAGGCTGGCCTGCCTGCTGTTCAGGAATGCACTGCACCAGTTTTTCTGAAAGAGCATCTTACTTGCTGTGACAGCTCTTTTGCCTGACTGGTTGAACTTCTTGATTGATCGAATTTATTGTGTGGTGAGCCACATGGAAGCTGTCTTGGCTTGAACCAAAGTTTCCAGAATTGTTGAAGAATGTTCCTTTCTATTTGAGTTATGATAACAGGTCACATTAAAACCATGGTGATGGAAAACTAGGTGGTGGCTTCAAGCTGTTTTGTTTTCTTGAACTTTCTACTGCTCTGTGAGAACACTTGCACATATACATTATACTGAATAAGAGAATAAGGGAATATGACGCAGTGTACCTCTTTTTAGCTTTTCCAGGTAAGTTTTTTTTTTAATTCATTGAGATATTCTAATTGACTTCACAAGTACTTAGCAAGTGCTTAACTAAGATAGTGCCCAATTTTAGTATTCACTCTGGCCCATAAAAGAAATTATCAATAATCATTCTCATTTGCACTGTTCAAAATTCAAAGAAGCAAACTTTACAGTGTGTTTCTATGCACATTTATTCAGACATCTCACTGAGGGCCATTGTTATTCATTTCCAAGTGAAATGCTCACAGGTTTGGAGCATTACAGCATAGCGATACAAATTGCAAGGATTATTTTTCTCCATATTGTGTATCCTCATATTGCAGGTTAGAAAACAAAGATTTCTGCACAGTTCTCAAAAGCTATTTGCTTCTTATGAATGGTTGTTTTTTTTTGGCGGGGGCATTACTCCAAGCAGAAATACTTTTTTTTTTAACCAAGTAATACTTTTTATGTACAGGGTTTTATTTTTGTGCAAAACACACTATTTTATTCATAGCAAGCACACATTTTTGTCAAGCACTTAAATACTTCATCTTCATCTTAAATGTTGAGGACAGTCTTAGGCCATTTCTGCATGATGGGGCTCTGCAAAGTCTTTCTGCTGCAGCCCTGGCAGGGAGGAGAGTGTGCCAGGAACACTCCCCTCCATACCTTGCAGGGTTGCTGCAGAGGGGCGTATGCTGGCCCTGCCTCTTCCATTCCTCAGAGCAGCTGGGCATTTGCCATTGCTGCGCTGGGGAGGGAGGCATCACCTGTGCACTTCTGTCTCCTGAATGGCTAGGAAGGGTGGCAGGGGTGCATGATGGTAGGTGTAAAACAGATTTTTTTCCCCATTTTTCAAATACCACGCATGCACACCACTTGGGGGGATGATGGCAGCAGGCAGGTGATGACATCATGCAGTAGCGTGACTAGCCAACTACTGCCATCCTGGGCCCACAGTGGTGCAGCCTCCTGGTGATGAAAGGGCCTTAGGGTCTCTGCTTCAGTGGAAATACTAAAGAGGCCATGCTAAGGGAAAAGCAGTATGAACCTGCATGACTGAAGATTCAACTGACTATACAGATGTTTTGAAAAACAACAACAAGAAGAACAACAGACAGACAGACAGACAGTGGAGCTACCAATCTGCAGGGCTTATTTTCTCTGAAAGGACTATTATGTCTCCAAACATCATGCAGTTTTATGTGCATGGGCAGGACTGGGGTTCAAAGCCAGTGCAAATATAGGAATGCCCAAATTTGAATTTGGATTTGATCTGGGTGAGAACAGTTTTGGTTGAACTGGTACAGACTCGATCAGGGCAGGATCTAAATTCCTGAACAGGGCCCCAAAGGAAATGGAAGAGGACAAGACTTTCTCAGGCCTTGCAGACCAAAGATTTGCAAGAGACAGTAAAG
Organism: Iguana delicatissima; assembly: GCA_948472985.1. Classification (NCBI taxonomy): domain Eukaryota; kingdom Metazoa; phylum Chordata; class Lepidosauria; order Squamata; family Iguanidae; genus Iguana; species Iguana delicatissima. The sequence goes on from CAOKZL010000948.1 coordinate 658,794, forward strand.
TTTTCTCTGGGGGTTGAGTTGCAATTAAATGGGATGACTGGTGGTCTTAGTTGTTTAAAGCCATTTTGACACTAAACTCTTATAGCATGATTATTCCACTTGCAATATCCTATGGAATCCTAGGCTTTGCAGTTTAGGGAGAGGCCGACTGGCCTCTCCCTAAATTACAAACACTAGGATTCCATAGGATGTTGAAAGAGGAATAATCGATTGCGGCAAAGATGGTTTGGGATGCGGGGAAAGCCGTAATGAAAGGATTAATGATAAAGTGGAATACGGAATGGAGGAGGAAAAGAGAGGAAAAAATAAAAAAAATGGAATTAAGAATTAAAGAAAAAGAAGAAGAGTTAAGGAAAGATCCTGGAAATAATAAGAAAGAAAGGAACATAAAGAATTACAAATAGAATTGCAGGCACAAAATCTAGTCAAGATGGAGAACAAATTAAGAATGCTTAAACAAAGACACTTTGAAAATGCTGATAAACCCAGAAGGTGGTTGGCTTACAAGTTAAGGAAAAGAAGAGAAAGAAATTTAATTTTACAAGTGAAGAAAAATAATGAGATTCTATCGGCTCAGACAACTATAATAAGTGTTTTCAGAAAATATTATAAAGAGCTATATCAAAAAAAGGGTAAAGAGTAATAGGAGGAAGAAGATAGAAGAATATCTTGATAATCAGTATTTGATAAGTTTAACAGAAGATCAAAGGATCAGTTTAAATACGAATATAACTTGCAAGGAAGTAATAAATGCGATAAAGAAAATTAAGATTGGGAAAGCCCCTGGACCGGATGGTTTCACCAGGTTATATTATAAGGAACTTCAAGAAGAATTAAGAGAACTGATGAGACAGATGTTCAATGAGATCACGAAGAATGGCTAGCCAGATTGTTGGAATGATACAGATATAACATTGATATTAAAGGAAGGAAAAGATCCAACAAATCCAAGTAGTTATAGACCAATATCATTATTAAACATAGATTACAAAATTTTTACAAATATACTTGCAGATAGATTGAAAAATATACTACAAGCAACGATTCACGAAGATCAGAGTGGATTCTTGCCCAAAAGATATATTAGAGATAATATACAAATGGTAATTAATATGTTAGAATATTATGAAAGCACAATGAGAAAAGATGTATGATGATCTTTGTGGATGCTGAAAAGGCCTTTGATAATGTAGATCATGAATTTTTATTTGAGTTATTAAATAGACTGAATTGTGGAGAAAAATTTACAAATTGGATAAGACAGATATACCAAAACTGCAAGGCCCAATTGTTAATAAATGGTGATAAGTCAGATCCGATAGCAATTACTAAAAGGACTCGTCAAGGTTGCCCCCTTTCCCCGTTGTTATTTATAATGGTGTTGGAAATTCTTTTAAGAAGAATAAGATTGGATAAGACAATAAAAGGAACCAAAATAAAGGGGGGTGAATACAAATTGAAGGCATATGCAGATGATTTAGCTATTTTTCTTGACGATCCAGAAACGAATGTGTCAAATTTCTTGGAGATCTGTGATGAATTTGGAGAGTTAGCCAGGTTTAGAATTAATAAGGAGAAAATGAAATTTTTAACCAAAAATATGTGAAGGGAAGAAATAGAGTTAATGGAACGAAGAACTGGACTTAAAGAGGAGAAAAAGATCAGTTATCTGGGAATAGCAATCTCCAAACAAAATAATACTTTATTTGAGAATAATTACAATGCAAAATGGAGAGAGATCAAGAAGGACTTACAAAATTGGACAAAATTAAATCTTTCACTAATGGGAATAATGGCTACAATTAAGATGATGGTTCTTCCAAAGATAAATTATTTATTTCAGAATTTACCTATTATCACAAACTTTGGATATTTTCAGGAATGGAAGCAAGACTTGTCAAAATTCATCTGGGCCAGGAAAAAAACAAGAATTAAGTGGAAAACATTGATTGATAGGAAGGAAAGAGGTGGTTGCAGCATACCAGATTTGAGACTGTACTTTGTTGCAAATGGAATGACATGGATTAAAGACTGGATTGAATTGAAAAATGATAGAATTCTAAATTTAGAGGGAGCTGATCTGCGTTTCAGGTGGCATGGCTACCTCTGGTACGATAAGACAAAAGTTGACAAAGATTTTTTGAATCATTTCATAAGAAAGCTGTTATTTGGAATATGGAAAATCTGGAAAAGGAAAATATATTCAAGAATACTGTTATGGGTATCTCCTCAAGAGGCATTGATGGGAAGATCAAAGGAACCATATAAAAGATGGCTTACATAGAGAGACTTGGTTACTACAGATTCAAAAGGAGGTCAACAAATTAAATCAAGAGAGGAACTAGGGGAAGAAGGGTGGAATTATCAATGGTTCTTGCATATACAACTAAAGGAAAGACTGAAAATGGATCTTAGATTAGAAGGAATAGAAACAAACTCCCAACCAAATGAATGGGGGAAAATAGTATTTGAGAAAAAAGAGCATTTAACATCACAATTTTACAAGTATCTATTGGATAGAGAATTGGAAACAGAGATAATTAAAGAAACAATGACGATCTGGGCACAAAACATTGGACACACGATAGAATTGGATCATTGGGGGAAAAGTTGGGCTAACACACAAAAATTTACTTTAGCTCAAAATCTGAAAGAAAATCACTTAAAAATGCTTCATAAATGTATCTAGACCCTGTGAAATTAGGTAATATATATAAATTGAAAAATAAGACTTGTTGGAAATGCTCACAAGAGAATAGGACTTTCTATCACATGTGGTGGCAGTGTAATAAAGCTAAAAGATATTGGAAGAAGGTACATAGGATAGTGGCTGATATTTTACAAATAGAGATGCCCATGACACCAGAAATTTTCTTATTAAATATGTTATACCAGTTAGACAAAAAATACAAAAGATATGAAAGTATAATTTTGTACATGATATCCGCTGCTAGGATTGTATACGCGAGATACTAGAAAGGAGAGGAAAAATGAGAGCATTTTTGTACATGAGAGCCTTTGTAAATGAGCTGAAAAAAGTACCAAAATGTAAAAGTAATTAGACTATGTGCCAAAGCACTCATAATCTTGTCCAGAGAATCTTTAAAAATTTTCAGTCTTGTTTGAGAATGAAATAAGATTTTTCTATCCTAATGTCAAGCTTCTTGTTAGTCCCAGAGCTTGATCCCAAAGTGAATCCTTTAGACCCCAATCAGCATGGTTGGATCCGAGTCAGCAGATCATGGGAGTTGTAGAAAAAAAAGAGGAAATTTTTCTTAGCTCTTCAATAGAATTCACTGTCTGTAGCCAAGTCACACAAATTCTGCAACCATGACAAGGTATACAGTACCTGAGGCTGGTCAAATTATTTTTGTCAACTGAGGCAGAAAATCTCTCTAGTCAAAATCAGGGGCACACAGTTGTATAACACCATATCCAAGTGGCAAATATCCTAGTTAGTTTACAGCTATACAAGCATTGTAAAAATACCCAAATTCAATAACAGATGGATGTCTAAAGCCTGCTGCTTAAGGCAGCTACCTTATTCCATAGCATCCCTGCAAGTCATTGCTAGGTAAGCTTGGTACCTACTTACATTCACAATGGGTAGACTATGTTTGGCTTTATGAGTTGCACAGACTTCATTTAGCTGAGGCATACTGACATCCAAAGTCATCTGGAGAGAGCTGGCTTCCAGTGTCCTGCTACGCCTATTGACAACATACTCTTGATATGACAGTAAATTTATTTTAGTTATTTTATTATTTTATTATTTCTATCTCATCTTTCTCCCTGCGAAAGATTTGAGGCAGCTTACTGCCATTTGAACAAAGTACCACTAAAAGCTAACGTTAAAATACAATTAAACCAAATTCTATTAAGAAACACAAGGTAAAACCAGTTAAAATACACACTTAAAACCATAAAATACAGACATAACTACTCCTATTAAAAGCTCTATCTGCTAAAGTCCTGAAAAGATCTTTGCCTGATGGAAGAAAAGATCTTTGCCTGATGGCAGAAAGACAACATGTAAGGGGTAATTGAACCTCTTGTGGATGGGAGTTCCACCATTTGAGAGTGGCCAATGACAAGGTTGTCTCTTTTGTTCTCCACAAATATGCCTGTGATCTTGGTGGGGCCAAGAGAAAACTTTCCTCCAAGATTTTAAAAGGCAAAAAGGCGCAACAGTTGTACCACACAAGCTGATAGTGATCAGTCTTGAGTTGTTTATGAAGAGCAAAGGCATGGAATTGACACTTAGTCACTGATCTTTGCTTTCTAATATTTCAACAGTTGTTCAGTTCAGAGACAAAGAAATGTCTTCAAAACATTATCCTGTCTCCTCCCATATTACACCATCAGAAGAGCTAGTGCCAAAAGATGGCTTTTGTTTATTGCTGACATAGATTTGCTGTTGTCTAATTTAAGAGCCATAATGCAAGCAACAACGGTAAGTTCATCAGCAGACATTTTAAAAATAAAATAAAATAAAATAAAATAAAATAAAATAAAATAGGGCTTTAAAAACAATAGATCTATAAAGGTGCCAATTATTGTGAGAAGTATGGCTGACATATTTCCTCCAACAGTAAGAGCTTCTTACTTAGCTGGACAAAGTGCATTCATCTGTATTGCTGTTTCTGAAGGCAATGAAGATTACAGAGCATTTGCACATGCCTCGTTCAACTTGCCACAATACAGTATCTTGTTTATAGCTGCAATGCAAGTTTGTAGCCTGTTAAATCAGTAATTTTGTTTTATCTTATGTAAGGCTAAAAATAATACTCAAAATTATTCAAAAATAGTCAAAAATGTTGCATCTCAAGTGTTGCGAGACCCTGATGAGGAAAATCCTGGACTGACGATAATGTTTACAGTTAGGAACTTATTCTGTGTAAAACTGGTTTGTAAGGTGTTTGTTGTCGTTGGGAGCAAAAGGCTGTTTTCTGTGCCAAAAAACCCCATCAGCTTTTGTGAAAGAAACAAAATGCTGATAAAAATCAAAATGCAGCAGGAGGGTCCCCTCATAGCAATTTTTTTCTTCTCATAGCAGAAAGAAAATTACTACAATTTGGTAAAATTACTTCTTGCTTCCTTCAAGAATGAAACTGGTGAAGAAGCACATTCCGAGTCTTATTGTATGATTTAGCTTATACTAACTAATTTTTCCATAGGTGTTGTATCTCATATATCACAATATGTTCCTACCTAATATCACAGCATTTCCAGATCCTGTTTCTGGTCACAGCTGCTTTGATGTAGTGGCTTATCCTGATGCATGTTGGAAAATAGGTGGAAAATCTGCATTCAGTGGGCCAAATGTGGCCTCTGGGGTCTTTGACCCACTAGCTTTCCCTGGGGCTATACCTCTTATAGACCATGCTCTGCTCTCCTTTCAGGTACCAAGCCAAGATCCTAACTACATGGCATCTGTAGTTGTGTAGTTCCTACCAGCTCAGTTACTATGCTGACAGTCATCTCTCTCTGCACTGAAAAGTGATTTAACACTTGAAATTTCTTATTCATTTCTCTCTGTGCTGACTCTTTGGTGGTTCTTCTAGCTCCTCTGGGGCACTCCTGAAATAGTCTTCCACACATTTAATCCACTTCCTTTTTCTGCACACTCACATTTGAAAGGGGTATGGGTGGATTTGTGTGAGCGTATGTATGTAGCAGGAATATATAATGTGTGTGAATGGGCTGTATATGTAGCTTTGATTGCATATACTTTTGACATTGACTTCAAGTACTGGCAGCATGGAGATCTCAGAGATTTTTCCAAGAAGGATTAGAGTCCTTAGGCTAAAAGAACTTCATGCTTGCTCTTGAAATATTCCTGAGTGAACTGGAGGGATTAATAGTGTCTGCCAAGACAGACATTTTGTGTCCTATGCCCATCTGAGGGAATGTACCTGGTCATGTTAAAACAGAGATGAGTCTATCAGAATGCCCATATGGAAACATGGTGCTCAAATGTGGTTATTTTATCAGATCCTGTGTATGTAGGCAATATTCAAATAGACAACTGAGGAGGCCAGGCAGGCACTCTGAATTATATGCTCTGACTCCTTTTCAAACAAACAGGTTAGTTTAGGGAGAAGAATTGTCTGATCTCTTCCACAAATCCAAAATGTATGTTGGTTCAGTTTCAGAACTGAGAGAATTATTCCCTTTATTCTAGCTATTGTTATTTCTGTCATGTTACTTTCCTTCTTTCTGACCACTGAAACTTGCCTTAAAACAGCAACTAGCTTGTGGCAGCTTCGCAACTTCCTTATGGGAGAGTTACCTTTAAAAAAAGTTTAAAAGAAATGGGAATAAAACAAGTCTCTCCAAATTAATAACTAGAGGGAGAGCACCAGTGATGCTCTAAGAAACCCCAAATGCATTCCTCAGGGGCAGAGTAATTGTCTCCACTTCAGACAAGAAAAAGGACTGGTCAGAGGAAGCTTAACTCCCCAAAGACCCTTTCTGCAGACACTGGAAGTGAAGAGCAGAGAGGCTAAGACAAAGGAAAGTATTATTCGAATGTTCAGCACACAACAGGATAGAATTAATTCACACATTAAATGAAAATCTTAACCACTACTATAGACACAGCAAAACAAAACTATTATAAACATGAGCTTAAAGTAAATAACTGTTTGCTTTCCAGCTGGGAAAGTAGCAATTCAACAGAGCAATAGCCTGCATTTCCAAACCATTACAGAATACAGTAAAACAGCAAAGCGTATTTTGCATTCTTTGCTACTGGAGGCAGCATTCTTATCATGGTGAAAGAATCTTAGGAACTTTACAATATCCTGCAGATTTTTATGGCATTATTAAAATTAACTAACCTGATCACCAACCAGATAAGAACTATGCTAGAAGGTGCTATATTCTGATGGGGGTATGACTAGAAAGCATTGCCAGTATTTGCATGGTTTGTGAGTTTTGCAAATATCCAACTCACAAGGATCCTTGCTTATTCTAATGCTGTTTGGCAGGATAGGGATGGATTTCAGTCAGCATGCATAATGTTGTTGGGGTGATAAGTGCTGTAATCCAACTGGAAAGTGCTGTTTTGGGGAAGTTGTTATACAGGATGATCCTTGGACAACAGAGGGGGGACAATGGGCAGTCTTATCCTTCTGTTATTAGAACTGGAACACTACAAAACCAAGGACCTTTCCGCACTAGGCTGTTATAGTGCTATTATTCCACTTTCAACATCCTGTGGAGTCCTGGGTTTTGGAGTTTAGGGAGAGGCATTTAGAATTCTCAGCCAGACAGCTCTTTGGCCTCAAGAAACTACAAACCCCAGAATTCCAAAGGATGTTGAAAGTGGAATAATAGCACTATAAGAGTGCAGTGTAGAAAGGCCCCAAGAGGGTATCTGTACATGATCAGCTTCAGAGGGCTACAAAATCCTTTTTTTTTTTTGTTTTTAAATGCAAAAAGGAGAGGAGTAGAAGAAAGTTGCCTCAGACTTGTGGTCAACTACATCACTGTCAGCATTAACTGTTTCAATATCTGTTTTAAATAAATTAGTAATAAGCTGCTCCCTCAGAACTGAGATGTGATTACTTTTCCCCCCAGGAAGACTACAGCCATTTCTGCACCTTACCCAATCCCATTGTCTTTGGTCACAATCCCAGCAGCACCTTTGCCAAGAACATGAATGCTCCCTTCTGCAACCCGTTGGCTCTCTGTGAAAGGGAGTTCAAGGGACACACCCCTTCCTTCCACAGCACAGCCACTTTCTTTCCCATGCTGCACTGGGGCAGGAAGCAACTCAATCGAACTTCTAGCCCTTCTGCATTGCCAGGAAGGATGAAAGCATTGCATGATCAGGGATCATTCATGGAAAAACTCTGTCAATGATTTACCCAGCAATCGCACCAGCTGGTGATGCGAGAAGGACAGGACCATGACGAAGTCATGCAGAATCATTGTTACGGTCCTGCTCCTCTCACATCCCCACACCAAGATGCTATCATCTCTCAGAAAGGGCCTGTATCTCGTTTTAAAGCTGTTCTTAAGCATGTTTAATTGAGTGTATGAAAGGTAAGACAGAAGCAGCATTTCCTGGCTGCAGCCTACATGCCAACATGGCTACTAGTATCACTCTTAACTCTGGATATCTCTCTGTGCATAAGCTGTATGGGCAGGAGCTGTGTGTGCGTACGTTCCCTGATCAGACCTGCAGCAGAATCTAGACTTTGGGGACAGAGCTAGCAAGCACACCACACCCTCCATTCAATCAATGAAGATCAACTAGGACAGAGACTCATGTCAGCTAGAAGCGGTAGGAACTTTCTAGTGAGCACAGCACTTGTAATTAAAAAGACATGTCTGTATATACAAAGACTTCCCTCGGCGCAATATTCAGCATTCATATATAAAACTGGTTTTCCATATAAATGTGATACATAAGTGTTTCTGCTCCTTTCCTGCAGCTAACTGCTTAACTTTTCTTCCTGTCTTACGTGTATCACGTGCTGAGTATTTCACAAGAGGTATAAGAGGCAAAACAAAAGTTCAACAATCCAGAATGAAACAATCAAATGGCAGTCAAAATAACATGTAAGTCAGAAAGGAGAACAAATTAAAGCATACATTATTAACAATGTAAATGCTTACATTTTTATCAAGTTTATCTGTTTAGACTCACAGATGCAGAGGAAGGAAAAGATTATCCCTGCTTTTGTATGAATTTTAGCATTCTTTATTCCCTTTTCCTGAGAGAAAGGCAAGATATAAATTTTCAAAAAAATATATATACCTAGAAATGATGACAACATATTAGAATAAGGAATATATTATTATGTGATTTGGACTATAAAGTGCGCTGTAACAACATATTAGGCACACATGTTTCTGCTCATGTATGACCATTTTTAAATGGTAGATATTTTATTCAAGATGCTATAAATAAATAAATAACTTATCTTTGAAAGGTCGAAACATATATTTTGAAACATGTATTTTGAAATTGGGCAATAAGTATTGCAAGAAAGGTTAGGCTGTCAGTGTCCAAACAAACAAATGAATATCATCAGCTTTGAATGTTCTTTGGCAGTATGTTTGAAGTTATTGACAGCTTCTCTGTATCAACATATGTTTACTCCTGCACCAACAACTCATAGGTATTAATTGTTCCACAAAATGAATAGACAAATTCAAATGGGCCCGAGATGTCATGCATTATCTTCAGCACTCTTTAACTGATTTTTTTTTCAGAAAAAGAAAAGAAAAGAGAATGGTTACCCTCTTTCAATTTACCTCTAGCAGCTCTGTAAATTGTACAGCCAGAAAATGAGTTTATTTGTTTTATAGGGAAGAAGTGGTTGGTCTGGGGAGTAACAGTAATTAAAAGAAGTAATTGAGAGATAGAAGAGAACAAGAAGGCTGCCAGGGCAGTATAGAAAGTAATTCTCAATAAGCCTCCCAGCTAAGTTTTGAAACAGATTGCAATGAGAGTGAGAGAGAAGGGGAAAAGGGGGGGGGCTGGACAAGATAGATTTTTCAAAACAGGCAGTTTCTGTTTCAAATAAAAGGATCTTCATCAAGACAGTGTCAAATGCAACAGGAACAGAATCCATCAACTCTGAACTTCAAAGCCCAGATTTAGAAAGGCACTCCTGTTTGTCCAATTATATTTACCAGTGAATTTGTCCAATACTTCTTGTGGAAAATAAGGAAGATTATATTTACTATTGCAGCTGGACTTGCAGAATAATCACTCATCTCATTGCCTATGGTGAGTATAAATCACCTCCAAGAGAGTAGATCATGATCCAGAAGTCTTTCTTTGCCGGTCATGTCCATCATGAGTCCATGCCTTTCAAAATAAAAGAAATCAATTCTATATGCTCAGTCAAGCACTGAGTGAGCTTTCAGTATCCTGAATGAATAATCAAGATGGTGTTCACCAATGAGAAAATTCATACTTTATTGGACGAACAGCAAGGATGTATTATCATTTGCATTTGATGGAGATCCAAGAATTGTGTGAATTATCTGACCTAATTTCGTTCTGTGGATTTGGCTCCCTCACCATTTCTCTTTTTCTGCCTGTTCTGAGGGTAAATCCTTGGAAAATATAAGTGATTTTTTTCCCCCCACGAGAAGCTGCAGATATTATTTCCTAGACTAAGCTTGGCCAATGTAGGACTCAGATTCACAACACAGTTGTAATTCCCTAACAAATGTTCTCAGCATACATATTGTGGACCTGCTAATCACTTCCATGTCATTGTTGATTGTGGATCCTCAAAGTAGCAAGTAAATTAGCTAAGCTGTCTGCCCTTCTCATGCTTGAAAAATAGCTTTCTCTGACTTCGTCACTATTTGACCCAGCACCATTACTACCTCTCTGGGATTGCCCTCTACAGTCTTCCCTTCTATCGCAACAGTAGCCACAATCTGATGCTACCTGTTGAAGATGCTGGAAGAGAGGAGAGTAGCGAAAGGACAAGACTCAGAAGTAATGGAATGAATGGATCATTTCTTTCTTGTCATCCCTCCCTCAAATGCTTACAGTGATGGTTTAGTGCATGAGAATTTTACTCTGTAAAATGTTTTGAAATAACGGAAAGTAACATGTTTCCTTTTCACTTCCTGTTGCCACCTGATAAGGACGGGATGTGTTGTGAGGTGGGGGTAGAGGCAAGCAAATAATCAGTATTGTAAAGAGGAAAGACACAGCAAAGTGGTTCACAGTAAAAATGGCAAGGGAAGTGTGCATCTTGCAAAGGACCCCTTCTAATGGAACAGGGCCTCTGATGTACTCTGTAACTGTGATAGATGATAATACTGTGATTGAGGAGCAACTGATTGTGCAGGGGACCGAGCCAGTGAGTGAGCAAGTCAACCTGCAAGCATCCCCTGCACTGGAAGGTCAAACAGAGACTGCGTTGCCCCAGCCAGCTCGTGACGAAGAGATTACCAGCAGTGATGCAGAGGAGTTGCAGCCAGCTGTGCCCATCAGCCGTCAATCACGCAGAAGGCGGAAACGGGCTGCTGAGAGGGAGGCTGCTTGGGCGAGGCTGAGGAAACAATAACGAGCAGCACCTGCTCACAGGGGCTATTTAAGTCTGCCGGTGTGGCTGCTCCTTGCCTGCAGCAAATTATTAGCAAGCCCTCACAACCTTTGTGTCTCCTGCTCCCTGAAACCCTCCCGATGGATCTCTGCCTCCTGAACCTTTGGACTGGACCTTGACCTGGCTCGGCTTGTGTTTTCCTGGTGTTTGGTATATTTGGACTCCCCAAGTGTTCCTGACCTCTCTCCTCCTTTGCTGGCTGTGGCCCGGCAGGGAGAGATTCCTGACAGTAACTTGGACACCCCAAACTGCTAGATGGCACCCAGTATGAAACTGGCTATTACCAGCTGCAGACTGTCATCCAGGAGTGGAGTGGCCTTGGAATCTTGTAAAATTGATTGTCTCTCTCTTAGGATAAACATGTTTAACAGTGGAAATTTGTGGTGATCGAGGAAGCAATTTATTCCTGCTAATTTCCATTTAGGATGAGGCGGGTCTTTCTAGAACTTTTTATTTTTGTTTTGTACTGTTTTGTTTTTCAAAAAGTGGATCCAGCTGCTATCCTTCTTCTACTTTAGTTATTTCTCCTCACAAATATCCATGAAATTGGCAACTGCAGAAAAATGCTAGTTCACCTTTTAAAATTCCTTGGTTTAATTTTTTTGTTTATACAACAATATAAAAATATTCCATCCTAAATAAAAATATTTCTGAAATATTTTAAGAGATTGTATAGCTTTGCTTATAGGACAGTCCTAAGTTTTTCCAAGAGGACATTAAAATTTAATTGCACTACACTTGCTTCCCCTTTGTATACTGTTGAAAAAAAGTTTGTCAATAATCTTTTCTCACAAAGAAACTGATTTTGTAAAGCTGCTCCCAAATTTCCTCACATGTAAGGCAAAGGGGTGGCATGAATCACTATAGCAATGGCTTTCAATAGCATGAAAAGAGTCAGATCAAGGCTAAAGCAACCAAGGGCATCCAAAAGAGCAAGAAGAGATTTATTCTTCCATTGATGTCACACATAATATTGGCTAGGGCTGACCAGGATAACAGTCAGCTCTTCTTTTATATCTATTCAGAGAGAGAATTTTATTCATTATATAAAAACATGAAACATGAAACATAAACAAAGAAACAATAGAAAAAAACATTCATTCAAAGACAAACCAAAATCCATTGTACAATATAATACTAAATAAACAACAAAATTATAAACAACAAAATTATGAACATCAATCTAAATAAACAAAAAACTATACATAATTAATTATACATAATTAAAAAGTTGGCTCCCACCCCTGTTACCAACATCCCCCAGTAACTCTACATTTACTATAGAACAGTCAGCTCTTATTGGGTATGTATGGACAAAGATTGTTTATTGTTGCTCAACTGTTTATTAACTATAAACCAAAGTCCTTTCTAACCTCTTCTAAGATGAGGACATGATCTTCACTTTCCTTTGAGCCTCAGAAATGGTGGACAAGTAAAAAGTAAAGGTTGTGTTAAGCAGAAGGATTGAGAAAGTGGTAGGTATGAGAATGCTGAAAGAATAAAACTATTATGACCTTTCATATTGTGTGCATTTCTGTTTGCATTCCCATCCCAAAGCACACATTACATCTGGAAGTTATGCAGCCTGCACCATCCATCAGTGATAAAGGAACTGTTCTAAGAAACAAAGGCAAATGTACCTGTAAAAACTCAGGAATACCAAATAAGTGGACAGAGAATCTATTAAAAAGACTAATAGTTTGTTGTTCCAAAACTGCCTTCTGAAAAAGTCTATTACTCTTTATAGATGAGTCGAGGTAGTTTTCACATTTAATTTATTAATCTGTGCCTTTTTCAGTTTGAGACTGATTGTTGTGCAGGAGGTTGCAGGAGAAGATGGCTGACAGAAGATGAAATTGAGATCTCTTCCCCATCTCCTGTTGACTGATTCTTTTAGCTCTGAAATAAAGTGAATTGAATGAAAACTTGGCCAAACTAACAAAAATAAATAATTTTGGGATGTCCTCAGTTATAGCAGAGGGCTTTCTACCCACCTGTAATTATATGTAGCTACCTGTATGTAAACATACAACATTATGTTTAGTAAATAGAAGTTAAAACATGTTGATTGTGTTAATTTTATTTAAGTGCTATTTAACTGTGTTAAGTTCCTATGGAGAATCTCCACACGATATGGAACCCTGAAAAATGTTAAACCTTATTAAATGTGTTAAAACACATATACACACATATACACAAATTTGTATATGTGTGTGTGTATATGTGTGTGTGTGTGTGTGTGTGTGAATAAGCCATGTATATGTATATGTGTATGTGCAGAGAGACAGAGAGAGAGAGAGAGAGAGAGAAAGGGGAAAGTTGTTTTTCTAGAATTCAGATTAATATGGAAATTACATGGAATTACCTTACAAAAATGATATACACTGGAAATAAGACATGTTCGCCTACCCCCTCTCCAATTCAAGGGCAATTGACTGCCCTTTCTTTTCTTGTTTCACTTCTTTATGTCTTATCAAAGCTCTAAGTTCGTTACAATTACTTCAAAAGTCATGAGGTTTATCGCTAATCAGTTTGCCATTTTTTCTTGCAGTGTTCATTTAGACAGATGCCCCCTGTTAAATTGGACTTAGTGCAGGGCATGTCACATGGCAAGAGAATAAGATCACTCTTCTACATCACTGTCAGCTGGCATTCAATAATGGAAATAATTTGTTGTTTGGGGAAATGCTTTGAGTCTCTGGGGGAAAACTGAGAAGAACCCAGAAGAATTTAATAATTGCTGCTTGTGAAATTGTTAAAAGCTGGAACACAGAATGAAGTTTTCTTCTTTGGGCTAGTGATGGCCCCTTGGGAGTGGTTTATAAGCTGCCTAGAGAAAATTCAATGGTGACTATCGGACTTGCTACTTAAAGTCTAGAGATAATAATCTGTAGTAATGGCACAAGTGGGCTTCAAGTACTGACATCTACCCACACATAGTTGTTAGGTTTGCTGACTCAATAGTAGCTTATGCAACTCTCTAGAGAAGCTAAAGTGCTACAAAAAGTGGGTGGGACAACTGCCTCAAGAGCTGCCAAGGCCCAAAGCATTCAGTCTGAAAGGTCCTTTTTCAGAGTGAGGCATTATGAAGTTATGAAACGGAAACTGCATGTCCAGCGGTGATGACTGGGAAAAACTTTTCCCTAGCACCTTGACGTTATCAGCAGACACAGCAATCCAGGGAGATCACCCACTTAATCTCTCCCTCTGAAGGGGGATTTGAATTTACAATTCACCCATTTTCAGATTTGCAGTGCAGTATTTATTAGCCAATTTTATATGTGAGCTGGATGTTGCATATTTAGAACTGGGAGAAATACCTTGATTTATATCTAGAGCATAGTGACTGGTTTCTTTTTTTATTTCTCCCTTACCTCTGAACTATGTTATTGGGATTGTTCATGCCAGTCTGGCCCTTTCCAAGTGTGCTTTTTTCTTCCCTATCACCAATTCTTGTCCATAAACAGAAATCTTTGGAAGTAGCTCATATATGTAATTACTAATTTATCATGATGTATCATTATTTCAGCCAGTATGGTGTAATGATTTGACCATTGGACTACAATCCTGGAGACCAGGGTTCAGTTCCCCATTCAGCCATGGAAACGCGCTGGGTGACCAGGTTTACTTTAAGGTCATCATAAGTCAGAAATGACTTGAAGGCACACAGCAACAACAACAACAACAACAACAATCATTCTCTCAAGTGAGAAACTATATGAGGTATGTTCCATATTCTAGGCCAGCAGTTGTACCACTGTCACTGATAATGGTGGTAAAGTTCAAGTATGTAGATGTTCAAGTAAGGGGTACTTTTCCTAATAAGGTGATTACTTTCCCCACTACTGAAAATTAATAGCAATTCTTCCTTCCTTGATAAAAGAGTTGAAATAAATCTCTTGACTTCCAACAGAGCAATGAAATGAATGGGGGACTTTCAGCCCACTGCTAGTTCTGGACTGCCAGATTCCTATCTCTTCCGTTTAATGGTAAGGTCACAATGTTGCTATCAGCATATATGATCTATGAAGAATCCTGTTGTTTTCCCACTACCACTGTTCCTAGTGCTGCCCCTGATAAAGCTTCCTGTGTGCCAAGTGACAACTGAACAGCACAAGTTTTGGGGTATGCAAGCTATTCTTAGCAGAACCAGAGACTGAATGGTGAAGGCTTTGTGTCAAGGACTGGAAAAGTTTCTTGCTTGAGGTTCAAGATGAGTCCTAAATATAAATTAATTGGCTGGCTGTATGGAAGAAGAGAGATTGCAGCCTTGGTAGGCTGTATATGTTGAATCTATACTAAATATACATTAAATTGTGGCAGCAGCCCCTGAAACTAGAAATAAAGTATGTGTGTGTGTGAAAATCTCTCAGCCTCAATTTCACAGTTTTTCTCAAAATTTTGTCCGCATTGTGTCATATCAGATTGTGAGACTTTGTGTTGTCTTATTGTATTGAAGTTCATCCAATTTTAATCCATTTTTTCCTAATTTGCACACTGATTTGTATGATTTACATCTTTTATATAACTTTATCCAATTCACTCAAGCATGTTTCTGCATATTTGTTTCAGTTTTGCACATTTCAGGCATTCACATTTTGAAAAATATGCTGTTGTGTCTGTCTGCATTTTAATTCTCAGAAATGCTCTGTTTGCTTTGCAGTTGCATAAATGCTGAAGGTGAAGTATATATCTTCTTGTCTTGGGAGGTGCAAAAATACTACTTTCAAAGAGATTATACCATCTAACATTTTTTCTCCATCTGGTGTGTGTGTGTATGTATACATGTTTGTGGATCTAATCCTAGTTAAACATGTAGCTTTGACTAAGCATCATCTTTAGATCTCCAGTAGAATGGTTTGAGATTTGTAATTAACATTCTTCCATTTTCCACACATACACATGCAGGATTTCTTTTTCTTTTCTTTTCTTTTCTTTTTTTCCTGGTATCAAATAGCATTTGAATTGAGTAGGTATTCTTAGGTGTTGAATAGGAAAATTCATATCGTACAGTATTAGAATTATCTGTAATTGAAAACTTCTGTGCTTTTCATTCTGCTTTCTCAAGGACACATTGGTTTTGCAAAAATGTGTTTATGATCATTACTGAAGAGATCACTGTCCTTGATCACAAATATATCCTATTCAAAGATTTTTCTAAGCTGGTGTTTTCCATTATTCAAGCCAATTGTTGTTTCAGGAACAGAGTCCCCCTCCGCTTGGCTTCTTCTTCTTCTTCTTTTTTAATTTTCTCCATTCTTGTTCTGTGTGGTACTGTGGCAGCACAGAACAGACGTTGAAGCATATTGTGCAAGAAAATCCATCACTATGTCTTACAATCATTTTTTCTTTTTCTATGCGATCATGATATCGTTCTATTGATTAAAGTTTGTTATGTCCTTTTGCTTGATACTGTTGCTCGGTCAGTTTGGAGGTTAAAATGATACTGCCTATACCTAATATTTAAGGCAATCTCTGCAATCTTAGCTGTCAGTCTTTTGCTACACTGTCTTCACTTGCTTTACAGTTTGTCAGCATCTGGTGTGTTAACTGAACTGAATATAACATGCATCAGCATATGAGATACTTCTAAGGGGGCTGCTGAGTTGTAGAGAATGGAATGGCTATCTCATTATACTGACAGAACATGCCCATCTAGCTAGTAGTGTATCCTTTAAGAAGAAATTTTGCTGTTGTATGGCAGAAACACCATGTAGTTTTAAATTAGAGAATGAAGGAATATGCAAAAATATTCAGAAAACAATAAAAAACAGTTTTTGAGTGTTGAAGAACCCTGATGAGAGGAATCCTGGAGTGATGAGAATCTTCACAGTTTGGGACTTTGTGCAAAATTCAGACATGGTTTTGCATAGGTGGCAGCATTTTTCTGCGCAAGAAGCAACACTTTCTGCATTGGAAATAATATTTCAATGTAGAAATATTAATTTCTTTGCAGAAAATGCTGTAATTGGTGATTTCTGCTGGACAAAATTCACATATGGTTGTTTTGCACAGAAAATAGCATTTTCTGCAGAGAAAATGCTGTTTTCTGTGGAAAAGAACTATGTGTGAATTTTGCACAACACAAATCCCAGCGGAATGGTTTTCAGAGACTTCCCCACAATGTGAAAAAAAAATTGCTCAAATTACTTGTCACTGCCTTAAAGAAGAAACTCTTTAGAATTTCTTAGAGAAACTCTTAGAGAAGAGTGACATTCTTATTTTAAGTAATAGTATATCTTCAAGATAAATAAGAAGAATGAAACATTAGAAACATCACTGGAAATGTGGGAAATGTACATGTTTCAATCCAGCAGCAGTAGAAAAGAAACAAAATGCTAAACTTATGTTTTCCTTTGAGACTTGGTACAGGGATACAAAGGAGAATTGCACACCTGGAAGCCCCCGGAGAGCATATGCTCTTTTTGAACAAGAGATGTTGCTTCTTGTGCTGCTTATTTCAAAAAGAAAGCCGATAGGAATTATGCTTCGTTTACCTCCTGACACTGTGATGCAGCTTGTGGTGGGTCCTTGTGGGTGGATATTGATCTCTGGGTGCCCCAATTTGGCCACCTCTGTCTGCTCAAGATGGAGCAGAGTGTGACAATGTGCAGCAGAATTCACAGACTGAATTTCTTAAACAGTCAGTTGCCTGTTTATCTAACCCATTCTTGCCTATGCTTGAGTGGAAATGTCTACCCAAGGTCTCAGGTGAGAGTTATCCACATCACCATCTACTTGATTTTTATAGAGTACAAGAAACTGAACTGGAGATAATTGGCATGCAAAAACCATGCATTGACCACTTAGCTGCAGTCCATCACCTTTTTAAAGGAAGAAAAATTCCATCCTTTTCTGAACTTTGTATGGTAGAAAATTATATCACTCTGTTTGAATAACACCACCACCACCACCAACAACACAGATTGATCTTGCTTATTCCCAGTTTCATGTGTATTTCTCTGTTGCATTTTGACATTAAAACATGTCTAAGTGTGTGATTTACCCTTTTGTGGAAAGTAATGGTGATGATGTTAAGCAAAAGACATGGAAGTCAAACATCCATGAAGGCATGAAAATCACATGGGTGAAGCTTGTCTTTGTGTTGTGATTAGAAAAGACAAAGAAATAAAACCCCAGACTTGGACTCGGCTAGACATACACACTGAAATAACAGAAAATAAAAATGAGCTAAGCAGGGTGACCCATTTATGTCTCTCAAGCGAATGCAGGATACTGGACCATTGTGAAGACTGCAATTTGATACATCTTTAATGGTGGGAGGAGACTTTTGAAAATCATTAGTGCAGAGGGTGAGACTTTAAGCTGCAAAACATTATAAACTCTTTAATACAAAGGGATCAAATGGTTATTTTGGCAAAATGCTCAAGTCTTTTCTGGAGGAGATGAAGCAACTCTTTCCCGCCTGATAGAAAGAAGATTCTGTATAGTCAGGAAACACCTGCACAATGACTTGGGACAGGTGTTCAGTCTGGGTGAAGATTCGTCCATTCAGAGTCATCCCGAACTCTTCCTCCACCTCAAAGCTCCAGATTTATTATGCAATAAAAAACATTATTCACTATGGGATATACTGGTTAGGGTTGACTGGAGTTGTATACTAAGAAAATGTAGCAGGCCACATAGTGACCACCTGTGGCTTATATAGAATCTACAAACTGCATTGGCTATTTCCACAGCATCAGCAGTACAAGTAGCAAAAAAAAAATAAATAAAAAATATTCAGGATTTTTGTTCTTGCTATTAGGTTTGCTTTTTTATCCCCCTGAGATAGCAAAAGTAACAAGGACTACAGTATTCTGAATTCCAGGCATGAAAATGTGATAGCAGGAAAACACCATAATCTAAGCTTCTTCATGTAAAGCAGCCATTAAAGGAACAGAAAGTTCTCTATCTCTGTGAGTAAACACACATGCATGCATGCACGCATGCATGGAGTAATAGCTGTTGATGTCATCACCACTGATCCAAATGAGAACTTCTGCATTAAACATAATTGCACTGTGTGCCTTAAACCCTATAATTTCTTTGTGAAGAGATAAATTGTTGTAAATCAGTTTTCAGAAAAGAAAGGATTCTCATGAGAGGAAAGGCAAGGTTCTCTTCCTCTGCTGCCATTTTATTCACCCAAGCACAGTAAGGCTAATAACACAAAATTAGCAGCAGTGATTTTACTTCTACGTATGAGCAACTTTTAAAATGTCTTGCAGGCTTCAAAGTGCCCCCTTTTGAAATAATAGCAGTGCTGAAGCCATTGTGGTTTCCTCTGATTTTGTTCAACAATTTATTATATAATAATGCTGCTTCCAAGGTCAGTAAAAGCAATGGAGATATTCCTTTCTTTTTAAAAGCACCTATTTTATGTGTTCATGCAACAGATGTAGCCCAATGGAAAACAGTTTGGTTACATGGGGACTGCCTGTTGATATTAAGTCATCCAAATGATGGCTCTGTCAGGTCACATAGCACATTATTTCTACTACCATTTCCCCTTTATGATATTCTACATCAGGTTTATATGAGGCTTGTTATCAGTTTATCTAGAGTTCATTTCATTTTAACCAAAATTTATATGAAAAATAAGCCATCAGCTGCCCATCAAACCAAAACCCCTGCTGCAATAAAAGATGCTTTCTCTTCTTCTTCCCTTTTTTTCAGGGAGGTTGTCAGTTTTCTTCCAGCGTTTATGCTTTAATGGGCCCAGTTCAATCTATTCTCACTCAGAAGTCCTTCTTATATTCATCTCAGAGTCCATATGATTTCAGCCAAAGCAACCAAATTGTATTCCGCTTTAGGTTCAATTAAAAATATTTGCATGAAGACACACGTATTTTTTTCTATAATCAAAATGATAGGGTCAGTGCTATAACTGAAAAGCTTCATTTTACAATCATTTTTAAATGCAGAACCTTACTTAAAACCAATCAGGAGAGGGCAAGAATGAAGGGAAATAGTTGCTAATGTTGGAAGATGTAAGGAATTTCTGATCCTTGACATCACTTAACATTCACCGGAGACATCAACACTAAGCTTTGGGTTGTTGTGGGTTTTTCAGGCTATGAGGCCACGTTCTAGTAGTATTTGCTCCTGATGTTTCACCTGCATCTGTGGCTAGTGGAGTATACATACTTGTGTGATCCTTGAGTGGGAAGGATTTGCATTTGTGGTGCATTAGTGATGCAGCTGGCCTGTGAGATAGCTCATTGTTGAGTGGACTAGCCCCCAGGGTTGCGTTGTTAGTCAGGGGATATGCATAACAGTTGTGTGTATATTTAAGTACTCGTTAGCAATCCATTGCATTGTTTCCTGTAGAGAGATGTCCTAAGTCTGGGTATATTCAATGGCATATTTTTGAGTCTTGATTTTAGTGTTTTTCAGTACTGGTAACCAACTTTTGTTTGCTTTCCGAGTTTCTTCTTTCCCGTTAAAATTATCCAGGTATTTATGGATTTCAATGGCCTCTCTGTGTAGTCTGACATAGTAGTTATCCGAATGGTCCAGAATTTCTGTGCTTTCAGATAGCATTTTGTGTCCAGGTTGGTTTATAACATGTTCTGCTACTGCTGACTTTTGTGGCTGGATCAGTCTGCAGTGTCTTTTGTGTTCTTTGATTCGTGTAGACCTTCCTATGTAGACCTGTCCACAGTTGCAAGGTATGTGGTAAACTCCACCAGAAGTTAGAGGCTCCCTCTTGTCTTTTGCTGAATGTAGCATTTGTTGAATTTTCATAGCCCGAAAAACCCACAACAACCTATGGATTCTGGCCGTGAAAGCCTTCAACTTTACATAGAACACTAAGCTTGTTTATTTTCTGTTCTAGGCACACACGTATGCGTGTACATGGGCATGGCCATAGAAGGGGTTATTGTTCAGTCTCTGCCTTGTCATTTGATTAATTAGTTTGAGAGATACATTATTCTCTCTCAAAATCTTTTTTTTTTTCAGATTTCCTAACACGGTCTTGCAGAAATGCATTTACACAATGATCCAAGTATTTCAAATGATCTCCATACTCTATCAAGTATGAATACATTTTACTATATGAAAATTATTGTACAAATTATAACCCTTTAAAAAAAAGTCCTACATGCATGTAAAGTTTCAAGGCATTTCCGCACTAGGCTGTTATAGTGCTATTATTGGTCTCTCCCTAAACTGCAAACCCCAGGATTCCATAGGACATTAAAAGTGAAATAATATCACTATAACAGCCTAGTGCAGAAATGACCTCACTATCTCAGCACCTAATGCTTTGGAGAGCCATTTCATATCATGTACTCTCATGTGGAAAATCAGGTCAAGTGGCATGACTGGCCTCCTGCTGATACTCAAGTTTCACTTCCTTCACTCTTCTGCAGCTGTGCTGCTTTCTTCTGCTTTTCTGCCTGCCTGCCACACCTCCATTCTTCTCCTCTTTCTTCTTGTGCCATCCTCCCCTTCCTTCTCAGGTGCTATAACTTCCCCCCAAAAAGAAATGCCTATCACAATGTCATGGGGGCTAATGAACATAATAGAGGGATACTATGCTGTGTTAAGTGCCCAAAGAAACATGGAGCTGGCCCTGTGAAGAAATATATTCCATGTAGCTGTATATCATGTGCATATAATGATATTCATAGTTTGGTCATTTTGACACTGGAAATATAGGTAATTTCCACACTAGATTGTTACAGTGCTATCATTCCACTGCACTCCAAACCCCAGGATTCCATAAGATATTGGAAGTGGAATAATAGCACTATAACAGTCTAGTGGTTGTTATGGTCATACATGCATAGCTTCAATGATGTCATTAAAGAAATTCTCTTAGTGATTATACCAGTGCTCACAATCAGTGGTGTACAAGTATTATATCCCTAAGGTGGAGTCCTGCCATATTGAAGCAGCGTTTGGCTGCTCAGTTCAATATATTGAGAGCTCAGTTGGCTCATTTAGCTGCATGAAGTTTTCTGTTGCTGGGGAATAAAAACCCAAGGCATATGATATGCAGAATGTAGTGTAGGGTCTGCATTACCAGACAGATGGCAATGAGCACAATACAGCAAAAGATACTCTTCACAGTTTTATGCTGTACCTTACTTGATTATTAAATGACTTGCAGTTGCTTTCACTGAAGAGGCTTCTGCTAGGGTTGATGTAGAGCAGTTGGTGAAGGGTGAGTCAGGTAGTCAAGCCACTTATTTCTGTAGTGGCTAGGGGTATGCGGGGAGTCCAATTTAAGTTCAAGGTTTGGGCTTGGCTCAATATACACTTACAGACTATCTACAAGACAGATAAATTTTGCATTCTAGAATCTTCATGTTGATCAAAGACTGTGGGAATGCAAAAAATGGTAATGGATACATTTTGAAAGCACACAAAACAGATTTCAGCCAATGAAATAGAATATACTTACATCATGTGTGCTATTTAAACATGTGAAACCCAGTGTGATGTAGTGGTTTGAGTGTCGCACTACAACCCCAGAGACCTGGGTTCAATTCCTTGCTTGGCCATGGAAATCCACTGGGTGACCTAGGGCATATCACACACTCTCAGCCCCAGAAAACCCTGTGATAATCGGTTCACCTTAGGGTTGCCGTAAGTTAGAAATCATTTGAAGGCATGGAACAACAACAACAACTTAAACATTTAAATGTATGAGGAAAAAAATATAAGCAAAGATAGAGATATAGCTTAAGGGATGGAGGAAGAATGAAAGAGACAGAGAGAAAATTTGCAAGGACCAGCTGTGGAAGTGGGGGAAGTATATATCCTTGGATGTGCCATGTGCAGATGTGCACATTTCTATCCAAACTACACCTAAAAATGGTTCACTTTGAACTATGGATCTTTTAAAACTATTAGTTGACTCTTCAATAACCCTAATAGTTTTCATACATTTCCCCTGACTTCTCAGTAAATCCCTGTGTTGTTTTCTTTCTCATGAATATTTCTGAAGGTTTTGTAACTGTGCTCAACATCCTATGTGCAGAGAGCAAGACCTTCACACCATGTAATTTCCATTTGTGCCACCCTTTTTTCTCTAGTCACATTCAAATATGCCTTTGATTATGAATGGCCTGAGCTGTTAAATTGTTTCATTATTCGAATGGAGATTTCCATTAACATGTTCTTCAGGATTAAAAGGTATTAATAAACATATCAGAGAGACTAGAATAAAGCTCTCGTCTTATTAATGAAATTATGTTTAGTTTTTAATTTTTTGGTCCCATTGTTCTCATTATTGAAAATGTGAGAGAAAAACTATGGCAGCTAAAGCACAGAAGATGAATGTTTTATTGGGTTATCTGTATTGTCTTGTGGGCAGAATATAAAGAGATATTTATATGATGTATTAAAATGCCCTGGGAATCAGTTTTACTCTTTTGTGGGGGAAAATATACCTTTTCTTGATTCATAGACATTGAAAAAATCTAACATCAGATGCATTTTGTGCAAGCAATAGCAGAAACAAAATATGGGGTAGCTATCGATATGCCAACATATTTGTAAGAAAATAATATATGTCCAGCATCAAATCTACCCTTCAAGTGCCAACTTCAATGTTCATTCGTACAGGAAAGTCATCCATCTGCTCTGACATCTGAAGTACAGTGAGCAAAGTTCAATACACTCCAGATTCAAAAGGGAATGTGGGAAAGTGTGAGGACAAATGGAAATAGCAGAATGTAAGATAAATATTGCTATGTGTCAGTGAACAAACCAGCAAATGTACAACATGAGATTTATGACATCAGCCCTGGAATAAAAAGAATTTACAGTTCTGACTAGAAATATATCATTTAAACAATATGAAGAATTCTGAAGGGAACAACACACATGCATGCACTCACCCCAAGCACCAATAAGATAGAATCAACTACACTGGTATCTAAAGAAGTGTCTTCAAGAACTCTGTAACAGCCAGGGTTAGATGAGAATTACAAATACAATCCTAACTCCTAGTTTAAAGAACAAGTACCACTCCTAATGGTTTTACAGGGAGCAACACCCAGGACCTTTAGCTTTTCTACAGAATTTCTGGGAATACAGGCATGGTGACATCACATTCGGCATGTCCAGGGCCAGGCTAAGATGAAACCAACTTGAATGAGAAGATCTGGGCTGTGTCTGACAAGATTAAATGCCACATGGTGCTCCATTGTTGGCAATGCCTGCCTCTAAAGTCTTGGAATGTTGCTGGGAGAGGACTTTAGACACTTCTGTGGATTTTTAGTGATCACTGATTGATGAGTAAGGGAGAAGCTAATAGTGATTGCAGTTGGAGGCACAATATTTTTGACATCCTCATTCATAGTCACATTGAAGGGAGTGCCTGGGCATTATGATTCATTTGCCATTGCCGCAGATACCTATGTGTGCTGTTTTAGATTAGCTACAAAGTAATGCTTTATACAAGTAAAAGCAGGATGTGGCATCCATAATCTTCCAAGAGGAGAAAATAACCAGGATGGAGTAGGAGGCATGTCCCATAGTGGGGGGGGGGGTTGACTTTCCTAAACTTCTTCCCTATGTCAGTCTCTCTTGTGAATGATTTACTGACCTGAGGGCTCAACTACATCATTGTCAACATCTTACTCAATTCTTTGAGGTTGTCAAGCTGTCTAGATGATCCCCTAGACAACAGAATTTTAGCTGAATTTCATTCCAAATAAGATTAATGTGGCCCTTTTCTACCATATGTATTTGTGTATGTGACTCCATGTCACCTGTCAACTTCAGATGACCCCCATGAATTTATGGAGTTTATTTAAGCAAGGTATACTCAGAGATGATTTTGCCATTTCCTTCCTTCTTGTATAAGACTAGAATTAAATTAACCATTTAATCTGCTTTCTAATACTGATAAGGAATTGGAAAGGGGGTGATCCTCACAGATCCTTATGTATTACTTCACAAAGCTGATGTCTGGGGACATCAAAATATGAAACAGGACTGAATGGGATACTAAAGAAAATATAAATCTCATGTGCCTCAAATTATGAACACTCGTATCAGCTTAGGGCTGAGTAGGGGGAGGGGTGAATGTGTTTGTCAAATATGTACCTCACTACTAAGATCTGATTCATGTCTCACACCCTTCAAATGCAACTGTATCTTGCAGTTTGAAGGATTTTGTGGTCTTCTCAGCATCTTCTCATGGTAAAATTTTCCAGCCCTAATGCCTTTCTTTTCCAGGATTTCTCCTGAACTGCAAGAGGAAATGCCTGTCCAGTCTGCAGTCACACAGAGCATGTAAATACAAAGCTTTGTTATGCCAGCTTTATATTTGCCTATCTTATATTTTACCCTATAAATGCATGGGGTCATCAGAAATTAACAGGTGACTTCTCGGTAGCAGTTCTCCAGGCTTTCCCATCACTCACAGCCTGACCTTTCTAACCAAGGATACCCAGAACTGAACCCAGGATTTTCAACATACAAAGCACACAATCTACAAGATATGGAGCTTTCCTTTGATATAGATAGGCAGGAGACAATAAAACCAAGGTACTGAGTGTAGCCTGCATCTAAGCATCTAAGAAAACAATTTTAATACTATATTTTGTGAAAGAAATTCTAATAAGTTCAGCAGATATGAAGATACAATAAAGCAGAAACAAAAGAAGGAGAAAGAAAAAAATGTTTTCTTCTTTATGCATGTTCTTCATAATCTTTATGGAGATATGCAGTAGGGCTGCAGAAGAAGCTTTTAGCCAGTGGTGTATATAAATTGGTTCTTTAGTCAAAGCAGTCTCTACATTATTTAAAGTATGACTCATTGAGAGGTCAAAAGGTGACCCATTGGGTCTAGCAACATGTGCAGGTTTGTCCCCATCTGTTGGCATGGACAAAGTCTTTTTTCAAATAGTCTGGATTCATGTGCTAAGAAATGGGGTAATTAATTCATTTTGTTATTTAATTAACCTATAAAGAGAGAAGTTAAAATGTCATTTGGCCATGACCAGGCAGTTTCAAAGTGCTAGACCTGTGCACTTTCAATCACATTTAGAGGTACTTACTTCTGGGCTTTGGGACTTTCAGACCGGATTACTTGTACTAAAGGGCCAATATGCCTGATAAATCTCTGCAGAGATTCCCCTTAATCCCAAGAATGTAGCAACAAGAGTTTGGCTTAACCTGTCTGTTTTAGTCAGAGTTAAATTTCTGGTTTCACAAGCCTCACAGTTACCTAGGAATCATAGACTCAAATTGATTGGAAAGCTTATTTAAGATGCTGAATGGATGAAGCCTCTAGTACCATAATGAATTCTTACTGGACTCATTTCTGGCTGTACGTGTAACCTTATGGCTTTGACCTTTTTTGCTGGCTCACCTTTTCAACTCAAGCACTTTGGTTAAAGTGCTATTCTCCTGTAAACCTCAGTTATGGAGTGCACTTGTAGCTTAACTAGGCCAGATGAGAACAGCAAAGACAAATTAGTTTGCTTGAGCCTGTAACAGGGAATTGTTGTGTGATTCTGTTTGTGTGAATGACTATTGTTGTTGTGTTGACCTGCTTCTCATTGTCTTTTACTGCTGAATTCTAAATCACACAGGGTAAGGTAAAGTCTGGATTTTTCCCCCATAACCATATTATGCATGGATGATGAATCCTCAAGATCACTTTGCATGGATTAGACTGCATCTCATGCCAATATAGTATTTGGTATCATATTCTATGCTAGTCAGATTCTGGGTCTTAAATCAGGAAAACCTGTAATTTTTTACTGGATCTTTTCCCATTACTTTCTCCTCCACAGTCTCTGAATGAGTAAAGAAGATGGGGCAGTATAGTACCCAGCTGCAGGGAGAAGAGACGACAATGGAGAGAATAGTGGGCTTTTGACTAGAGACAGTATGGGCTAATAGTAACACAATGACTGGAGATACTAAAGATGAATGAGAATTTCATTCAGGCTGAATTTTTCACACCACCTTCCTTGCTTCTTATATCCTAAAATAATAAACAAACTGAAACACAGACATTAAAATTTACGCAGTCTCAAATGCTTGCAAGGTAATACTCCAGCTAAATAGAAATCTGTAAAGAAATAAATACCTTAGGGAGAGGCATGGAGAAAAGGGCATACTGCAGGATCATTGACAAGTAAGGGCATTTACCTACTAAATATCACACTGAGAACAATCTGTTGGAACAAAAAAGGCCACTACTTTACTAGTTGCGGAGTAGAGCGTTGGCTTCATCGCCAGTCCAGATCCTGACATCAGTCAACCTCTGTAGGGCCAGTTAAACCAAAACCTAGCCACCTGTTGGGAACACTTGGGATGACAGACATGGACAACACATAGGTGGTAAGGTTCCCCTGTCACCTGGGAGCGGGGCACAGCCACTAGCTTCCAAGCTGATCATAACTTCAATGTTGCATAAGAAGACATCTAAGCAGGAGTACAACTGTGCCATCTTCCCACCAACTGGATCTGGGCATTATGCTATTACTATCTCTGTGAAAGAGATAGTAAATAGGTGAGTTGCAGGAATGGTGCCTGGCTGGGATGCCTGTCTGTTGTGACCCACAAAGCTTTCTCTCATCCCTCCACCAGTAATTCAGCAAATGTTATAATCTTGGAAATGAACCTTCAACACTCACTGGGAAAGAGGAATCTGTTTTCAAAGAAAACACTCACAAATGCATATGTGAATGTGCACATTAGAAAATGTGCAGGGGGGAAATGGATGATAATCTTCAATTGAATTTTATAAAAAGTATAGAATTAGACTAAAATAAATGTTGCATCAGAGAAATGGGCAACTGAACAGAACTAAAACGAAGGGATTCTCCCCTAAATCCATTTAGCACACTGCTGTCCACTGCAGGAAAAAAAAACTGATTGGGAGCTATATAACCTTGTACCTACTCCTATGAGCACTACTGTTTTGTCTTGGGTGTCATCTACCACTATGAAATCATACCTGATTACAGTGGGCCTAATAAAATTCCACTCCCTATCCCTAATTGGTGTTAATTGTGTGTAGCTTGCTCTGTTTTATAAAGTCAAAGGGAGATCATCGACTGTGGTGTGACTGATAGTAACAATGGAAGTCATATAGGACCAGGCGATGCAGGAGGACAGGTGTCACCGATAAGCTCTTGGAGGTACCGGGAGGTCTAAGAAAATTCCATGTATTCACTGGATGAGTTGTCTAGTAAGAATGAAGTTGAGCACTTGCGGACAGGGGCAATGAAAACTCTGTAAATCTGATCCTTGACCCTGATTATTATTATTATTATTATTATTATTATTATTATTATTATTATTATTATTATTATTATTTCTATCCCACCTCTCCCCATGGATCGAGATGGCGAACAACAATAATACATTAATTACATTAAAAACATTAAAACATTAAAAAACATACCCAATCCTCCCCACCCACCAACCTACCTAAAGGTGATGGATCTTTTCCAGACACCTTAGATCCCATCCTAAGAGAAAGGTAGAGTAAAAATTCAATCAATAAATAAAGCATGAAAACAAAAAAGTATCAAGGGGAGGGCATGAGTCAAAGCTGCTGGGTATGGCAATCCAAAAAAATTGAAGGACTGCACCATTCCCAGCTTTGAGTAGGGTTTACATGAGACCATCAGGAATGGTGAGCTCCAAGGAAGACCTTCACTGGAGTGTTTCTGTGTGAGTGGTCTCCTTTAAAAGAAGACTCTAGTCACAGGGAGGCATAAAGCAAGATCATCTATAAATAATGTGTGGATGTGTTTTCTGGCAGCTATAGTAGGAGCATATAAGTTTGAGTTGGAATGAGATTCATTGCTAGAATAATCATGTTTTTGGGTTAAATTTGTGCAGTCTGTGCAGTGATCTGCTGGTGTCTAAACATGGACTGTGTTTTGATTTTGCCTCTTTCAATATCCTGCTTGCTGTGTGGAACTTGAACTGGTTAGCCCCTGGTTTGTTATCCGACTTTGGGTCTGGATCTTAGTTTGCCTGATGTTGTTAGAGGACTGTTTTGGTGCTGAACCTATTTTTGGACTTTGTTTCTGGATTATCTCTTAAATTGTTCATCTGCTGAATTGCTTTATTAACACAGAATCTGGAATATTAGCCCCTTCTACTAAACAGTACTTCAGAATGAGGTAGGAGATGGTACAGTAGACTTTGCCCAAGGATTAGTCCATGCTGTATTTCACTATCCAATAGAGATCTTACCTGTAAACCATGAATTACTTTGTGTAGCTAGTTAAGCCAAATAATATCTCTCTTCCTTCTTATTCTGGGTTTTGGATCACATATAAAGATTTCCAGGATATATAAAATATATAATCTCCTATTTTTTACTGCCAAAT
This sequence comes from Iguana delicatissima, assembly GCA_948472985.1. Taxonomy (NCBI): domain Eukaryota; kingdom Metazoa; phylum Chordata; class Lepidosauria; order Squamata; family Iguanidae; genus Iguana; species Iguana delicatissima. Next base: position 688,213 of record CAOKZL010000948.1, read on the forward strand.
TTGATACAAAATAATTCTGAGCTGGAAATTTAAAGCATCACCTTTTCAACTTGTTTTACTGGGGAAAAGCATTTGTGAAAAGCCCCGTCTGACTCTGTGGAACATATTTCTGAGTCACCTTGAAAAGCAGAGGTAGGAATTTTGTGGCTCTTTAGCTGTTAAATTACAAATACCAGTATTCATTCCCCTTGGCTATCTGAGCTAGGCCTGATGGGAGTTGGCCCAACAATATAGAAGGACTGTCAGTTCCCACCTAATAACCTGTGTCACCTTTAAAAGTATATCTCTTAGTTTCTGTTAGAAACGAGTTGCACTTGAGTTGACTGCTAGTCTGTATGTATGTAAATGCATGACAGACACAATTTAAAGCTGAACACTTTTTGTAGATCTTTTATTGTCACATGGGTTATAGTAAGGGCATCTTTTACAGTGGAAAACAAATCCTGTCTTGTATGTATGTCTAGGCAGAGAATTAACTGCTTCTCTTTGTTTTGTTTGATATCTTACAGTTGCTAACCTGAAAAATGCCACTTACTTTTCATCATTATGCTACAGTGTGTGTATTTACAGCAGATCTTAAGAGTCAATCCCACCCCCTTTAAAATGGCTCTTCATGTGGTTGTCACAGCTTGACAGCCCTGCTGATGCGGTACCCTGCTCTGCAAAATGGCACATTGCAACCAGCTCCAAAAAGTCACTTTTGCAAAGTGCAGCCATTTGCCTCATAAGTAAAGGTCAATTAGTGAGGAATCTTTGGGTAGCTAGAGCTAAAATGGCTGTCCATGGAGAGTTCTGCTCTGTGTTCTTTGAATTCTTTGAAGCTCTCATCGGTGAGGGAGCATTTTGTAATTTCCTTTTTGAATACCTGCTTTCTAATTGACTCTATCGATTTACATCTCATAGCATGAGCAAACAAATTAAAAGGCAGAGATGTCTGGATTTCACAGCTTTGGAATAACTGCAACATGAAATGTATTCTGTTTGGTAAAGCTCAAATTCTGTTCAATGTATACTCTTTATCTGGAGCATTCATTTTCTGCTACAAAAGAACATTACTACTTTTATTGGCTACTGAATAATAACAAGGAACCACTGAAATGAATCATGCTACACAATAAAAAGATGAGGCAATTTAAAACTGTGCTGTCCAGTACATGGAAAAATTAAAGCAATACTGAGCTTCTGTAAATGCCACTGACCACAACAGGATTAGGGAATCCTCATGAGCTATCATTTGCAGCCAGTTCTGTACTAAAGTAGATACATAATAAGGGTAAGGCTATTTTGATAAGCAAAACAAAATCTAAGTAATTTACTTAGGGAGTTATCTAATAATTAACATTGAATTCATTACCCCAAGATATGGAGATGGATCTCTGCTTCTGTGAGTGGACAGATCAGACACTTACTTAGTGGAGTGCTCTATCAGTGACTATTAGCAATGTCAATGAAATGAAATAGTCAGAAGACTACTGATTAACAGATGCTGAAAGCAAACAAAGAGATTCTGTCACCTGCTTGAATATCATTGAGGTAAAGCTGTGGCTGGACTGAGTGAGGGAATCATGTTACTGAACAATATCTATCTCTATGCAAGTAAACAAATGGAAAAGTATGTACAAAACAGCCATGGGGAGGGATTCAGTGAGTCTAAGGCCATTTCCATACTACACTGTTATAGTGCTATTATTTCATCTTCAACCTCCTGTGGCATTCTGGGATTTGTAGTTTACTGATGCTAAAGAGTTCTTTGGCTAAGAATTCTAAAGGCCCCTCTCTAAACTGCAAACCCTAGGATTCCATAGGATGTTGAAAGTGGAATAAGAGCACTATAACAATGTAATGCGGAAATGCCCTAAGTTCCAAAATGGACTCATCTGGATACATTCCTTCCGGAGAAATGAGTTGATCAGACATGGATTCCCATCAGAGTCCACACTGTTACCAGACTTTATAATGAGATGGCCTGCAAAGCAGCTATTTTTTTTTTTTCATAATGATCTTACTAAGACTAATACTTGATCATGGCATACTATCACAGCCACACTTTCTGCTATTGCATCCCACGTGCTTACTGCCTACAGTCTTACAATCCTAGTGTGTGTGTTATGAGTGGTCCTCCAATTACTGTACTTTGGACTGAGGGAAGCATAGGATAGCTAAACCTTTCTTCTAATGTCTGACTGTTCCACTGTTTTAAAAGACACAAACTGCTTTTTTCAGGTGTCCTTAATTCCCTACACTATGAGCTTATTATTCTGAATCTTTGCATCTTGCTATCCTTGGAACACCTCTATGATATGCACCATTTTCAGACAAATTGCCCCCAAAATTCAAGGCATGAAGGTCAAGTGAATTACCCCCTAATTAGACCCACATCTCTAGTTCTCCACCAACCACTGTGTCTATCCCTATGCAAGGTTGTTATTTACATTGACCAGTGACCCACAAAGACCCTGCAGAGAGAAGTGCATCTTTTTTTGAAAAATCAGAATACCATGCAGATAGCTTCTGGAGTCTTCATCTGAAACATGCTTGTCTATGCCTGTAAATTTCTTCCAATTCTGACCAAAAGCAAAAATCATAGCTATTTTTCAATTTCCAATTGCTGTCAATAGAACATGTAAAACTTCAGATTTCCTAATCTTGACTGAGGTTGAGAACTAGAGTAAAAGTGGGATGGCTCTAAATTAGTCTGAGCAGATGTGAGACGTATTCAAAACCAATAAATTGGAGTTTGAATTGAACCTGGTAATCAGTGTACATCCCTACTACCAAACACAGCAGTGAGTTGAACAATTCTGTGTTTTTTGAGAAACAAGGAACAGAATCAAGAAATAACCCTGTTTCTTTTTAGGTAGCTCACATTTTAAGATATGTAGGGCCTGTACTCTCACTGGTCCATCAGGCAAGGCTTCTTTCACTTGAAGAGAACAGTCGAAAGCATTTTAAAATCACGCTGCAATTTACCACAACTGGGCTCTACCCTCCCACCTCTTTTCACCTTCTTCCAATTTCTTCTACATCAGAATGGTAGAAATGGTTGATTTCAATCAGCTTTCTTCAGCTCATTTCACATGGCTGCCCTTTCTTTTTCAACATTCAATATTTTTTCTCTTATCTGTACGTTGAGGCTTTTTTTGGACCTGTACTTATCTTTGTAAATATCAAATGTCTATGGATGAATTCACTCATCCTTAAAAAGTCACTAGCTTTGTGTATTTATCCTAAAACCCAGGTTAAAATTCAAAGTTAAAAATTCTAAAATAACTTGGATGATATACTGTGATGAACGCTTTAAAAAAACTTTCTGAGAAGATGCTTTTTCTTCACTCTGTTAACTCTTTCAAGAAAGTCTCTAGTAAGAACAAACATAGCAGCAACATCAAAAGCCAGATAAGTAATAGCAAAGCCAAATAATGAAGACAGGAGGAAAGATTACATACAATAAATGTGGGTACCATTGCAGGTCTAGAAGGCTAGGGAATGTTGTGGACCATTTGACATATAAATATGGACTTCTAGTGCTGATACAGTGAAATTAAATGGCTTGCAGAAAAACATTTGGAGCTGCAATGCTCAGAATTACCTGGATCCAGTGAAAATGAAGTTTAACTGATATTGCTGTGATATATGTAGTACCTCTGTGCACATAGCTCTGTTCACTGAATCTGCTGTAAATTTGCAGATCACTGCAAAGACTCAGTGCTCACGGTTCTAAAAAAAAAATCATTCTTCATCAGTGGGACTGCTTTTACAGTATAAAGAACTATGTACTGTGACCACGAAACATGGCTATGTTTCTAGATATTATAGCTTTCTCCTTACTACTGGATTAAAAGTCATTCATTCCTGGATCAAACTCATACCATGTACATTTTGCAAACCCAAGGCAGGGAGAAAGTAAGCAGTGAAATTTGACCCTGGTTGTTTTGCTATCTGACTTCAATGAAATGTGATTGAACTTATTCAAATCAGAGGTGGAGATGAATTACAAGCTGGAACATCTATGCAGACTCACAGTAAGATTAACAGGTGGAGACATACTTGCTGATGCTACATTTTGATTTGTCCTTTTGTACACCTTACATGTGTTATACCACTAATGGACAGAGATTCCTGAATGAAAGCTCTGCAACTTCAGAAAAATATTCAGAACCAGGATCCAGAGCATCAACCTAGCACCCTTCCATTATGGATGACTTCTACATGTCATCCTTCTTTAAAGTAAACTATCTGAACTTAAGAGCATAAACGTTCTGATCATGCTCTGGTCAAAACCTGAAGATTATGGATAGAGCTGCGATACAATCCTCCTTTCCCCACCATTCATTCCTTGTTTCTCTACATCTGTCCCCAACTCATAAAGAAAGAATGGCTCCAAGTTAATGGGAAAAAAAATTCTATGAATACTTTTCTGCCTGTTTTAGTTTAAATACTTTACATGTTCCTTCCTTCTCATCTCAGTGTATATTGATATATGAAAGGTAAAAAGGGTGAGATTGCAAGGTCGTTGATTTCAACATATTTCTATAAAATTAAGATATGTGCAAAAAGAGAGGGTTTTTTTTTAAGAAATTTGTCCAGTAAGCAAAACAAGTGAATGTAATGTGCTTAGAGTTTCAGGATTTGCAAACTGCAAGTGCTGCAATTTTTGGTCAGCATTATTTAGAGAGATTAATTTCCAAAAACATATTTTCTTCTTAAATAAATGTGGTAATAATATAGTAATCATTCCTATTCATGTAGAGCTGACCAGTACAAAAGCAGTCTTCTTAAGCTACAAATAATGGGGACCAAATAATACTTTCCTTTCTCACCCTATGTTGGGTTCATTTGACTTCATTTCCCCCACAAGGTGTAATAGAGACATTGTCTGCATAGCATGTATGGTTTATTTTTTCGGTGCTTAAAGGCTAAAGAGAACATTCCCTATCATAATAAATACACATATATCTCAGTTGATAAAGTAGATGTACTGCTGGGCTTCATTTCTTTAACAGAAATTTGGTATCAAAGGCAGAAATAACAAGAATAGAGGCAAGTTAGTATACCACAAAAAAGAAGAATAGTTCAACATGTTTCACTAAACTTTTTATTCAAAACTAGCACTACACACCTGTGAAATGAAGCAACCAGGTAAGATCAACCCTGTACAAGTAGACAAAGCCATTTTGAACCTTCTAGAGACTACTCTGGCTTCTTCCAAAAGGTACTCATGCATGGCACTTTCTTTCACCAGCCTCCATTTTCTTATATTTTCATTTGGCCAAACTTAACAGATCTATCCTTTTTAAAATGTGGGATTGCTGGTGAGGTAGGCTTATCTGCTCTCCCTTTTCTCTCAATTTTGCTGTTCATATATGCCCAGTAAATGATTTTAGAGGTAGCTGCCGTTTACCTTGTTGTAGGCAGGGACACACAGCTACAGTAGGATTAACTAGAGCAGATTTCCATTCTCTGGTGACCAACCATGAAATAATGAGACCAGACATAGATAACTGGGTTAAATAAGGGCCACTTTAACTTTTAACCTCTAACCTGCTTAAGTGGTGGTGGCCTGGACATGGAGCAAGAGGGGGAAGCAATCTGATATGGCCCCAGCTGAGGCCCAGGTGGCACCTCATGACTACCTCCTCAGCCTTTCTTTGGGTGAAATACCTCAGCCCCAAGGGCAATCCAAATACTTGAGTTGTTCCCTGCTGGCCATAATTGGAAGGTAACCCAGGGGACTCCCACCCAAGCTGCAGAACTGTATAAGAGAGGGCCCAAATCCCAGGTCAACCTCAAAGGTAACCCCTTCCCCACTCCCTAGGATGCAGAATCCTAAAGAGGGGGGTCCAGAGCCTTACCCTACAACCCTACAACAAAAGGATGCCAAAGGTGATCTCTAAAGCCTTATATTCTCCCTCTACTGCCTGACACAGACAAGGGACAAGTGTCTGCTTAGTCCCTTTCCCCCACCAGGCCAAAAAACCTGGCCCTCACTCCATTGCAAATTCTCCAGGAATGACATATTCCTTCTTCTGACAAATGAATTCCATCAGCCCTGCAGAGCTCTAGCCATCAGAAGAGTAAGTTAGGGTGTGAAAGAAAGTAGTCCAACCCCTTGCCCAGGCATAACAAAGCTCCCTATTCACCCTCCTGTGAGCATCATCAATATGTTTCAGATTAACTGTCTCTTGCCAAACCTGTAAGGGCAGAATAGCAGAAAAGAACAAGAGAAACTCCAGGCCAATAACTTTAAATATCCTTAAAATCTTTCAGTGCTTGTAAACCCCAGAGTCTTGGCCTTCAGCAAGCCCAAATCATTCCCACCACTTAAATGTCAGGAGGAGGCCCAGCTTACTCTTCAAACTGATGAGATAACAAATTACTCCACTGGAGGTCTCCTTCTGCCAAGCCAGTCCACAATGGCAACATCATTCAATGCTAGTTGATCTCCAAAATAGCAGCTTTGGGCCTGGTGCACCATATTGTGGCCATAAATTAGGACCCAGCATGTTAACCACACAGCAACTAGAAGCTAACAGAGAAAGCAGGAACAATGTTAGTGGAGCAAAACAGTCTCAAAACTTAAGAAGATGTACATACCTCTTTGCAGCAGACTATTTCCGGTGCCCAATGCACTGGATGACTTGTGGGTCAAGTCCATTGGAAAAGCAGTAGATACAGCCTCAATCATAAAATAGTGGGTGCCAAAAATAACCCCAGGCAGGTCTAAGCAATGAAAGGTCTTTGAGGTAACTCAAAACTGATACCTGGTGGGGCAAAAGTTCAATGTTAAAAAGGAACAATCTTGGTCTGGTCCCCTGAGCTGCACAAAACATCACAGTGCATGAACAGGGCATAGAGCTGGAACAGAACACAATCCTAAAATGCACCTTCACACACACACACAGCCCTTTCTGATAAGTTTTGGAGTGCCTGATGCACCAAAACATACCCTAACCATCACAATCCAAATCCACAAATGCCAGATCCCAGACAGAAACATCCCTCTTTGCTAGCATGACTAATTCACTAACGCATAAAACTTCTCAAAATGCAGTCAAAGCTGCTGCATGAAATAGGCCCACCTCATAACTGGAAGTACATATGACAAGTCAAACATTGCCTCATCCACTAAGCACATCTGGAGGTGATCAGTTACCTAACCATGCTCCCAAGTCCAACCTTCCAAGGCCTTATAAAAATAAGAAAATGAGAATTGTTGCAGTGCATTTTGTGCAACACATACAATTATCTGTGTTAAAACCTTGATTTTTACACAAACTCCTCTTTCTCCTTCTCCTCCTGTTCTTCCTCCTGCTGCTTCTTTTTCTTGCAAAAGTGTGTAGAATATTGTGGCAGTTGACCCTGTTCTCAGTGAGGTGCCTTCATGTGATGTGATTTTCTCACCCAGAACAAGAAAATCTATGAATATTCTTTCCATTTTAATACAGTCCCAGTTACTATACATCTTTATAAAAGCTTTATAAGGGCTTTCAGTAAGTGAACAGAGCTTTTAAATAGAATGTTAATATATTACTATATTTACTCTCAGATACCACAAAATTTGTATCAATTTTCATCAATAAGTTGTTGTTTCATTTTCCCCCAAATGTCTACAAATGCAAGGGGGGAAAAAAAATAAGAACATTTGCTTAAGCTAACTAAGCACAAGCTCAAGCAAGATTCACTGTGTACTGTTCAATATACTATCTGGGATAAACCATGCATTTGGGAAGATTAATGATATTGCTGATACATTTCTTTGTATTCACTAGCAACATTTTTTACTTTCTCTTCTCAGAGGCAGTTATCCAGTGTTTGTTTACAATTTCCTTATGCTGCTTTGACAGTTAAAGATATTGATTTTATTGTTCCACCTTGTCACAATTGGTGCTAGAGAGGCATGCATGAATACCTTAACAAGAGGAAATTAGTCAAGTGTGTGCCTACCCCATACATGTTTCAACGTGAAAATAAATCTGATTAGATTCAAGGCACTTCAACTTTTTCAAGTATGATATTTTAGCAATATTGTCCTTCTTCTTGCAATATAAATAAACTGAGTTTTTTCCCCAAAACTTGGGAAATATCTTATATATCAGAACTCAAAGAACTAAAAAAAAAAATCCATACACAATATGGAAAAAACTTGAAAAGTTAAAATCTAAGAAAAACTTAATTATCCCCAAACTGTAGCATTTCCGTGAGGGACCAAAGGAAATAACCCAAGTGAAATAATTAGAGCAGGATTGGTGATTGTGCAGGTAAGAGTCTATCTTAGGTGGCATTTGGCCCTGGCAGAATCAACATCCACCTCCATTTTAGATGTCAGCCAATCCCATCTCACCACCATAGTTTTGACCAGGAACACTGGATATGGGGGATTTCAGAACAGCTAAAATATCATTTCTAGTTGCCACCAACAAATCATTGAGGGTTACAAGGAAAGAAAATGGTGCAATAAAATGGAGTGCATTAGTGGTATAGCAAGAGCTTTTGCCTCTCAGGGCAAAAGAGCCCATTTTCCCATACATGCACTCCACTCCTCTTTTCTGGACTTGAGGCCAGCTGTTCCTCCCTCTGCTTTGCAAGCCCCATCATGCTCCCACCTTACCAGGACAGTCAAGCTGCACGTCCCTCCACAGCTTCTGATCACTCTAGGTGAGAAGATGGACAGCTGTCCAGGCAGCTTGGCCAGGGGTTTGGGGTACCTGAAAATGGCTGCCAGCTTAAAATACATCTCCGCTGCGGCAGTGGTGGCGGCGGTGGCGGCCAGTTCAGCCAGGGCAGGCCAGTGAGGAGGTTGCTGGCAGCAGCAGTGGAAGTAGTGACCACGGGTCAGCTGAGGATGTTGCTGATGCCATGAGGACTGCCAGCTTCTAGTGCCATCTAATGGCACAAAGCACCAGCCAACAACCAGCCAATCACCCCAGGCCTGGGGGCATGGCTCTACCATGCAAGTCAGGAGAGGGCTGTACGAAGGACTGGTTTGAAAGGGGTGGGTTGCTTGCTTCACTCATTGCAAGTTGAAAGCAAGAGAGTGCACAGGTGGTTGGACGCACACCGGGCCAGAGGAGGCAGCTGTGTCTGCCTGAGCTTCGTTGAGGGAAGCTGAGCCACTGCTTGTTGTCTCCTCAGAAAGACCAAGGTGACAGCAGCTCCAGCTTCTCTTGGCAGGAGGGAAGGGGTCACTTTTTGCAATAAGCAGAGGATGGCTCTTCTGCCCACCAGCCTGGTGCCTTGAAGGGGGGTTGTGGGGGGCCCATTGAGGTGGGTGGCTTAACTCCCTTCCTCCTACCCCCTTTTTGACAAACACAGCCAGTTGCCACAATCCCCTGGGTGGCTCCCCCCTAAAAATGCCACCGGGCGCACTGCCCCCTCCCCCCACAATACACCACTGGACTGCCTCAAAGGGATGTAGGATAATGACTAAAATATTGTGTGTGTGTGTGTGTATTAGGGACGGAGTATTTGTTTCCCAGTTGTTGTTTTATAAATGGGTTTCCTAATATTTGGGGTCTTTGGTTGGAAAGAATAACATGAGAGGCAAGAACTATTCGGTGCAGATTTATTCATCAAAAATTGTGCTGTTCTGAAAAAGTGGTTAGGGGCACAAAAATACAGTGGACCCTTGATATTTGCTAAGGTTTGTTTCCAGGACCCCTCTGGGATGCCAAAGTTTGTGGATGTTCAAGTCTCATTATGTACAATGATGTAGTAAAATGGCATCTCTTATATAAAATGATAAAATCAAGGTTTATTTTTTGGACTTTTATTTTATTTTATTGGAGGAGGAATAATTTCAAGCCATAGGTTGGTTGAAATCATAGAGACAGAATCTATGGATATGGAGGGCTGACTGTATTGGGGTTTACTGCACTAAACACCATTTTGCATAGACACATGTGCACAAACAATGCAGGAATACATGAAGTTTGGATATCAAAGAGTGTTTATCATACAAAAACACCATTTTGCACCAAAAACCATTTCAAAAACACACTTTTTGTGCTAAAATTGTGGATTATGCACAAAACCACTATTTTTGCAAACAAAACAAAATAAGTTTCTGAAAATGAGATCAATAAAAATGTGAGTTTTGTGCAAAAGCATCATTTTTATATCAGAAAGAGAGAGAGAGAGAGAAGGAGAGAGAGATGTGTATCAGCTATTATACATTCCCAAGCATGAGACGGAAATATTCAAAGCTGTATATTGTACGTAGGTGTGTGTATCTCCTAAAGCTTCCAAAAATCCACTTCAAAGTTACATAGCACATTTGAAGTGTTCAAGATACTTCATATATATACATATATAGATATATATGGATATGGATATGGGTAGAGATAGGAAGTATCTTGAACACTTCAAATGTGCTATGTAAGCATTAGGATGTCCCAGTAACTCTCTTTTACTAGAACAGGTCTGAGCAAGCACAGCTACATTAACAATCAAGCTCATAAGCAACTTAATATTATATAAGGAAGCCCTAATGTCTCCACACTATTGTGGCCACTAGCATACTTTTGGCCCACTATTGTCCATGTTTATCCCATAAAAGGGATAAAAAAAGAAATGGCCCTGTTAAATTACGTAGTAATTAGGACTAAACATTTTATTTTTACTTTATTCAAATGTTCTGTACCAATGCCCAAGCAGCAGGGTTTTGGGAGATTGTACTATGATTCCAGGACCTTACAATATGCCAGCATGGCACCAGTTTATACAAGCCAGGTGGCTGATGAAAGTACTTGCCAATATGGTATTGCTCCAACATCCCCCTTTTCAGATAGCAACATGGAAAATCCCTACCTTTCTACCTGCTAGAAAGGGAATCAAGGATATTAAGGTACTGGGTAGTCTGTATGCCTTCTTAAGTTTATGCCCTGGTGTTGGCAACGTTAATGGAATCAAGCCAGTTTATTGTACAAATGAACCTCTAAACAACAAATGATAGTTTCAACCATTTGCTTAACAGTCATGGGGCACTAGATTGGAATCACAGCATACAAGGAGCAGAGGCTGGGCCATTTTCACGCTAAACTCACTACCTATTCACTATTTGCTCCCAAGGTGCAGTTAGAACGGTAATAATAGTTGCAGCAATAACAAACAATACCATTAGGAATAAATGGTTGAATTATGGGGAAAGTCATCTCCTCTCTTTCCTATGTACTATGTTGTCTGGATTAGGAGCCACATGGCTACTATTTCTAAATGAACTGATGTACTACAAGTCACATAATTAATATATTTAGGGCAATTTTCTGAGTAGAAGTTGAAGAATTAACATACTATGTGAAAGAATTCTACAGGGTTTCCAACAACAGAATGGGATCATGCCTAGAAAAGAGGAATGTGGATAACCAAGCTTGCGTGGGAGAGAAAAGCAGCAGAGAAAAGCTAAGAAGCAAATTAAGAGTGAGAATCACCATGCCTCTAGTGCAGATGAACCAAAACTTGCAGTGACTTTTGATTCTGACCACCAGCATGGATTTTTGTTTCCTGAATAGCTTGGCCATCAAATTACTTCTATGTTTGCTGACTTTGAATCAGAAGCTCACTGATGTGTAAATCAGTTATCCAGGCAGGACTTCTCAGACCTATTCACTATCTGTGAACTCACTGTTACATAACTGTTGTTGGCTGATGCTGTGTCACACTTGCCACAAGTGTGGCAACAAGTCTGCTTCAATTTAAGCAAAGGTGCCAAAGCAAATTAAATGAAGTCACATTCCTTAAAGCCTGCTAGCATTGGAGAGTCAGGCAGAAAGAAAGAAAAAAGCTATGTGGATATTTTTTCTAAATTTCGATGTTAGAACATAGTTTAGTTAAATTGAAACTGGCTGCCACATATGTTATTTTGGCATGCTGTCATTGTTACTTCCATTAGGGTTAAGTCTGTGCATAGATGTTAGGCTGATACTGTAAGGGAAGTGAGGTTATTACAGACAGTTTGGCAGCATGTTTCAGTGCTACTATCCATGACGAGATAGGCAGACATGTTATGTCTATCAGCTGTCATTGAAGATTGCCATGAATTATAGTGCCCTGGGATATGGCTAGACAGTCACCCAGGAAACTCAGTATTTCAGCTGGGAGAAAGTGATAATCTTTGATCAATTAATAATGTTTGAAAACTTTAAGATGGCTGACAATGTTATCTTTACTCAAGGATTTCAAGCATTTATGTGCCAAATGTATGATACTGTCATATAACATCAAACTGTTCCCCTCTCCTCCGTACTGGAGAATAGAGTCCATGAAGGAAAGGACATCTTGCTTGATGCATTGCAGTGCATACACACAAATGTTTTTTGAATGGAATGAGGCAAAAAGGTCTGACTTGTACTTTTCCTTGTGATTGCCTATGGGCAGGAATAAGGGAAAGACAATAGACACAGAAAAACAGAGGTGAGACCTTTTTATTGGACAAAGATGCACCGGTGTTACCATATCATACACCCACAATCTGTGATACAGCATGATTGGCTATAAATATTGCTTACCATATTTGCCAGCATATAGGATGCACCAGCATATAAGATGTGTTACCTTGATTTCTGGGGGTCCCGTGAGAGACACCTAAGTGCGTTCCAAATATTACAAAATTGGGAATTAGCAAAGATCACAAGCTAGCACTACGAGAGGCAGGGCAACATAGTGAGATCTTTTTACCCAACGTCTACGGGGTCAGGCCGAGTCAAGGAGCAAACGGATGTAAATAATAATTGTTGTTTTATTGATATACAGTCAAACACATGTATGCAACACACTCACACAGAGAACTATAGAAATAAAGGTTGGAGTGGGAGAGAGGGTTTTTAAGAGGAGGTTTTGCATGGAAAATACTGCACCTGTCCCGAAGCCCAGAAAATCTGAAGGAAAAGGTCCATTGAAGTAGAGTTCTCAGCATGGGGAGCTGAGGGGAAGGCTCGCCAAACAAAGCAACAGCAAGGCAGGATGGAAGCCAAGAGCGATTCGAGGAAGCGCTCAAAGTCAGGGGGTTTTATAGGGGAAAATGTGGCCGCAGGCTAGTCAGTTCTTGGGGATAACAATGAGTTTCGGGCTGGAGACAAAGCCTCCGAAAGGTCAGTATTTTACATGATTGAGTTATGACAGACTTGTCAATAGAGTAGCCAGTATGCAAACGCAGAGTGCTTGACGCTTGAGTATTCGGCTCGTCAAGCTGCCTGCTCGGGGCAGGGAGTTCTTTGTAAGTAGCGTGCATACATAATGTGGTACTTGCCTTGAGGTCTTCTAAAGCGGCAGTCTGGCTATTTCTGGCCTTCTTGTATTAGTTTGGAATATTTCAGCGATTTGTGGCCATGTCTGTATGCATGCCTGTCTGGGGGCCTCGCAAGCACACAGAGAGGAATAGGTAAAGGAGACCAAATTATTGATATCAAATGATATCTGGTATCCCACAAGTCCGGGCTAGAAAACTGTGGTAACAGATGCACCCCATTTGTATGTCAGCAAATACTATTTGCCAGGTATAAGACATACTGGCATATAAGACGCATCCCATTTTAAACAGTATTTTTCGGGAGGGGAGTGAGTCTTATAAGCCAGCAAATAGGATAATTGGCATGAAATAAATATAACTCTTGCACTTAGGGATAAAAAGCTATGTGGAGACAATGAAATCTGACTGGAAGCTTCCTGAAGCTAGGACAAGCCTTAACATGGCCAAGTTACACATTTAAATGAAGGGGGAAAAAAACTTAACCTGATGGGTTTTAAATGGTTCTCTAAAGTACCTAAGCCAAAAGACAATAGCAAACAAAGCTGCTAGGAGGCTACCATCCTTCTCCCCTTTCCCCCCACTGTCTTTTGTTCTTCCACCTTTCCTGTAATTGAGAAGCTATCGTGATTTCCTTTGATGCTTTTGTCACTTGGCTACAAAGGCCATTAGAATCGTTTAGACTCCTCTGTTGGCTATGGCAGACAACAATTCACACAGTTGCCTCAGGGCAGAAAAAAGGTGTTCAAATCCTGGATCAACCATTGGTTGTTTGCTGGTACCTTGAACATGTGTGGTGTGTTACACTGTGAGGGTCCCCTGCCAGATTTCAGTTCACTGTACTGCCCTCAGGCTTCCCAAATCTGAGAAAGCTTGTTTCAATCTTCTGCTACTTCAGGAAAGGTAGCTATTACCCAGTTCACCCCAAAGTCTCATTATCCAAACTTTCTCTCCTTTACTTTCGCTAACCTTGTATAGTTGTGAGACTGTTTGATTGCTTGCATATGTTTATGAATTTTCCCCAATACAGACTTTTTAAAAAATTTTCCAACTCATGTCCTACAGCTAATACTGGTATACACTGGTGAAAAGATCTCATAAATCTACCCCAGCTCTGATAGGCCTTTCTTTTTCTTTTTTTCCCCATTTTTTTATTAAAAAAATTAAGTAATTTTGAAAAGAACTTGAACAAATTAAACTTGAACAGAGTTATTCTCAGTCAACAAATATCTTCTAGTAATAATTGTGAAATATTAGAGAAAAAGGAATACTTTCTGATATTGCATTAGTCACATTATTATAAAACAAAAAAGAAAAAGAAAACAGAACAGAACATATGTATATATGATACAACATTACTTCCATTAGTTAGAACTTTACCTCTCCTTGAAAAATAACACAGATTTACTACCTATCATTTAAACTTCCTCTCCTTATATAACCTCTTTCTGTGTTTTCTCTGTGTCAATATTGTTCCTCCTATATGTCCATGTATACTCACAATATATAGATATACATATACACACACAAACATACATCATTATGTGCACATAGACTAACCTTTTTAAAAAAGTAACCATGTCCAATCAAAATGATGATGTCTCTAAAAATCACTACAGCCATGTTTGTTTGTAAATTCATTTGTTTTTAATCTCTCTAAAATGTGTTCAAGTTTGTTTAATTTATTTGATTTGTTTTATTCAATAATTGAGTTACTCCATTTTTTATGGAGAAACATCGTAACTGAGTCCCATTCCTTCAATATTTTATCAGATTTCCCCTTAATTTTAAAGGTAAGCTGATCGTTTTCTTTCATTTCCAATATTTTAATCATCCATTGCTCTAAAGTGGGGGTTTCATTAGTTTTCCAACATTTAGCTATTAATATTCTAACGGCAGTAATGAGATATAATAAAATTCTCCAGTATTTCTTTGAGATTTTTGAATCTATATTTTGAACCATATTTAATAAAAAGATTTCTAGTCTGAGGGGCATCTGAGTTTCAAATATTTCCATCAGAGCTATACTCAGCTGTTCCCAGATTTTTTTAATTTTTGGCAACTCCACCACATGTGTATGAACGTTCCGATTTTCTCTTTCCAACATTTATTTTGGTGTGTGTTATACATTTTATCCAATTTGGCTGATGTTAGATACCATTTGTAGAACATTTTCACATAATTTTCTTTAAGATCTTGGGATAGTGTAAATCTGTGGGTTAATTTCCATGATATTTCCCAGTGTTCTAGTTCAACTGTGTGACCCAGGATCCTGTTAGCCCAGGATATCATGGTGTCTTTGACCATTTCCTCTTCCAATTTATAATTTAATAAGAAATTATAGAATTTGATATAACGTGATTTGACTGACTGAATATAATCTCTAACCCATTATGTATTTGCTTCAAATTGAATCCTTCTAGCCTTGAATCTATTTTATATCTCTCGTGAAGTTGATAGGCTTTTCTTTTTGAGCTAATATTTCCCCACCTTTTTACAGAGGCATAGGTACTGCTGAAGAGCCTCATGGTTTCTAACATCCCATGTGTTAACAGAAATTTTTGGCCTAGCCTGCCCAATGGGGTCATCACAAGAAGCTCCCAGAAGATTAGAGATACCAGTAGCTCATACTGTTCCCATGACTGTCACTCAACCAGCTAGGGGTGTGGCCTATTAATGGATAGGATGAGATCCAATACTCCTGAGGCCTCTTCCTGTTCTAGGGATTCAGATGCTCGTTATTTGGTGACAGATCCTATTGATGAAGGATCTTGTTCAATATCTTCATATTAGTTACACTGCTGATGTTTTGCCACAGTTTTGAAGCATTCTGAAATGTTACATAATACACCAATGTTGTGAGAAAAGGACAACCCATTATGGTAAGAAAACAACTATATACTCCAGGGGTGGGGCAAACTGTGACCTATGGACCACATGTGTCCCTTGAGACCCCTGAGTGTGGCCACTAAAAAAGAGATTCAAGCCCTGAGATTCCTTTCCAAATTAATTTTTGAGACAACTTGCAGGAAATTTTTGACCCCAAATCAGTCAAAATGCACCAAAACAGGAGCAGTTTGCTTCCTCAACCCACCAAAGACCCCCAACCACAGAGAGAGAGAGAGAAAGGGGCGGGGAGAAAATCAGTCAACATTGATTAAAACGATGGCAGGAGGTGACATTGTGTCACTTTGGGCATGCCAAAAGTTGCTTATGCAGCTGCATGGGATGGAAATGCCCCCCACCCTCAACTCAGTTGTGTTAGAAAGGGATTGCTGTGACATTTGCCCCAATTAAAATACTTTTGATGTACATGTGGGGAAAGCACTTGGGGAATGACTTGGCAAGTCATGATGTAATCCCCAAGGGACAGTAAGACTGAGTCATGGTGACGTGAAATCCTTTCAAGGGGTTACATCAGCCATGGTCCCTAGCTGATGAGCTATCAGCCAATGTGTATATAAAAAGGTCAGCTCTGACAGGCTTTCTCTCGGTCTGCCTAACTCTTGATGACACAGAAACTCTGACCGAGCAAACTTCTGCCTGAGATGATGATGAAGGAATGCTGAACTGAGGATCTACGAATCCTGCTTGTACAGATGTATCTATTGGAACTTCAAGAATAAAAGCCTCCAGGTATTTTTTGAATGACAACACTGTGTGCTCGTGTTTCTGACCAGTGGGTAGCTTGGGGTCAGAGCTAACACTGTATGTTCACACTCTGCTGCTGCTCACGCTTGTGGCTGTATTTTTATACTCTGCTGTGTGTTTTTGCTTGCCTCTGGGCCACGTTTTTGGTCAGAGCGCAGCGGTTCCAGGGAGGATTTTGTGCTAGGTGCTTAAATCCATCCCCTGTCAAGTTGTTCACACGGATACAATGAAGATTGAACTTAAAAGGATAAGAAAGATGAAATCAAAGTAGCTAAGTCCAAACATGATGGCAGGACTCTGAGAACACCTCTTTGCAAATGGACAGCAAAGAAGAAGTTCTCCTTCTAGATTGCCCATTTCAAATTCTGTACCTGTCCAACTACTTTCTGATTAGCTGGGAGGGGAGCAGAGAGACTGACTCATGACATGCCAGGCAGACATATTTAGCTGCTGCAGCTGGACAAACAATGCCATTTGTCCTGCCCCATTTCCCAATTCTTGATCCAGCTGTCTTTCAAATGTTATTTTAAAGCACTTCAGGATGAAGAAGAGAAAAAAATTGTGAATGTAGGATGAGGAGTTCCACATCAGTGCATATTCCAAGTCCTCTCCAGATGGATCTATTTCACCAGTCTAGAAGTTGTTTTGCACAAAAAGCAGGAAAAATGGCATTGCTCTACTTCAAAAGCTTTACAATGTAGCCGTTTTCTTCTTTTTCAATAATTTTCTCATCATTGCTTTTCTTCACAAGGAAATTGCAGGCCAGTGGATTTTAAAGTTTATATACATTTTAATTCTTTGTCCTCTGGATGAAATGAAAAATCATTTGTTTGATGACAACTGGAGACTCTTGGATAATCAAAAGGCATAGTTACTTTCAGAATGAATGAGCACTTTGTTGAGTGCATGACTTCATCTCATCACAGCGCCCTCCTTGACTTACTTCCTTCCCTAATGGATAACAATGTTTGTTTGTTTGTTTCTTTAAATAAACATATCAGAGTCTCATTTTGTCCTTGATATGTAGTGCTAAACAAGTCCAGCTTTTCAGAGATATTAAGTAGATTTGAAGAATGCTAAGTATCTCTTTCTAATTTTTATATTTTGCAGAATAAAAGTAATTGGCCGTTCTTGTCAAGACCAGGACCAGGGAGATCTCTTGGGCAGAACCAGGGCTATGACACTCAAGATCTGCTATATCTCCACCTTCTTAGAGAATGCAGCTCTTTTGTCCCCCACTGGCTTTCTCTCCCAGTCTGTCTCCCTCTACTGCTTCCCTAAATCTGTACCCTTTCAGAGATACAGCAAAGCATGGATCTATTTATCCTATGACTGTTTTACTTGTGGTAGTGTGTATAGTCCAGTCCAGAGCAAAGACACTCTATTTAGACAGCTCTTATAAAAATATAAACAATTCTTCATTTAATAAATTGTCAGGGTAAAAGGTAGCTGGCGACTTAAGGATTAGCAACCAGCAGAACACGTGTATATGTAAACCAGCCAACACTTTCTTTCTTTCTCCCTCTCAGAGATGGATCTTTCACTCTCTCTCAACTCCAAGCATTCTCTGACTACAGCCTCCACTCTCTTTCAGTTAAATTTCAGTTACTCACTCACCCACATCTAGCTCTCTCTATCTGGCTAGCCTGGGTTCCAATTCTAACAGCCAATCCATTTAAATTCCCTGGGGTACTCCAATGTTAAGCCCCCCCCGGATTCATCATAGTTCTATTGATCATACATAGAGTTTTCACATAACTTGTTACAAATACTGAATTACTTGTAATAATTCCTTTCTGTAATATTTATAACATAACTTTTACATTACAATGGTCTATTGTCAAGGAACAGTAACTGTAATGTTACTTTCATAGTGAAAGCATGAGTATGACTTCACTGCTTAGGGATATTATTCATCACAGGCCATCAGTTTATCATGTTTTTTTTTAAAAAAAATCAAAAATAATTATTTCATCTACTACTTAAATATCAGGAAAATGAGTATAAAAGTAGAGTTACTTTTGTGATTATGCAACTATAATAGACTGAATAGCTATTTAGGGCATGGTATTGCAAATGTAATGAATGATTTTTAAAAGGTAACTTTAGAAGCTATGCCCACACTTTCCTCAGTATCCTGGGCATGTCTGGTATGGAAGGCTTGCTTGTACTCAAAGTAAATTGTAGAGATAATATTCTGAGGACCTGGGCAAGGAGGTTATTTCCAACCTGCCTCTTTTTGTTTTTGTCTAGTTATCTCCTTCCTGAAAATCTTTCACTAATGGGGAAGTCATATGAGTTTAGTTCTTGTAGGAAATTAGTCATTTGAATTAATTACAAAAAAATTAAATGTCATAAAATAAGATTCAGTCAAAGAGACAAACATCTCCCCCTCTCCTTTTTTTACATTTCAGATACTCTGATCAGCCATCTCACTGTCACTCCTCAAAATCATTCACCAGTTCTATCTTTTCAGCCATTCTGGACATTCACCTAGCTTGATTTTTAAGCTGAACATTCTCATTTGATTTGAGGTTAACTTTGTTTAATATAGGTAAATGAAGGATATAATCTTAGTAAAGGATTCCCCACTTTCATTCTTATTCAGGACAGATTAATAGTAAGATGCCATACGATGAGACATGCAATGTATTTTCTCTCTCTCTTGTTGTATGTGTGTGCATATATATATATGTATGTATGTATGTATGTATGTATATATGTGTATGTGTGTATGAATTTTCCCCAAATTACAGTTTCAGTAATATGAAGATTTCTACAATGTAATACTTTCAATTCATGTAATTAATTACTTAGAATTTATGGATGCTGATAAAAAATATGCATAACTATAGCAATACTAAAGACAGGAAAAATAATTCACACGGCAACCACAAGGTATAAATATAAAGTTTTTTACTGAACATGATTCGTTCACAATTCCTTGCACTTTTGCCCATTGGAATGTTGCTGCTTTTCAGAAAAGTCCTGTGAGATGTTTATATATGATTGCCCTACCATCTGTATCTATAATGCATAATAATACTGCATTTGGTTTCAAAGGCCAGATAATCTTTTCAAAGGACTACCATGAGCTAGATCCACTATGGAGCAGACATGCCAAAATAAATAGGAGCTGTTAGTCACAACTTACTTGTCCCATTGATTCTAATGAGTCAAGGTAGGACTAATGTTGGATTTAGCACCATAAATTTAAATAACTTCTCCTGTGCTGAGTGCCCTACCCAACCATATTCTTGGTTTACCAAAACTTTTTAGAGCATAGGTTATTAATGTAGAGCACATTCTTCATGGAAAGCTATTACCTTGAGCTCTTTCAGCATATGAATCCAGGTGAGTTTTAAACTGTTACTCATCTGTAAGGGTTGAATATCTGTTCCTTTGGTCAAGTGTGAAAAAAGTCAAATGCTCTGGCTTTATTTGAGCCTATAAAATTACATGTTTTAGAGAGCATACTTCATAAACACTGTAGCCAGTTATGGCACTTTTTGTTACCTACCTTGCCAGCTGGAGAAATAGTGCACCAACATTTAACGTTTCTATCTGAAAATGTCAGTGACAGTGTCACAAATTAGTGTGTTCACAGGGCAGTTAATCACCTAATTTTGGTATAATTAGCCACCACATTATGACATTCTGTTTTATACTTGAAAATTAACTACAGAACATATAACATGGTAATTCGTTTGTCCTACCAGCACAAGGTAGCAAAGACAATGTACATTGTGCAGTAGACAACACTGACAACTAGAACTTTATAAAAATTGATATTTACATTTCAAATTATTTTAAAGGCATGAAAATAAATATACTAAGATCAGTCATTTTCAATACTATCTATATAATCTCTACATCATTTTAGCCAGAATAACAGAATTCACATACAGTTTAATTCAAGCCAATAACGGTTGATAAAATCAGAAGGCATAAACCATAGAAAATTAAATTCCACACAATACTTTAACAAGATAATGGTCTCTCTATATTAAAAGGGCAACATCTGCTAGTTTTAACATGTTGTTACCTTAGAGATGGGGCAAAAGAATGAAATTTTTAAGAGTGATTTTGAGCCATTCCATGTAGAAGTAGGTGGGTAAACCATCTAATGAAATAAATAAAATATTATCTTCCGTTTGAAGGAGTAGCTTTTCTAAAAGCCTGACTGATCCTCTTAAAAAGATTTTAAACCTACAAGATGTTGGCTGCAGAGTAAAAGAGGGAGAACATATTCTGTCCAGTGGAAAATAATGTTTCTATAAAGGAATAAATTAACCATCTCAAGATGGAAAAAAATGTCCTAACATGATGTTATTTGGTTCATCTGTGTGATGAACTTAAGGAAGCAATGCCATTGCAACTTCAGACAATACGGAAAAAGCCAAAGGTGAGCATTTTAAAATCCTCTCAGTAGCAAAGCAGTTCTTAAGGGCTGTAAGCACACCTGGTAGACAGTAAGCTCCATTAAACACAGTTACGTGTCCTCAGAATATATGTATTCCATGTTAGAATGCACATCTCCCTGTAAATGTTTTACCTGTGAATTTGCGGACTCCAAATGCTTCTGTTACCTGATTATGGTTGTGGATACATCAGCCATGGTGACCATGAAAATCATGAATATTAGCCTTTTTTGGTGGCTTGGGACCAAACCCAGGCAATAATGAAATGCAGGATTTCAGATTTAAAACAAAAACAAAAACCCTGCTCAGTGTTTTTAATGCAGTTTTCCAAATGCATCTACCCAGAAGTAACTTCTAATGTACTTGGAATTTTACATCCAATGGAACATGCTGAGGACTGGATTGAAAGCCCATTTTCTATTCATAAAACTAAATGTTTTGATTAACCTTGCAAATTGAGGTTGCCAAATCCTGCCATTTGACAGCATTTTATTCATTGTTAAATTAGATATAACCCGCTTCCCTCCATAATTAGTTTACTGTCTTTTTTTTCCCCTGAGGAAGAATTGTACTAGAGCAAGAAATCTATCTCCTTTCCTTTCCTTTCCTTTCTTTCTTTTTTAAAAAACAACACTATACATACAGTGCATGCCTGTAGGTAGAATTCTAATTCAAATGTTGCTATAGAAGCATAAATAAAATTATCTAAATAATAAAGCCAACTTTTCTATAAATGGAGGGTGCTTTCCTGCAAAGTCTTCAGGATGTATCTGTATTTCTTACTGCATTATTTTATTTGCTTTCCTCTGATCCTTTCTCTTTATTTAGGATTGTGTTCACTGCCACATTCTTTATTCCAGATTTAATGGAAAGAAATATTGCTGCTGTGGTCTGCTTCTCAGAAGGAAACAACTCTACATTATTTGTATACACCCCTCTCTTGAACTCTGGGAGTTGTATGATGCATTTGGCAGGAAAGTATAGCAGATGCTATCTGCAAGGTCTTGAACTTCCTATTTTGGAATTTATGCTTTTCTGAAACAATAAACTGTTTGGTTTGTTGTGCAGGTTTCATGCAGGGAGTTTTATTAGCCAGTCTTTCAAGTGTAATATTCCCTTTGACTTTGGCATCTATAATCTTTATTATTATTTGTGTATGTATGCAGTCACTTCTTAAATATTTTTGGGTAGAAGCGTATTGCTGTCAACTTGCAGCCCTTAATGTTGATGAAACAACAGTTTTATTATGTCTAAAGTGTTCCTGATAGTAACTTTAAAAGGTGATATGCCTTGCAAGTGAACATTTTGCAACAATGAGAAGCCACTGATTCAACAGGTCAAATGCCATTTTTTTGTTCTTTTTTTTTTTAAAAAAATCGTTTGCTAATGCTTTTATCAAATACAGTAGCAGTTATGTTCTATTTATCATCATTCAACTTGGAAAAGAGAGCTTGGAAAAGTTATTTTTGGTTACAATGCCTAGTACCTCCAACCAGGATGGCAACTGGCCATGCTGGCTGATTATTCTAAAAGTTGTACCCCAAAAAGTAACTTTTCCAAGTATAACTCATTGTTAAGACCTTGTAAAGTCTTGAAAGTATGAATATAATTCCATGGGGAGCCATCTAATGGTTTTTCTAATTCTGTCATCATTAGATACCACCCTCTGGGGGTATCAAAAGTCAAACCATCCTCTCCAGATCTATGATTACAACTCATTCAACAGAAAGTTATCTTACATAAGATTGGGTGCTAGACAGATTTTAGAACTAAACATACTGGACCACAACTGATACTGAAAATGCTCTGAAAATGGAAGCCTGTATCCCATATCAGGGATACGTGAACATCTGGATATGGATCTTCTGTCAAAGAACACTGTTCATTTAGTCTACAGTGTGTCTGAGACATATCAAGAAAAGAAGCTTCTATGATCTCAACTCATAGTCTGACTATGGGAAGAAATGTACTGTCACCCCTCCACTTTTGTGGTGGTTGGGGCACAGGGCCCCTTGTAAAAGTGGAAAAACTGCAAATATCATAACCCCACCTGCCACCAAAAAAACTAATACCTAACACCAAAAAAAAATGTACCTGTACTGTTGGTTGCTAGGCCTGGTTACGCATGCACTCCCTCAATCGCTCACTCACTCGTGAGGGTGAGCGGGGGGGAATGGATGGGACAGGCAGGAGGAGGAGAAAAGAGACACCCGTCTTGTCCCATACTCTTCCCTCTTCTTGCCCAACAGGTCAGAGAATGTGTGCATCCTCCCTCCTTACATCTCCTCCCCTCCACCTGTGCAACTGAACACATGAGCAAATGTGCACATGCCCTTTTACCATCCCATTCCCTTCCCCCTCCCAACTTCATGAGTGAGCAAATAGGCATGCACAACCTTGTCCCATCACAGTTTATTCATCCCTGTGATTCACAAATAATCAATTCCATGAAATATTGACCCAGAAATGTGGAGAGCCAACTGTATTTGTGAATAAATTGTCATGAATCTAAATTTAATCAAATTGGGCTTGGAAACAAAGAGGCACCCAATGCAGCTTCTTCAAAATTGGTGTAATATTATTCTGCTGCAGGCCTGGATGTATCACTTATAATTCTGGATCCCACATTCTTCACTAGTTACTTTTAAAGTATTTTGTTATGAATGGAATCAATTTTATAAAATAAGTAAATTCTAGACAATGATGTTTTCTATGTGTACCTTTCATTGATCCTTTCATATCCAAACTGGAGATTATATATAATGGCTGAGGTCTTGTTAGGCAGTTACATCAAAATTACAACTACACCATTGTGCAACATTCATATTCTCAGGAAAGGAGCAAAGATTTCTGGTCCATTGGACAAGCAGAGCCAGCATAGCACCATAGGTTCTGCTGTGTAATAGGTTCCATTGCACAATGGGGCTCCCATTGCATAGCAACACATCCCACTCAGTGTTGGATTGAAACAACAAGGCTCCCATTGCACAGCAGAACTCCAACGTGCATTTTTGCATTTTTATGGTGCCCCAATATGCTTTTTCACAATCCATTAAAAGGGATGTATATCATGTCAGAGACGTAGCTGCATCACACTAAAGTTAGGAAACTTAGCATCCAACGCATTATCTTGGTAAAAATATTTATAATTACTTTTTCAACAAAGGACATATAGGAATTCTTTAGTGCTAAAAGTTAGTGCATTAGCATTTGTCTGGATAACCATATGCCCCTTGCCTTAAAATTGTTTCTTAGTGATTCCAGCACTGAAAAAAATTGCCATTGTTGTGTGCCTTCAAGTTGCTCTGATTTATGCCAACTCTAAGATGAACCTCTCACAGGGTTTTCCAGGGTGAAAAGTCTGTGATTCACCCAAGGTCACCCAGTGGGTTTCCATGGACAAGTGGGGAACTAAACCCTGGTCTCCATGTTCATAGTTTAATGCTCAAACCGCTACACTATGCTGACTTTTGAAAAACCAATTTTAAACATAATTAAATCCAGTCAGTGTTGCTATGTGTGTATGCTTTTGGTGAAAGAACTTTCCTTAAAACCCAGATTTTCCAGATCCTAGTCCACTAACTTACTAACCACTATAACTCTCAGCTTTCTTTTGCAAACTGACAAAAATTACTACAACCATTAAGCTATCCCAAGTTTATACAAGTGATGGCAGTCCTCTTCACATCCACTGAATATAGGCCAGCTGTAAAGGGACCCACGACACAATAATCAAATTATTTTGTTATCTGCTAGAAAGTATAATACAAAATTAACACTTTTCAATACTTTTTCAATACTTTTCAAAAAGGGATAACCACTGAAAATACCCACATCATGACACAGGGAAGCTTTATCAGTATTACATTGCCACTATTCAACTGAAGCAGACAATTGCTTTCTAAATAGGTGTCATGGTGTCCGCTAAAGCCAAAATATCACTTTTGCCTGCATAAAAAAAAAAAAAAAAGTTTTAAATCTAAAGAAATTTTAGAATTAGAAATTGGAGGAAGGACAGTTTTCCATTGATTGATTTGTATATGACAATTCATTCCATTCTAATTTCATTAATATCAAATTTAGTACTTTCCAACAAGGACTTATAAAGTAGACATTTTAGTTTCAGTTTTCCCGAGGATATAATGGTTCAACCAGAACAGGTGAAGCACTCAAGCTTGTGGTCCATATATAGACACCAAATGACATTGTAGTCATAAATATTGTCATAGTGCACTCATTCATCACTGATAACGGGGCTCAGCGCATGTGACGTCATGTCTGTGTAGGGACGTCCTTCCCTAGATTTTTTTAAAAGTGGGATCCAATGAAATGGGCTGGGGCAGACCACAGGCAGAGCAGGGGTGTGGTGATGAACGCAGTAGTGCAGAATGAGAAAGCGGTCTTCACCGCCTCAAGCGAAGGACAGTGAGGAATGCAGCCATAAACTAATTTACCCTATGACGCCATGAGGCATTTCTGCCCTCTCGTGTGGAAAGGGCCAAAGTTTGGCAAATGAAATCAATCTTCTGAAAATAACAATTGCATCCTTTTAAGTGTGAAACTGGATGATGAGGATTGTTTTTTTCTTCTTGGTGAGGGGTGCAGTATTGATTGATGAACCTTTCCCTGCTTTTAAAGCAGACCTGCGGTTTCCTAGGGCAAATACTGCACAGTTTTCTGAAAACTACAAACTATGTTGGATTATTCACCAGAAAGAGAGAATGGTGTTCTCCACAGCATTCTTAAAAGAACAATTCTGGTCTTCCTCCATCCAACTCAAATTATATTGCATCATGGACAGTTGGGCACAGCACACTTACACAAATAGCACATTAAATTAATGTTTTCACATGATATGACAGGACACCAGGAAGAAAAAAGATGGTGAGTTGATAGACCACAATGTGTGTGCATTACTGATGCTACAAAAGTATATCTTTATTTATCAGTCAACTGAACAAATTTACTTACAGAGACAAAGGAGGAGAGAGAAGAACCAACAGTAGATTTCCTTAGAAATAGCTCATTGTGTTCATTATAAGAAAATATGTAATGTGGATGTTACCAATAAAAGTATCAGAGGAAGAATTAAAACAGTGGCAAAAGTTATTAAATAATTTTTGCAATGGGTATAAGAGAGCGAGGATTAACAAGAAATATTGGTATAAAAGTCACAAAGAAGGTGGCTTAGGACTTCCAAATTTAAAATGGTATTATTATGCAAATCAACTGAGATATAGAAGGAGTCTCAGGAAAAGGTGACTTAGAATGGTTAAAGAGAGAAGATACAAACACTGAGAGGAAATTGGAAAATATATTTTTCAGGAATTTTTTAAAGAAAGAAATAGAAAAGATAGAAAATCCTTTCATAAAAATATAATAAAAATTTGGAAGAAAAATAAAGGAAAATTGATTTTGAATATATCAACATTAACTCTGATAGTAATGATGGAAAAAATTTCCAATAAATTTAAGAGAAAGAATAGAGAAAGAAATAAAAAAAACAAAAAATATATAGATTAAAAGATTGGATGAAAACAATGACTAAAGATAAAATAAAAGAGAGATTGCAGGGAACCAAAATATCTTGGTTAAATTATAAACAGTCAGAGCAATAGACAAAGAGTATGAAAAGATATGTTAAAGATTTTAAAGAACATACTAAATTTGAACAAATTATTATTCAAAGAGAAAATATTCAAGAAAATGAATTATTAAAGAGTATTACAAGTGAAATATATAAAATGTTGGCAAAAGATCAAGAAGAGGATGATTATCTCAGAAAAATGTGGGAGGAAGAGACATTACAAAATATAGATATACAAGAATGGAGAAAAATTAGGAAACAACGTCATTTAAAAAAATTATCGATAAGAATAAAAGAGAATTATTATAAAATAGTTTGGAAATGGCATTTGACTCCAGTAAGATTAAACCAGATAGATGAGAAATATTCTAGATTATGTTGGAGAGAATGTCAAGAAATTGGTACATATATGCATATGTGGTGGAATTGTAATAGGATAATGGAATTTTGGCAAAAAGTTTTTAAAGAAATAAAAGAGATAGTAGGAATTGATATACCAATATGTCCAAATATAGGGTTGTTGTCTATATATAATAAGGTTGAGTGTACTCAGGCAATGAAGGAATTAATAACAAATTTGTTAACTGCAGCAAGGTTAATAATAGCAAAAAAATGGAAAATAAATGAAGAAATTCAAATAGAGGAATGGTATAAAGAAGTGTGGAAAATTGCAATTAATGATAAGTTAACTTGTAGAATTAGATTTATGAAAGGTCTTGTAAAAGGGAATGATTTTGAAGAAATTTGGAAAATATTCTTGGAAAAAGCTTTGATAAGAGGTGGTAAAGCTACCCTTTCACAAGAAGAATGGCAATTTTGGAAAGTGGAGTAAGCAAAAAGTTGGCTCTGGGGGTTGGGTTTATTCACTTTTTTTGTTAGTTATGTGGGGTTTTGTTTATTTTTATTTGTATTGTTTAATTGTTTTTCATAATAAAAAAATAAAATAAATAAAATAAATAAATAAAAGAAAATATGTAATGTACTATACACTAGGGGAAAAAACAGGAGATGGGGAATATTGTGCATGTAATGAATACTGCAAGTTTTTCTAAAAAATATTTTGATTAAATTCTTCATTCCCATGACTTTGTGGACAATCTGGAGGTATCAAGATTCTCATCTCCCAATGTTCTCAAAGGGCTGAGAAGGCAAAATTCAACCATAGTTGAGAAAATAATGAATTTTCCTGTTCCTGAATTAGAATGAGCTATAACTGTGGCTGGTTCACCATGGGCTATCATGAATGAAAATCTGATTTTAATAAGGTTTACTTTGTGAGCATTACAGGGATGACTCCAAAGGACTGGTTGGAAAGTATGCCCATCCCAAAACACTGGCTGCTACCTTATTTCCACTAGCCACCATTTAGTGACAGTATATTCTAGCACACTCCTGTGCGTATTTATTTAGAAGTAAATCCCAGTTGGGCACCTGAATTTACTCCCCAGTAAAATGTGCATTAAGGTTCCAGCCTTAAGAAATTGTCATGATTCTGGAGCATTATATTTCTGGAGCTGCTTCTGGAACAAGATTTTTCTATATGTTTTTTTTATTTCAAAGAGTGAAAAAGTTCCTGTGTATCAGACTGCCACCTAACAACTGAATTTGAACTTAATTTTAATTAATTTAATTTAATTTCAAATTTCAAATATTGGGAGAATCCTTGTTCTCACCTACACTTCAGAAAGGAGACACAGAAGAGAAACCCTAATATAGCTTCACATGTGCTCTAACCCCTTGCATCCCTTTTTCTTATGTATTCTGGTGATACAGATATTCATCCAAAAGAACAAGCTGACAAATTACATAATATATTTTGCTCTCTATGATGCCAAGAAACTGGGGAGTGGATTGTGGAGGAAGTACTGGGGGATGGTTGTTTACTTTCAGGAGGCTACAATGATCAACTGATGCCTAAAAGAAAATACTTCTATGGAATTTGTTAGCTTCATGGAATTTTCCCAGTGAACATGTTTTGCAATAGTAACTTGGCAACCTTCGTAAACTGTATCACAATATAAGAGTCCATGTGTCAGGGATCACAGAATCATAGAAATGTAGAGTTGGAAGAGACCACAGGGGCCATCCAGTCCAACCCCCTGCCATGCAAGAACACCCTCAAAGCACTCCCAACAGATGGTCATCCAGCCTCTGCTTAAAAACCTCCAAGGAAGGAGACTCCACCACACTCCGAGGCAGCATATTCCACTGCTGGACAGTTCTGACCGTCAGGAAGTTCTTCCGGAGGTTCAGGTGGAATCTTCTTTCCTGCAGCTTGAATCCATTGCTCCTTGTCCTGATCTCTGGAGCAGCAGAAAACAAGCCCACTCCCTCCTCTACATGGCATCCCTTCAAATATTTAAACATGGCTGCCATGTCCCCTCTTAACCTTCTCTTCTGAAGACTAAACATCCCCAGCTCTCTAAGTCTATCCTCATAGGGCATGCTTCCAGGCCCCTCACATTTTGGTCTCCCTTCTCTGGACTTGCTCCAGCTTGACCATGTCCTGCTTGAATTGGGGTGCCCAGAACTGGACACAGTATTCAAGATTCAAAGCAGAGTAGAGTGGTACCAGTACCTCCCTCGATCTAGACACCATACTCCTATTGATGCAACCAAGAATTGCATTGTCTTTCTTGGCTGCCGCATCACACTCATTTTCAACTTGTGGTCTATTAAGACTCCTAGATCCCTTTCACACCTACTGCTATCCAGCCACGTGTCCCCAATCCTATATTTGTGTATTCCATTTTTTCTACCTAAGTGTAGGACCTTACACTTCTTTCTGTTGAATTTCATTTTGTTAGCCTTGGCCCAGCTCTCCAATCTGTCCAGGTCATTTTGAATTTTGATCCTGTCCTCTGGCGTATTAGCAACCCCTCCCAATTTGGTGTCATCTGCAGATTTGATGAGTATGCCCTCTCTTCCTTCATCCAAGTTGTTGATGAAGATATTGAACAGCACTGAGCACAGGACAGAACCCTGTGGCACCCCACTAGTCACTTCTCTCCAGGATGAAAAGCAGCCATTGGTGAGCACCCTTTGGGAACAGTCAGTCAACCAGTTACAGATACACCTGACAGTAGCCCTGTCCAGCCCACGTTTTACTAGCTTCTTTGCAAGAATGTCATGGGGAACTTTGTCAAAGGCCTTACTGAAATTGAGATATGCTACATCCACAGCATTCCCTTCATGTATCAAGCTAGTAACTCTATCATAAAAAGAGGTAAGATTAGTCTGGTATGACTTATTTTTGAGAAATCCATGTTGACTTCTCGTGATTACTGCATTGCTTTCTAAGTGATTAGAAACTGACTGCTTAATGATCTGCTCCAGGATCTTTCCAGGTACTGATTTCAGGCTGATTGGGTGATAATTATTTGGGTCGATCCCATTCTTTTCCGGATTATGGATTATCTGGTGAGAGACAGAAACTAATTTTTTATTTCTTAATAAAGTTGGATCCTTCAGTTACCAGCATGGCTTGCTAATTTTTCCTGGGGCAACTTGGAGAATTATTTCCACTTCAGAACATTAAGCAAACCTGCATGAAAACCTCTGAAAATTGTGGAGTGGATGGAGCAAATTTTTTAGTCATCTCAACCCACAAAGGGTTTCTTGTTCTTTCTTTCCAATCACTCATCCTGGAAGAACAGTTGAAATCATCTAACTGTTCAATGCTGGGGGTGGGGTGATATAAAATACTGCCTGTTTGGCCAGCAGATGCATTGCTTTCACTCATTCCACACTGATGACTACCTGGTGTGATTAGTTTTGGCTAGTTGGCTTGTTCAAAAATCAGGAAAATACAGCTCATGGGGTGAATATGGTCAGATACTCCTGACAAAAGTTCCTGCCAAATTAATTTTGTCCAAGCTGATTTCACATCTGAAAATGGCCATATGTTAAAACAAAAATGCTTGCAAATGCAGTGGTTTTGCTCCCCCAAACTTCTTCTCATACCCAAGGTCTTTTAGCCTAAAATGAAATGAAAATTGTAACCAGAACTGATCTGACATCACTTCTCTGTGAACCTCTATTTCCTGCAGGATGGTTACAGCAGTAAATCTTGACATTCAAGCTCACCCCCTCACACACATCACAGTTGCTCATTGTTTGAAAAGGAACCATGTATAGTAAACTGGCTATCCTCTTGAAAGCAACCCAGAAGAGCCTCTGGCCCATTTTAATTATTATTGATAGTCCTCCCAATAGCATAATAGAAAGAAGCTGCTCTTGGGCTCCAGTCCATAAAACTTTAACTGGCAAGTATGGACCAGATTGACAATGATCTCCCTCAGCTCACCTTCATAGTAGTCAAATAATGAAAAGCTCAGATAAAGCTATGCTTAATTTCATGCTTAGAACCAAGGTGATATTTCCCAAGGAATATTAATAAAAGTCTCCTGGGGCTAAGGTCATTTGCCCATTTCCCAGATTATTAATTATTGTAATTCCTTATTATTAAAACATCCATGGCCCATAAGCAAAAGAATGGACTTTCTTTATGCCCATGGAAAAACAAGGCACAATTTGAGCTTCCTCCCATACATCTTTGTCGCTTCTCCCTCCCTAGTTGTATTTAGGATATTTGTCTCCCGGGGAGCTCTGCCATTTCCCAGATTATTAAGTAATAGAATACCTTATTTTAAAAATCATGGCCAAAGAAAGAATGGACTTTCTTTATCCCCGGGAAAACCACAATTTGAGCTCCTCAAAATCTTTGCTATGCTTCTGCTTCATAAGGTTTTTAGTAGTTAATTTGTTTGGGAAGTCCTGGGATTGCCAGTGAGGTTAAATTAAGTGTGGAGGTACTATTATTAAATTTGCATCAGTGGAATGCACTAATAATTTTACATTTTTTTTCAAAGATTTTTTAAATTTGGGGGAAAGAAAATTTTGGAAAATTGGGCCCCCAGTTTTAAAGGGGTAGTAATTACTGGGAAAGGGAAATTCTGTTAATTTTACAGTTTTAAAGGTTTTTAAGTACTAAGGTAGACATGTAACACAATACTTACCACAATTATGTTGCTATTATTGTATCCATTACAGAGTATAGACTCTAAAAGCAGAATAAAATATTCTAGAATTTATAACAAATGCATTGTTTCTAATGATCTTATGGAGCTGTTGTCTGTATCTTATCCTTGTGAACCCAAGCCTACCCTTTTCATTGAGAATGAAAATGTCAGAATCCTAGAACCTATCTTCCAGTTGCAAAAATAAAATATATGCTTTCCTGTGTAGTTAGCTTTCATAAGAGAAATTTACCTTTCAAAATTCATTAGTTATAGTCCTGACATCCAAAAGCAGTTGGCCACAATTATAGACTTGTGCTCTTAAAAGTAACTTTATTATTTCCCCTTCATCGAAAGCAACTTTTAGTTACTTTTAAAACCAATGCACTGTGAATGTCAAAAGCTTCTGTCCTGTAGTACAAACCATACACTCCTAATCACCTTGTCATTATCTCAATGCCCACCGCAGAATATGAGGCTATGTCATAAGTTAGTATTTAAATAATGTTATATACCCCCTCAAATATTTATGGAGGCCAGACCTCATAGCTATGAAAGTAACTTTAAAAGTTACAGTTACACCACAAAAGTAATGACATTGGCCATTTCCACACGGGGGGGGGCCTGAAATGTGGCGGAACGGGGTGGCGCATGCGGGGACAGAGTTTACCTTAATCCAGGTGGCTCCGTCCCCATGGGGAGCAGTGCACGTTCGCTGCTCTACACACCGCTGGCGTCCGGCGGTGTCCAGCGGCGCCCAAAATGGCGGCCAGCGGCTTCCGGTGGTGCTCCGCCAATCGGGGCTGTGCGCCAGCCGGAAGCCCACCCCCGGGCAGCTCTGCAGGGACGCGCTTGCGTGCCGCTGCAGTTCTTCACGGGGCGCTGTGATGGGCTAGCGTGATCTTGTTTTAAAAAGACCACTTGAAAGGTGGTCTTTATAAAACACGCGGCGCCACCCCCACGGCCGCGCAAGGGTACTTTGAGGTGTAGAACTTCACACTTTCAAACTGCCCTAGCATACCCTGCGGTGTAGACGACCTCCTGGTGAGGTCGTCCCAGCGCGGGCTATATCCCTGTGTGGAAATGGCCTCAATCTCTCATAAAGCTACAACCATAATGCAATGTAGTTATATCTTCTTTAAGAGATAAATTAATAGCAATTTACTAGTTATATGTAACTACTTACTTCCAAGTTCTGAATGGGACTTCACTGTACCAACGTTTTTTTGGAGTAAGGTAGTAAAGCTTAGAATTTAAGGCTTAAACTTCATGCTAAAGAGCTAGCCATTGAAATAAAATGAATGGTAATGAGTTTCTCCCATTATGGCTTTATAGATTCAATATATGTTTTAGACCTCATCCAGCACTCTGTTCTTATTCCTGTTCTTCACGGACTTCTCCTATCCTGACAATATTCCTTTCTCTAATATATGTCACTGTTCCCATTGTTGTAATGCAGTACATTACTAGCATATGGTACCAGCACTGTCTGTCTACTCTCCATTGAGATCAATAGAGAGTTACACGTGAGCAACACTTGGTAGATTGCAGTCTGTGAGATATCATAAAACTGAGAAGTGAGAAAAAGGCACAGCTTGGAAATAAAATATGAAAATAAAACTGTTACATGATTATTTTGGGTATTATCTGTCCATAGGGCACGCCTTTTAAACCTTTTGAAAATGTACATATGTTTCCTTAAAATGCATGGCTTTTCAGTACAAAGATATATTCTTGCCAGAGGCAAAGATGCTCTGCAGCGCGTCCCTTCACTTTGCTCGCCATGGTCAGCTGAAACTAAAAATTGCAAAAAGATGAAGTGCTTCATAAAATCATGGTTTTATTGTATAAGTGCCCTTATGAAACTGATTGACTATACAATGCCATTATATCAGAGTGAAGCTTTCAGAATTTCAGTGTCCAGATATAATACTTCTTTAAGTTGGATTTAAAGTGCGATATGTAAGGAACTGATTTACATACTAATGAACAGCAGTCATGAAGTGGGAGAAGGATAATGGTGTCAGAGACTAACATCCTCATGATGATATGGCTCATCCTATATGATTGTCGACACAGATTTTTTACAAGGGAGAAACAAAGGAAGAGATTACTTTTAATGCTCTCTACACCAGTGAGTTAAAAAAAATATCCTCACATAAGGGATCAGTTTACACACCTACATCCATTTAATCCAGAGATCTGGAGAAGAGGTTGAAACATAATAGTTTGATTTCAGTACTTTTATTACTGTTAGCTATTTGGGCTAAAATGAGGGATCAACTTTCTCTCCCTCCCTCCCTCCCTCCCTCCCTCCCTCTCGATATATATATATATATAAAGTTAAACTTAAAACATTGAATTTTAGTTTTGGAATTGTTGGCTGACTCAATTTGTCTTGAATTAGTACTCTTTTTGAAGACCCCCTTCTCAGTCTTATTGTTTGAGGAATCTGAGTGCTGAAATCTTCCTGGTTGCTACTGTTCACTGCAGCTGAAATGAAGATGAGTTGGGCTGGTTCAGGCCACCAAGAACAGCACTGATGTTATCCAATGGTGGGTTGCAGTTGTGGTGTTTGGGTGGAATAGATATTAGTCGGTAGTGAAATTAGGTTTAGACCAAACTTCAAAGGAGGTATCTAGTAATGAGATGGACTCAGCGGAGGAGAATGTGTACTTAGAAATATTTGGCCATTGCTTTCACGAGGGGAAATAAGTCAGAAATCACAAAGTATCTATCATACAATGTTGTTCTTGTGTGCTTTCAAAACTTTTCTGACTTATGGCAACCATAAGGCAATCATGGGATTTTATCATGAGGGACTTTTTCCTTTGGCTTCCTCTGAAGACAAAATGGTATGACCTGCCCAAGGTCACCCAGGGGATTTCCATGGCTGAGTGGGGATTTGAACATTGGTCTCCAGAATCATAGTCCAACATTCGAACCATTTCACCTTGCCGGCTCTCATACAATACTTGTTTCTAATAAAGAAAACACAGTATTGGGCAGGAAGATATGAATATTGGGAAAAGGTTACAGGTCATCAGAATTAACCAACCCACTTTTAACTGTCAGGACAATAATGAGAGGGTTTTGACCCTCTTTGGTGTAGTTTTATTGTAGCCAATCAAATAATGTAAAAGGCTGTTTAACATCAAGCTCCACCTCCAACTTAATCATAAACAAATTTCTTTTTTATTTATTTATTTTCTCTTTGACAATCAACCAAACCATTAAACTTTTCCATTTCTAATCTGAAACTATATCATTTTCAACATCCCCAGAGTTTCTGCATTCTTTAATCAGTGCTTGAGGGATCATAGTTGAATAGATGTGAGCAAACAGACTGAACCTTAATCTAAGCACATTGAAATAATGCTGGCTAGGAACAGAATGTGCCTAGAAATGTTCTGCTTTTGAACATTCAAGTGTCAGCTGCACATGGAACATCTTTTATCAATGTCATTTACTTTTGGGTCCCGGACCTTCCTCAGTGTGGCAGCTGTAATTTATTTCTTGGTAACCTTCAGGATCAAATTACTATAATGCTCTCTGTGTTGAACTGCCCATGAAAATGGTGTGGAAATTACAGATGTGGCAGAAAATACCTGTCTGTTTGTTGGTTGAAAGGCAATATATATGACACAAGCTGCAAGCAGAAACACTTCTGTGAATATTTCACATGTGCCCCTTGATGTTTAAATGTATTTAACCCAGGTATTGTTAGCCCATTCATGTGTACTATTACCAGACCAGAAATGCAGAGGCTGAACAGCACATCACAGTCGGAAACTGTTTTTAATTTCCCTCCCTCATTTCATCAGAGTCTCTGAACAATTTGGAGCATATGGATAACTATCTTGATAAGTTCAATAGAGGACAACATTCCTGCACCACACTTCTTAAATGACTGTCTAATCCTTCCAGAATAATTAGAAGAACAGGCAGAGCTTGGAAAGTTACATGTAGGAAGAATGAATACAATGACATGGGAAAGAAATCATGGGACCACCAAGGCATCCTTCCACAATCACTCATTTATGGCCATCTAACTTCAGCAGCTCATGATATTTATTCTTCCTCAGAGTAACTTTCCAAGCTGTGACACATTAATTACCAGGGATAGCACAAGACCTTCTCTTGCTTTGTCTTCTCTTGATAAAAACATAAAGTGGTACAAATAGTTACACTCTAAGGATAAAACATCCTGTTTTACATCTCCAAAATTCACAGATTTTTTTTTTAAACAAAACAAAACAAATTGTGTTCCTATCTCTTGTATTCCAAGATAGGGACTCAGAAGGGTCAAGGTAGAAAAAAGTTCAAATCCAAACAGATCTGTTATATTTAACAGTAATAAATAAATTTTAAAAATTTAGTATAAGAATCCAGGAGTAGGTGCTTTATCCTAACTCAAAAAGATTAATCCTCTCTCAGGATTAATTCAATGAATGAATGAATGAATGAATGAATGAATAAGATGGTTTAGCTGTTTAAATCTTCATAAATTTTGTTTTCTAGGGCAAAAAAAATGCAGTTTTCAAAGACTATTTTCAGCTCAAGACATATTCTTTGCAAAAAAATGTGTATTTTTCTTTGGAGAGACACCATATGCATTTTTTTTTTATCTGCAGGAGACTTGTTTATGTGCAGGAAATTTGTTTTCTGTACACAAAAAGATGCTACACACATTTTTTTTTCATGCAGAATAAGTTCCAAACTGTAACCATCTGTGTCTATTTAGCATCTTCTTCTCAGGTTTTCCAACACTTGACAAAACATTTTACAAATTATTTTAAAGAATTACAAATATTATTTCCATTCCTAACAAAGTTTAACTGCAGGGGCAGAATGAGCCATGAACTATTTTTTTGTCTGGACTAAAACACAATGTATATCCTGGTGGGAAAAGGGGAATGTCAGTTCCACATGTAGCCCCACAAGGCCATTTTGCAAGCCTTGACAACTACTATCCCAGAATCCCCACAAATGCCCTTTTTTTGGGTGAAAGGAAAGAGCAGGCTCTCCTAAAAGCTTCCAGGAGTATTGATCACTTCTTAAATATGCCATACTGCACTGTTTAACTTTTTTTTTTTTTCAAATTCAAAAGTGGACTTCCAACCAGTTCTGCTTTTTTTTATATTCTTTCTTTCCTTCTTTTTGGTCAGTTTTGAAAACCCATGCATTCCCTGAAGAATTCAGGGATCAGAATATTGGCTCCTAAGCCCATTGAGATTGCTTACCTTTGATGTACATAAATGGTGACAGATCTTATAACAGGGATGAGTTTGTGTTTTATGTTGTTGCTGCTGCTGCTGCTGCTGTTGTTATCAAGTCATTTCCTAATTATGATGGTCTAACACAAACTTATCATTGTGTTCCTTGGCAAGATTTGTTCAGAGGGCATTTGCCATTTCCTATTGCCTGCCTCTTAGGCTGACAGAGTGTGACTTGCCCATGGTCACTCAGGGGGTTTTCCATGACAAAGCAGGGAAGCTCTGCTTTCTCAGAGCCTTAATCCAACACTCAAAACACTACACGACAGCCTCTATGTGTCTATGTGAGAACCTCCTTCCACTCAGACTGGTATGGTTCCTGAAGAATCACAGGCTAGTTCACTCCATGTTTTGGAGAGCTCCTCATGCTGCTTCTGGGACTCTGCAGTATGGCTATGTGATTCTTTTGAGCAGTGTGATCCTGACCTTTGTCTGGATGCCAAGCTGACTGCAGCGCAGAACAATTCCCAAGCCTCACTCTGCTCAGTAAACTGACTTAGTAGCAAATGGTTTCTGATAAAAAACAAAACAAAACAAAAAACCATTAGGTACTAAGCAGCAGTCCCCACAGTACAAAAAAGCCCTGAGGAATCAACAATGTTAGCTCATTTAAAACAAAAAGAAATAGACAACCTGTTTGTTACTGTTAAGTTGCAGTAACAAATATAGTTGTGAGAGAACTGAATAAAAATAATCATTTACAAGGCTAAAATCTTTGAATTTCATGTCCTTTAAAGCTTAGAAATTGCAGTTGATTCAGGTTTCTGTGTAATTAAGTAATTATAGACTTGGAAATACACATTTTTAAATGAAAGTTAAAAAAAATTAAAATCAAAACCAATTACTCCACTAAAGGACATATAAGTCCGCAATTTTCAAGACTGCTCACAAACCTCTCATACCCAGTAATTAAAATTACTGGTTTCTATGTAATTATATTAACTTCACAAAGTATCTTTAACTGAAACTTATTTTCAATCTAAGCCATTTTTTTCAAACAACAGTTGAATAAACATATGGCCATGGGGAATGAGTTTATCATTGTTAAGCCATGTTGGAGTATTAATTTAATTAAATAATTCATAAGCATGAAAGGAAGATACTCTGGTTAAATTTGCTTATTTTTCATTTTAGAAAATTTGTCAAATGAAATTCCAGATAACAGAATTGTATTCCTGGTGCAATCCTATATATATTCATTTATTTGAGGGTGGTTACTTTTAAATAGGTATGTACATAAATGTACTGTAAGGGATGAAATAGTTAAGAAGCCTATATATTCAGTTTATTCTTTATGTTAAAGATAGCCTGTTTTATCAGTTTTACTAATTATTTAGTGTTACTTTTTTATAATTTGCACCTCAGTCCTATGATTTTCCTCCAGATGTAGTAGATGCATTGAATCCTTTTCTACCAGATAGCAGCCAAACTCATACACTGCTGATGCAACTGATAGAGGCCACTAATGCCCTTCTACCATCTTATCCACCCCCTGGAACTTTCAGCAGCAACTTTCAGCTGGATATTGCTATTGTTAACTGCCATCAAGTCACCTTCAACCTATGGTGACCCTCTGGATGAGAGACCTCCATGGCACTCTAGTATCAACTGCCCTGCTCCGGTCTTGCAGACAAGATCCATGTCTTCCTTGATTGATGGATATAGTTATTCTTTAATTTCTCAGTCTCATAATCCTAGTCTCTTTCTAGGGCACAGCAGGCCTCCTTGGGATCTTAGGGTTCTTTGAGACCCATTAAAGGTTCCATGAGAGAGTGTGATTTTAGAAAAAATAAATGTTGTTCAGTTAAAGATATAATAATTTTTATGCAGAGTTTCCTTAGAATTTTTATGCAGGGGTTCCTTGAGACCTAATAATTATTTCAAGGGTTCCTCCGGAGTAAAAAGGTTGAGAAAGGCTGCCCTGGGGCACCGTAGGGATTCTAACACATGGCTAGACTCAGACACCAAATGTTGTTTGAATACTGCATTTAAAGCCAGTTAAGTTTTCCAAGGTCTCTGAGACAGGAGGGAGGCCACTGGAGACCATTTTGTCCACACCCCCTCACAGTTGGCAAAGCTCTACAAACCATATATACCTGTGTTTAAAGCAGATCCATTGATGGGGTTGCCAGGTCCCAAGGCTGCAGTTGAATCCTCAGGGAATTTTTGTGCTTCTCTGGATCTCCAAGCCAGGAGACAAAGCCAGGAGAACATGAGAAGAGTAGAAAGTTATATTTTATTTTCTGAAGCAGCTTTAAAGTTGCTTTAGGGAAAACAAGACCTGCAAGCTGCATGTAGTCCTTGGACTCTACTTTTATGACACTTGGAGGCCCTCCAAGACCAACAACCTCCCCACATTTTATAAAAACACAACACGGTTTCTTTACCTCTGGCAAATCATAATTGTAACAAAACTTCAAATGTGAAAACATCCAAACATGCACCTCTACCCCCAGAATATCTGTTGTCATACATGTCTTTCCTAAAATACGTTGGAAACCTAATGAATTTCTCACTGGCAGTGAATTTTCCATTAGCAATTGCCTTGTAAAGCTTTAGATCAACAAGGTTGGAGTTTGAATAAAAATAATACCTTTAATATTATTGCATTTTGATTATAGCCAATCTATTACAATGATAGTTTTAGGAAGGAACAGGATTTCACTTTTTTTTATCCATTTCACAACTGATGTATCATGTCTGTAGACTAAGTGGGTTTTTGTTTTTGGGATGACGATCTCAAGATACTTAAAAGTTGAGCATAATACAAGTGTTAGCCCTCCCCACTTTTTGTAACTACTGGGAATGTACATGTAAGAGTTTCAATTTCATAGAATCATAGAATCATAGAATCAAAGAAAGGTAGAGTTGGAAGAAACCACACGGGCCATCCAGTCCAACCCCCTGCTATGCAGGAACACCCTCAAAGCACTCCCGACAGATGGCCATCCAGCCTCTGCTTAAAAACTTCCAAGGAAGGAGACTCCACCACACTCCGAGGCAGCATATTCCACTGCCGGACAGCCCTGACCGTCAGGAAGTTCTTCCTGAGGTTCAGGTGGAATCTCCTTTCCTGCAGCTTGAATCCATTGCTCCTTGTCCTGATCTCTGGAGCAGCAGAAAACAAGCCCACTCCTTCCTCTCCATGGCATCCCTTCAAATATTTAAACATGGCTATCATGTCCCCTCTTAACCTTCTCTTCTGCAGACTAAACATACCCAGCACTCTAAGTCTATCTGCATAGGGCATGGCTTCCAGGCCCCTCACCATTTTGGTCGCCCTCCTCTGGACTTGCTCCAGCTTGACCATGTCCTTCTTGGATTGGGGTGCTCAGAACTGGACACAGTATTCAAGATGAGGTCTAATCAAAGCAGTGTAGAGTGGTACCAGTACCTCCCTCGATCTAGACACCATACTCCTGTTGATGCAACCAAGAATTGCATTGGCTTTCTTGGTTGCCGCATCACACTGCTGACTCATGTTCAGCTTGTGGTCTATGAGGACTCCTAGATCCCTTTCACATGTACTGCTATCTAGCCACGTGTCCCCAATCCTATATTTCTGTATTCCATTTGTTCTACCTAAGTATAGCACCTTACACTTCTCTCTGTTGAATTTCATTTTGTTAGCCTTGGGCCAGCTCTCCAATCTGTCCAGGTCATTTTGAATTTTGATCCTGTCCTCTGGCATATTAGCAACCCCTCCCAATTTGGTGTCATCTGCAAATTTGATGAGCATGCCCTCTATTCCTTCATCCAAGTCATTGATTAAGATATTGAACAGAACTGGACCCAGGACAGAACCCTGTGGCACCCCGCTAGTCACTTCTCTCCAGGATGAAAAGCAGCCATTTGTGATTATCCTTTGGGTTCGGTCAGTCAACCAATTACAAATCCAACTAACAGTAGCCCTGTCCAGCCCGCATTTTACTAGTTTCTTTGCAAGAATGTCATGGGGAACTTTGTCAAAGGCCTTATTGAAATCAAGATATGCTACATCCACAGCATTCCCTTCATGTATCAAGCTAGTAACTCTATCATAAAAAGAGATAAGATTAGTCTGGCATGACTTATTTTTGAGAAATCCATGCTGACTTCTTGTGATTACCGCCTTGCTTTCTTAGTGATTAGCAACTGACTTCTTAATGATCTGCTCCAGGATCTTTCTGGGTACTGATGTCAGGCTGACTGGGTGATAATTATTTGGGTCCTCTTTTTTTCCCTTCTTGAAGATGGGGACAACATTTGTTCTCTTCCAGTCTGTTGGAACTTCCCCTGTCCTCCAAGATTTCTCAAAGATTATAGCAAGCGGTTCCGAAATGACCTCTGCCAGCTCTTTTAATATCCTAGGATGCAATTCATCTGGCCCTGGAGACTTGAATTCATCCAGTGTGGACAGGTATTCCTGTACCACCTCTCTACCTATTACGTGCCTCATTTCCCCTGCTTCCTCACCTGCTCCCCAACCGACAGGTTGAGTGCTTGTATCCTTTTGGGAAAAAACTGAGGCAAAGAAGGTGTTAAGTAGCTCTGCCTTTTCTCTTCCCCCTGTGAGTAATTCACCATCTTCTCTGCGCAGCGACCTTATCGTCTCCTTCTTTTTCCTTTTGCTGCGGACGTATTTAAAAAAGCCCTTTTTATTGTTTTTAATGTCTCTGGCCAGCCTAAGTTCGTTCTGTGCTTTAGCCTTTCTGACCTCCTCCCTACATCTCCGGGCCACTTGCTTAAATTCTTCTTTGGTGGTTTCCCCCTTCTTCCATTTCCGATACATGTTTCTCTTAACACTTAGCTCAGCTGAGAGTTCTTTAGTCAACCATTCTGGTTTCTTCAGATGCCTTCCATTTTTCTTCCTTATTGACACAGTTTTAGACTGTGCCTTCAGTATCTCCCTTTTAAGGAACTCCCATGCCTCCTGAACTCCTTTCCCTTTCACTATTCTTGACCACAGAATTCCAGCCAGCAGCTCCCTAAGTTTACAGAAGTCCGCTTTTTTAAAATCTAAGATGAGTGTTTGGCTACCCTTATCTTCTTCCCATTGAATGCCAAATTCCAACAGGGCATGGTCACACCCCCTAAAGATCCAACCACTTTTACCTCATTAACAAAGTCATCCCTGTTGGTCAGGATCAGATCTAGAATATTTGATCCCCTTGTGGCCTCTTCCACCTTCTTTAGTTTAGATGTAAAAAAAATAAATAAGATAGTTTACTTTTAGTGTAGTTTAAGTCCAGTTTAGGCCTTGAAGTGGTCTTCAATATACATTTTTAGGGCAGTTAGGGCAGTGTTCAGATTTGTTGAAAAAAGAGGGTATTGTCAACAAACAAGCCATTTATGTGATTGTTCATGGAGATTCCCTTTAGGCTTGACCTGCTTAAATAAACCAGAGGCCCAAGCACCATGTAAAATGGCAAGGATGACAATTGGCATCCTTGCTTCATCTTCCTGTTCAGAGTTTCACTTTTTTGCATGAACAAAAATAAAGGACCTTCTCTACAACCCAGTCATCACTGTTGTGACTTTACTACTGTAGTACCTTCTTCCAATAAGTTTAAGAGATAGGGGTATTCAATGCTACCAGTTGTCTTAGAGGCATCTAAAGAAACAAGTACAAAATATAATTTTTTTGTTGTTGCCAGTCAATTATATTAAAGACCCTACTAACATCAGCTAATTGTCAACTTGGCATTAAGCCTATCTGGCCAGAAGAGATGCAATTTGAATTTTTTTTATTGCTATTAAGATTTTATGGATGAAAATGAACATTTGTCATTTGAGATCCAGGTTTCATAAAGAAATAGAAAGGCATTCATGTACATTCATCACCTCCTACTTTTGAAAGCAGAACCACTCTTCCTTTTTGTCAGATTTTTTGTATTTCTCACACAATAATTATTCAGTTGCAAAGAAACTGAAGATGTGAGGTTAAAGATTTCAGCAAAATGTTATAAAATTTCTCTGTTAACCTAATTATCTATGAGGACTTATCAGGTTTATGAACTTATATACTCCCCCCCCCTTTTTGCTTCCTATTTTGATTTGCTTTGGGTTTGGA
Organism: Iguana delicatissima; assembly: GCA_948472985.1. NCBI lineage: Eukaryota > Metazoa > Chordata > Lepidosauria > Squamata > Iguanidae > Iguana > Iguana delicatissima. Next base: position 731,458 of record CAOKZL010000948.1, read on the forward strand.
AAAATCAATCAAACAAGCAAATATCTGTATGGCATTTTTATGTGTATATTAATGGTGACAGCCACAAGAGGATGCAAAAAAAGTTGGAAAAAAGGGAGTTGCACTAGTCCAGGTTACTTTTTTTTCTTTCTTTCTTTCTTTCTTTCTTTCTTTCTTTCTTTCTTTCTCTCTTTCTCTCTTTCTTTCTTTCTTTTAAATCCTATTCTGGGTTTTGCCTGGTATTTGCAGAAAATCACTGTGAAGAAACAGAAAAAATATTTGTCTACTTCTCTGGGTTCTTAACTTTAGAAAATGTAGATCTCTCAACTGTGAAGAATACCAAAAGCACAGGATAATTTTTTTCCCCAAAATGAAATGCACCTCTCCCACTATTAAACCAAGGATATTTTTTTTTCTGTTGTTTCCTTTCAGTTTTTTGGAATTTAAATACGTTTGGAGGAGGGACATGTTATGTGATACTTTGTAAAGCACCATTCATATTCATTGTTTTGTATCAGCAATAATCATCAATCCTGAGTATGCACCCTTTCTTTGTTAATTAAACACACTGATAGAACACAAGTCTCAAGCAGATTCAGCAAGACTGAAGTTAGTTATCCCAAGCACAAGCTTGCATAGTATCATTTCGGAAATTCCTATGATAGGTGCTCTTTTCTCATTTTATCTCTCTCCCTTCGCTTCTCTATCACAAAGTTAGAATTTTCACTGAATTAAGTAAATACTGGGTAGTGGAGTAAATAAAGTTTGCTGAGATATGATAGGTAGTTCGCTATGCTTTGTTCTTGTTTTCTTCTCTGCAGTCATATTGCTGATTTCACAGTGGTGTGTCTCTTACTGGTATTCAAGTGGCATACCTCTAGATGCTTCTCAGAAAAGTAGTGTGACATCTAGAACCAATGTGGTAACAAGAAGATCCATATCTGCTAAACCCTGGGAGAAACTTATAGAACAACCCCACATGGGGATAGCTGCAAATAGTGGTTAAAAAAAAAAGTAATAGTGATGATGATGATGATGACGATGATAGTCATGATGATAATTTAAAAAAGCCCTTTAAGTCACTTTTAGAAGTATTTTTTTTTTCCTTTTTGGAGTTATATTTATATGCCAGATTCTTCCAAAGTGGCACACATATCAACATTCCTTCCTACTCTATTCTCACAAGAGTCATGTGAGGTAGACAAGGCTGAGGGTGACTTTCCAGTGAATTTCATGACTCAGTGAGATTAGAGAATAGAGTGCTAAAACTGAAACTCAGCACTCTAGCCTCTACACCACACCATCTGTAAAGGGGAAGCAATAATGCCTAAAGCAAGTTTTTAAAAAAATCATGAAACTGTTCATATGCTCAGGAAGAGTATGAAAGTTTATGAGTATGAACATACCAGTGGTTCACAAAGAACATTATTTATTTATTTGTTTGTTTGTTTATTTGAAGGGGAGAATCTTCTTCTGAGCTATTTTATATGAAGCATATAGAAGCATTTTCATTGTCTTTACATTGTCTTTACATTTAAGGGTGACATCTGTTGACCACTCGTCATCAAGCAACTCTTTCAGATGAGGTGATATCTAAAGTACTGTGGTTGTCATTCCTGACTGTAAAAGAACAACAAATAAGACCTGTTCATACCTTGCTAGTAGTCATAAATGTGTGTCAATGAACAGAGTATTTAAATTAATTTGTAACACAAATGAACACTTGCAACAGAAGTTTAACTAGTATTTAATTAATTAATTATTTATGGTGTTTCTATATCAACTTTCAGCCCACAGGTTTCAGTGTTATATTTACGACTATATATCTGATTCCCAACTCATTCAACACACTACTGTTAGCATTAGTTTAAGCAATGTTAGCAGGTGTTGAACTAGCCATTTGTATATTGTACATAATATTTGTTAAATAGTAGTACAGGAAATCCACATTGTCTGACTCTGTTCTTCTCTCTCCCCTCAACACATAATTTTGCAATTATTAAGAAGCCCTCCTCCTATGACATGACAAAAGCCTACCCTCTCGTTTCAGACTTTGGATCTGAAATCTCAAGAAATGGGAAGTTTCTCTCCATCAAAATCAATGCCAGAAGTTATCCATGACTATTCTCTTTCATTTATGTCTATGGGTCTATTCTAAGCATGATCAAGTCTGCATCCAATTAGCTTGCTATATGTCAAAAATCACCTTCTCATTTTACATACATAGCAACCTCCACATGCTTCCACCATGTGTTTGTGAAGGACTGCATTGTGGAACGGCAGAACACATTTATGGATACAATTCTCTAATAGCTCCCCACAAGAGGTTTGCTTTTAAATATTATTTTAATATTATTATATTCTACTGGGAATTGTTCAGCTCAGCTTTTGATATTTCTTAGTCCATTCTTCCTGATTTTTTAAAATGATGATTTTGTGATCTTTTTAAATGTTGATTTGTGAGGCTGTTTTACTGCTGATTATTTGTTTTAATTTTTTTGGCTTTTTAATTTTGGCTGTAATCCATCTGTCTGTAAGCCAGCTTAAGTTTGATTTAATCATGGAAAGGTGAGTTATTGATGCCTGAATAAATTAATGGCTAAGAATATAAATTATGTTTGCCCTAGCCTTTTAAAAACACATATATGCACACACACTCTCTCTCTTTCACAAACTATTTGAAAGAGCAATGTCTTAAATCTCATGTAGCATTAGAAGAAAGAAACGGTGCACCAAGTTCTCTTATCTTTTTCAGCTGTGGAAATGGTAATACCCTTGTTCTTATACTCCCTGGAAAGGCAACTGGTTGTGCAACCAGCTTTGGAATTGCTTTGTATGCATGCATTTCTCTCTATACCTAACACTTCAGAGATGCACTTCTTGTCTCCAACATTTCATGGATCAAAACAGTGACACATATGGCCAAGCAATATCCATGATTAAAAAAAAAAGTATTTTTATTTATGCCTACTATTTTGAGTAAAGAAGCCATCAATATTATGTACTAAATTTAGAAAGCCAGGGAAAGGAAAAAAAAAAATAAACAAAATATTCTCTGTGCATGCATGTGTGCAGACAACACAATTAGCAATAAATATAACACTAAATAATACATTATTATAAAATCAAAAAACATTTATCAGACATGGATAAAATTGTGGCTTTATTTTCAGATCCACTGAATGGGTTCTGTGCACATTATAGATCAGGTTAAGCCCCAGTATCTCCATGAAATAACACCAGTGTACTCAGCCTGAGTCAATTGTAGTTTCTTGGTCCAAACTACTTCACAGGACTCCTCTTAAAATAAAAATGAGAGAAAGAGAATTATTATAATAAATGGAATGCAATTCTTTAAGAAGGCATTTCTTTGGGGAAAAAAATGAGATTAATAAAAATATATATGCATTACAATGTCCTTTTAGAATGGCTCAGGCTACAATCCTGTATATATTCTTTTCTGAATAAGTCTCTCTGAACTCATTGGGACTTACTTCTGGATAGAGATGTGCAAGATTTTATTGTTAATATAAATGGAACAATTTTATGCAGGGGAAAAAACTCTTTAGGTAAGCATTTATTTTTATTTAATATATTTATTTAATGCATAGACCAAAGGCTATTTGCATACAAAGTATTAAAATGCAATACAATACAATACAAAATGTTAATATAAAATAATATAAAATACATACAGAAACAGCATAGCCAAGAACTACTATTTTTGGGGAATTTAACACTTTATGGGCTTTGAGCTCACTCAGCTTTAGGTAAGTAATTGGTAAAATCTCTCCCAGTTTTCACAAGTTGCAGTTTGTTTGTTTTTCCTGTCTCACTATGTTGCTCTAGCACACACAGATTGCTAGCAAAAGAAAGGAAGGAAGAGAAAGGAAAACCAGTAAAACTATCATATATACTCAACTATAAGTTCTTTTTTTAAAAAAAAAAAAGTCAAAAAGTCAAGCTTAAAAATCTGGGTTGACTTATCTATGAGTCAATGCTTCTCCATAGGAGTTGAACTTGCCAAAAAAATAAGGAGTTTCAAGATGTTCTTGGAAAACCATCCAGACATCTGGGGAATCTCTGCTGTTTTTTTGGAGGGGTGTCAAGGGAGCATATTGTTGCAAACCCCTCCCAGCTTAAGATATGCAAAGGCTTCAAATACTTGCTAACTTTCAGGACACACCTTGGCTCTCCCAGATTACAGAAGACCTTTCAAAACAAACACAATACCTAAAACAATGTAATAATTCAGGTTAGATTTCAGCATGACAAAACTCTTTTCTCCCCTTTCTCTGCCTTCTTTAGGACAGTTTGAAGTACCTTGTCCTCCAGCAAGACTTACTTAAATAGCTGAAAGTGAATGTAATAATAATAATAATAATAATAATAATAATATAAACTGTTCCTTTGTTGAACAATGCATGGCATTTTAAATGGCTAGTTCAGCATTTTAACTTCTTGGTTTGTTAGTTTGCTTTTGTGCCAAGTGTCTCTTAAAAATTCTCAAATTGTGCCTATTCAGCTGCTGTTGTGTTTCTACAGATATCCTGCAGATTATATGAGTTATACCTGAAATGGGAACAATTTCAGTAGATACTCTATAGCTAGGATTTTAGAGTATTTCTGCACATTCCTTGCCATTCTAGAAAATAAACAAACAAAAAGAAAAACAAATAAAGAAAACAACTACCATTTATTCTTCATTTTATTTATTTATCTGGTAATAGAAATATTACCAGATTTCAGAATCTGGTAATATTTCTAAAGGTAAAATTGGACCCAAGAGTCCATCTCATTCTTTCTGTAGAAAGGGCATCAGTGTGACAGAGATATCTTTCAATGCTATCACTTTTTAATACTCTGTTTCCTCTTAAATAATTGAACTTCACTGTTTGGATACTGTATACAAACTTAAGTCAGGGTTTCAGCTCTCCCATACACTCTCTATAACTTTTAAAATATAGAATCAATAATTTACTTTTACAGAATGTGTAGACAATTTATAGAAGTCTTTTTTAAGACTAGATGCTTTTATCAATGTAGATAAATAATTCAATGTTAGCAAAAAGCAGTGTTCTGGCTGAAGGACTCAATTCATCTCCTGAGCAGATTTTGATTTGGGTGGGTTTGTGTTCATTGTTCTGCCAAAGAGTCTTTGCATTTATGGGGGGTGGGGGGATTTAATGTGAACAGAGTATCCAGTTTGGCTTTATTACAATGCACTGGTCCAATTGTGCGATGGGAAAAAAGCAGCAGTGTATAACTAGGCCAAACGTATGATTGTTTTAATGATTGCAGTTCATAGAAACAAAGGCCAGTATATTCCCTTTCTTTTGCTGCATTATTAGAAGTATTCCCACAGCTGACACAAGTCATATCCTTACCCTTTAAACAAACATAAGCATATTTCTTATCTTATAAAAGGGATTTTTGCTAGCTTTTCTTTTGATGGTTTGAAGTTTGTCCACTAGTGTGTCTGATATAAACCCAGGGGGTTCTCCACAAAACAAACTACAGTACTATGGGGAGGTGGGATCTGAAGAATTTGGAGATTTATTTATCTTTTTTTCCTTGACTTTCTGTGAGCTTTTAAAAAGAGAATTTGTTCAAAAAGCCTTTCATACTATTGAATGTTTCAACAGACCCCTGCTATGCTATAATGGCTTTCAACAGTTCCGAGATGCTGCTTGCAATCACACAATCTGATGTGACCCAGTTCCATCAACTTATTTAACCTTATTTAAAAATTTGAATACTTTCATGTGTAATGCACAACTTGACTTGTGACTTCTCAAATTGTTATTGATACTTTCAATAGTTCACACAAGATGCATTTCTTATTTGATTTTGATATGTGGAATTTTAATGTCATGTACTCTTTATAATGTAGTTGTGGCATGTAGTGTTGAAAGCAAAATGAATGAATCCTTGTGGACCACTTCAGCTTTCTGGTCATCACTCTATCATATACACTCCCCAGGGCTCAGATGTGCCACTATTCTCTTTCTAGCAAACCTTTGTGGATTGAAAAGTTCCTGTTCTCAGCTGCTCATTTCTTTACTGTCAGAACAATCCTGTTTTATATTGAAAATTGGTGTTCTCTGAGGTTTAAATATTGTTTTATACTCTTTATTGTTCCTATCTTTTGAATGAAAACTAAGATGTATGATGCCCCAGAGAGATACCGCTTGGTTTCAGTCCTTCAAAGAAAAATGTTACTGTGGGGACTGTGTTGATATCCATGCACTGCATCAGAAATTTATTATGAAGTATAAACTGCCCAAGAAAAGAAAGACAGCCATAAGCATGGGTAAAAAGCTGCCAATGTATTTACTTTCCATTTTAATATGGGCTTACACATATTTATGATTCTTTAGAAGAGCAGGAATTACAACTTGTTTATAAGAGACAGCTTTCAGTGGCTTAGTTCTCTAGTCAAAATCAAACTCTCCTGTACATCTCAAGCTTGGCTCTACAGAAGTTGTTAAACAACCTCCAGAGTGTTCATCTCCTGTCTTGTAAAATAAACCGTCTTTTTATTTTAAGAATAAACATGGTAATAAGCTCCACAGTCTACCATATTTCTCTTTCCATTTCCCCTTCCACCGTGCACACACTAATGTAAGCATGAATGTAAGCAAGACAAAAGCCTATGATTGCTTCTTCCAGATCACCTGCCCCAACTTCAGTGGAACAATTTTAGGAAAATAATGTGAAGAGAGTAGCAGAATACACCCAGATATTTTTCTATGGTATGTTAGTGTGTAACATTACTCTGGTACTCAAACAACTTTGCAGCAAGCAGAAGACATCTGGTCAAAATTGTCATCTGGTATACACTAAATTACAGAATACATAATTGGACCTCTTTGTACTCATCTAAAGCTTCAGTCTGGACTTGCTTTGCTGGTATAGTGAATGGGCAGCCGGTACAGCCACAACTGAAACCAAAAAGCAAAGACTCCAACTTGATGCTGAAGCTGGCAAGCACAGAGGAAAATGGCACACTCGAACATTAAAGAACAAGTCCAGTAGCATGGCAACACTGAGAACACTTGGACACCTGAGGGTAATGTTTAGAGAGATGCTGAATTACATGAATATGGCAGATATTACAGGCAGATGGAACATTCTTATGAGCTTATTTGGAAAGACTGGAAAACTGACAAGCAAAGCCAATTTCACAGAATGGGCTTGGATAAAGTAAGATCAGGTTAGTACCTCAGTATGATAAACAGATGGTATAGTATTATATATTGGTATCTGTGTATTTTTAATCCACTGAATCTCAAGTACTCAGAGAGCAAAACAATAATTTTTACTTTGAAACGTACAGCTGCACTAAAATATAATAGGGCAATATATTCAAGTGCATCTGAAGATAGGACTGCACAAATGTGCACAAAGGCTCATGGAGTAATAAACCAGTTAGTCTTAAGGGTACGAATGATCACCATCAACCTGCCCCTTTCTCATTTTTCACATTAACTGTCATTGCTCCATCCTATGGAATGCTGGGTATTCTAGTTTCATGACATATTTAGAAATTCAACAAAAGGTCTAGTGCTTTACAGATAGTAGGATCCCATAGGATACAACATCCATGGCAGTATCAAAATGCCATAATCATTCACCATGATCAGTGGCAAATGGGCCTGAAACTCCAGGAATTCTTCTCTGGATTTGACACTACAACAAAAATAGCTTGAAGTCAACACAGATTTTAAAGCAGTGTCTATCCATAGATTTTCTGCATGAACTGGCTTTCCAAATTCCTCAAAAAACAAACAAGTAAAAAAACACACCTTACTTCAGAGATTTCTGAGGAGATTGTATGTTGCCGTTCATGAGGTATGAATACTTGCCCTTCCCCTTTTGAGAGAGAGATGAGGGGGAGAGAGAATGTGGCAACTAGACCTGATGGTATAGTCTGAAATAAAAAGAAATAAAAAAGAAAGTGTCAATTGTATTCTGTGGCCTAAATTCAATTACTAGTCCTAACTAGTCCTGAATGCACTGTTGAATCAATGAGATTGACGTGAATGTTGATTTACAGTTTAGCATTTGGTTTGATGGATCTAATCTGGTTGATATTATCAATTAAATTTAGCCCCATATATTGTTGCCTGGATTTGTACAAAGTGCCAAAAATCCAGAATTGCTAAAGGCTTGATTTTCTTCAAAGATCTGTTTGGGATTCTGAGTGAAGAAGAAGACAATAATTACATGTTTAAGGAAGCCCACTGCTAAGTTTTTAAACAGTAGGGCCTTGATGATTCCACAGGCAAGGATTTTTTCAGAGTGAATTAACTACTTGATCACCATCTGTATATTCACCATCTGAAGCATTCATACATTACAGAAGTAGCACAGGAGCCTTTTCAATGGACCAGTCAGAACAAATGTTTATGACTGTCTTCACTGCTTCCAAGAAGTTAATGTGTGTCTCTGGCAGTAATTTGCATCACTGCAGAATTCTGGAAGAGGATTAATTGAGGCTTAATGGTGTAACAAAGCATGAGCAACACAAGCTGACATAACTTGTACATATATGGTCAACTGGTGGCTTGTTTTTTTTCTCCTTTTTTTAATGAAGTGAGACTGCTGTATAGTATTTTTTTGTATTTAAACAGATTTGTTGGCACTTGAATCAGATATGAAATAAATGTCATACCTAGCATGAACAAAACAATAGATAGAGTTATAACTGAGAAGATGATCTTCTGAGAAGCTGAGCATTCAGCACCTGACAGCTGTGATAAGGTGGGTTGCAGTGTGGTGCAATGGGGTGGAGAGGAAGAGTCAGCTGTTTATATCCTAACTACATTGTCCAGCACTGTAGCTAATGCTGTAGCCCATGAAATATTTCTTAGGTCCCCAAAGTTCATGCTTTCCAGAGAGTGACACTTTGACAGCTGTTCATAGCTAGTACTTTGTATTTGCTATGTTCACATGCCCTTTATAACATTTTTGTTGTTGTTGTTGTTTGTTGTTGTGTGCCTTCCATTTTTTTTATATTGACCCTAAAGTGAATTTATCAAGTATGCCCAAAGTAATCCAGTGGGTTTCTGTGGCCAAGTGGGGAATCGAAGCCTGGTCTCCAGGGTGGCAATCCAATGCTCTGACTACTACACCATGCTGCCTCTGCTAATTTTGCCTACCCATGTTCTTCGGAAGCCTAAATTATATTTCTAAATGCTTACATGAAGTTTTAAGTTCTTACAATGCCAGAAATATGGGGACTGAAAGAAAATTTCACTGGACAAAGGAGAATTCTTATTTAAGGGGCAATACCAGTACTCCATTCTATAGCTACACTCCTGATGTTCACTTTTCTTAAAAAAAAATCTCTAATACATTGCACAGGAGTAAAGGTCTGCATCAGTGAGCAACACAGAATAGCCTCATTAAAACTATACATGGAATCATATCCGTTTTTTGGTTTTGTTTAATGAGGATAGTGTTTGTTCAATGGACGCAACTGTTCAACCGTTCCTAAAAGGGACAAAGTGTCCATGAAGTCAGAGGAGGTGGTGACTATGCCTGCTGGGCCTCATTGAACCCACTCCCCCAGGCTAAGATGCATGAGAAAGAAAAGCAACATATTACATCTGCACTTTAGCCAGCGTGTGTGTGTGTGTGTGTGTGCGCGCGCGTGGCAGCTCTTTGCTAGTTGTCTTTACCTGCTGCTCGGTGTCTACTGCATACCTTAGGGGTTATATGTTACTTGGGAAAGAGTAGGAGTTTTTTCTTTTCCCTCTTTCACTTGATTGTCCTTGATGTTATGGTTTTCAGTTACCCTACTGGGAAACTGGAATGGATTATAAACTGGTTAGCCAGTTTGGCAGGGTATTGTGCATAAGGACCTGCAACATTCATAGTAAGCCCTGCAGCATCTTTATGGCAAAGTAGAATTCTCTAGACCTATCCTTAAGGACTGAAGTACTATGGACAGAGAAAAAAATCCCCACTGAAGACTTCTCCAAGCACACACTCAAAGTCATGAATGCTGGATCAAGCAAAAACTTGCTTCCCACTAGCAATGAGGTGTTCTTTCCCTTCATTCTTTGATAATGGGAAGGTCACCAATCAGTTTTGCCTTATTTTCTTCCTATACATTTGGTTCACCTAACTGTACAGATATCTGTATCTGTTGTTGTTGTTAAATAAAATTGTGGTCCTTAGGGTATTTTTTTTCCAAGTGGGGTGCAAATGCTATGCACAGCAAAGTTGAGCCACAAAACAATTTAGAACAAGAGCTATTTGTTTATCATTAAAATTCAGAGTCAAATAGTTCAAAAGTGCACAATTCTGTACAGATCCCAAGTGTATTGTCCCATTGTACCATGAAAAGTTCTATACATTTGTTGAAGCAGAGAATGCGAAGAAGGTTGTTAAGTCAGGTGAGGTCCAAACACAGAATGACTGAGAGGTACATTTGTATGATGACACATTGCATTTTATGGCATGGCACAATCTTAAAAGCAGTTATAGGAATTTTTATTTGGCAAAGCTTTATTTCTTTTAATTGACTAAGTTGCTTTCTATTACTTATGGAACTTTCCTGACAACAATAAGTTTCACAATGCTTCGTAAATTTCAAATCAACTAATTCAGAGATGGAGTGCTATATCAATAATGGATAACACGCAATCAGGTTGAATAGCTGAGATGCAGTTTGTATCTTTGGGTGTCAGATTCAATACTTCTTCTCACACTTAATGAAATGGATAGTAAGGTGCTACTATTTACATAAAGATTTGAGTATGTAAGAACAGCTTCATAAGAGGCTTCTGCTTTATTTGTGTAAGCAAGGAGGCTTTCATCCAACTTTTCAGGAAAAATAATTAAAAACATTCCAAACCTACAATCTGCACTGTCATCTCCCTTGAACTTTTCCTTCTGAAAATTACACACTGGTAGGTTATAGTCTAGTAAATTAACACTTAACAAGAGATCTAGACACTTTTCTTTCAGTGCCTGGATTCTTCCACTACTGAATTGATTCATCTATTTATGCTGTTCAAATTGATTTGAAACTTGTATTCATACAGCAGACCTTGACTTTGACATCTGCACTTGAAGCAAGAAACCAGGAAAAAATACTAGGGCTGTTGATGTGACTATGTATTAAACATGCTATAGACAAGTTTAAGGATCACTCTAGATCAGGGTGTAACTTCAGGGATCCATAAGACCCCACAAGGCTTGTGATTGTTGCTTTATAGCAAGGCACATTTGCAACGTTTGTAAAGCAGGTAGTAGCAACAGCTTTGCTGGAAAAGCCCCAGGGGCTGGATCATCTACATCCATTTCAATCTGACTTGAAGCCTGGTTCTCAGATGGGAACAGCTTTGGCAGCCTTCCTGAATACACTATGTTGAGAACTGGACAGTTTTGTTTTTCTTTTTTTTCTTTTTCTGTTTCGGCTTTCCTGGGCCTCTTCACAATGATCTGTACCAAACATGCAATCTTTCTTGACTGTCTCATTGTAATCTAACTCAGAGGCACAGTTTCACAATAGCTCTGTTCCTTCCAGGTGTAGTGAAGAGACACGATGATTGTGGGGAGGATTCTTGATCAATGCTGTCTTTGTTATGGCCTTTTTGGTGGCTGCCTCTACCTCCCTTCCTAAGGAAGGCCCCTCCTTTCTGCAAACAAAAGCTAAGGTTTTTACTGAATGTTTTGTATAGCTGAATACTGTACATTTTTAATTGTATTATTTTAAATTATTTTTTATTATTTTTAAATATATATCTTACAATTATTATACCCTTGTTAATAGTTTACTTCCATTTTAACAATGATTTTTGAACCATTAATAAATGGAGCCCATATTGCATACAAGGAGCCATACCGTTTGTCCATCCTTTTTCCATGCACATACATAGTAAGCTTTTTCATAAGGGCTGGTTACAGAGTATCTTTTTCCAGCTATAAAGAGACAGATTCATTGCATCTTCCTAGTGGCAGATTATTTATAAAACTACGGGTATGGAGAAGAAGCCAATAATTTCCTTATGCAGGATAGGTTCATTGCATCCCAGACAGTACTAAAAGACCTGGTCCAAAATCAGCTACAATATTTTGGTTAGGAGTAGTTTGTTACTGTTAATTATCATCAAATCAACTTCAGCTTACATTCAGCTACAGATGAATGATTTCCAAGTCACCTGATCTTTAAAAGCCTTGTTCGGGTCCTGCAGACTCAGGGCCATGGCTTCCTTGATTGAGTCCATTCATCTGTTACGTGGCCTTTCTTTTTCCCTACTGCCTTCTACCTTACCAAGCATTATTGTCTTTTCTAGTCAGTCACATCTTGTTATATGACCAGTCTCAGTTTAGTCATCTTGGCTTCTAGAAAAAGCTCAGGCCAAATTTTCTCTAGGACCCATACTCTAGTACCCATTCTACAGCTGCAATACAAGATGTCAGCTATGTTCTTCAAGATATGCTGAGACTGGACGCATAGGACCACGTAGTAGGCATTTTCTCACTTATATTGACACTGTGATCTTTCTCTCAAACTCTTTTAGTTTGTAGAACTAATCAGAAAGTCACATATTTTTCTATGTGGTTTTCTTTTATTTTTCTTTTATTTTTGGTCAGTTTATAGGAAAACGAGGCATGCCACAGAAGTTTCTTAAATCAGGACATCTGTAAAGTTCCATAAGATATGTGCAGGAGTTCAGAAATTACGATGCTTCAAAATAAATTTAAAGCTTTTTTTTTTTTTTAGTTAGTAAAGCATGGTAGTCTTGGAAGAACAACAAACTTATGCCCCAATCCATTTCCTATTGTAGTTGCCATCTCACTAGTCTTATTCTGTCTATAGTTCCACATGGCATCATGAGCAAGGGAGAAATGCTACATAGGTTATATCTCTTTCCAGTTTTAATATCTACTTAAGGAGGAAGAGGATGGGTAATTTACAGTGGGACCAATTAATCAAATATCTGTGAGAAGTAGAATGAATTTAAAGATTAATGAATGACTGCACAAAACAATTGGAGGCTATTATGGCATGTGTCTTCCTATGCAGTTCCTAGAGGAAACGATTCATTTTCAAAAGTGTCTTTGTAAAAGGTCAAATGGTTTCCCCAGTACAACCTGCTATTTTGCCCACTCTCTAGGTTCTTAATGATATATTCCACCTAGCAATGAAGAAATTCAGTTGGAGTACAGAGGCTTGTAGACATGTGGATCATTGTTACCCAATAAGATCCTAACTGAATATGTAAAGTAATAGATTGAGATTAGATATATAGACGTAGATAATATGCAAATCCAGAATTTTTGAGCAACCTTGTCATTCTAGTGAGAACCTAGGGAATCCGCTTTTGCATGTCATTTTGTTTGTGGTATAAGAAACCAAATGGTCTGCTGAAAGATTGGATGAATTCCAGTTGAACAGCTACTATTCAAATTAATAGTGACAGCTCATCTTGCAAAAAGTGGTTATTTTCAAATGATTGATATGAACTCAAAGGGGTGTGAAGAAGTACAGCATTCATATTGCTCAGGAGCTGTTGACAGTTTGGCATTTCTCTAATGCAGATAAGAAACAAGCCAGGACATTGCATTTTGCATTCCCATTAAGCATAGAAGCCTTATTAAATGATTTTATTCACACTAATATTCAGTGCCAAAAATCTCAAAATCAAACAACCACTCTTTCCATTACACTAGTTGACTTGATCTTTCTGTGAGTATAAATGAATGAGACAGAGATGAATTTCCTAGCAACAAAAACATTTTGAATGCAGTGCAGATAAAGTAAGCCATGCTTAAGTCTAGATCATTGTCATCACAGACACTCTTCTCCGTCTGACATATATCGATGACATCTTTCTTATCTGGAATTATAGACAAGGTATCCTTGCCAAGTCATTAAGGTATCACTGTAGATAGACATGCTCTGAAGGAGAATCCAAAAGTGCAGGCTGCTGTGTTGATCTGTATCAAAAACCAGTTGAGGAGCAGGTTATTTGTAAAGTTAATAGGTCTTAGTGGTCCATTCAAAGCCAACACTTCCCAAAATATGTGGCTTCAAAATAGGTGTAGATTATAGGAATACATTGTTGTTGGTAAAATTCAACTCTCGCCCCCTCCATCACTACTGAGAGAACCACAGCTAAGTTCAAAAACAACAGGGAAGCCTGAATGGATAACAGATGATGCCATCATCTCTGTTATTCAAAAGTTTCAGTGTGCCAACCCTTAAAGTCCTGGTTGCGCTGTATGACTCATGTTGCACCAACAATAATGAGGGCTGTATCCCAGCTCCACTGTGCCCTGGTTTGACCCTTTTACTGCTACACACACTTGTTTTAATCCAAACTGAAATCAGTTTGGAAAGCCACACAGGATCTCCGTTTGATGTAAGAGAGTGTTTCTACCGTGTGGTTTAGTTTATATCCGATCACACAACCATTGCAGCTTCAAACAAAAAAATCCAGCAATACAACTTTGCTTACTCAAATACCTTTTGTTTTCCCTCTATTCTGATTGCTCACCTGCACTTTTTTTAAAGTGAAACCGGTAGAGAAGGAGGAGGTGAAATGATGACCTGAGAATGTATGCAAAGATACATATGCAAAGGTTCTCATACAGACACCAAATTTAAAAAAAAAAAAAAGTGGGGGGAGGCACTGCCTTTTGTGGATGTTGATCAGGTGACCCAAGTGACTACCTGACCTAGGTAACTACCCACCAACCTGGCTCAATCCTACCCCCAACCATACATTGTAGAAACTTAATTCTTCCCCCAAACAGCACAGTGAACTATTTTTTTTTAAGAAACTCCTTAAAGCCCTCAGGCATAGAAAAGAGGTGTTTCCACATCAGGAGAGGAATGTCAAGTGTTTCAACAGGACTAGGACTGAGATAAGGACATATTATTTAGTCTCTGTAGATTCTGCCTGTATTGTGTATAGTATTCTACTCACTACATAATCAAACAATGGATACAATGTAGATTGTTTATCATCTCATGTGTAAGCGGCACTTCAGACCCATTGAAATGGGGATCTAGCTCTGTTAGCTATGCTGATTTTTTTCTTGTGGTACCTCATGCTACTTTCCCAGATCTGTTTGTTTGTTACTCAAGGCAAGTATCCAAGCCAGGGAAATTATCTTCACTATACATTTCCATCTTGACCTTAGGATGTTTTTCACTCAAGAGATGGAAATAGCGAGGGTGCGGGATACAGGATATGGGCAGATGAGTCCTTCCTGGAGAAGTAAATGCAATCTAAAACTACTTGTTGGAGCAGAGTGTCATTGCAGTCATTGTAACCCTAGTACTGTAGGAGCATTTTAAGGTTATAGTCGAGTATCTTCTCTCTTGCCTTTTATAAACATTTTTTTAATTTAAGCTTTTATGTATCACTGCAGTTTACATGAAGGCTGGAGCTGCTGGGATGTTATAATGAATACAGATGGACAAAAAGACTTAGAAAAGTGGGGAGAAGTAGGCTTAGTTCAGCTTTGCTACAGGGGCAGCACATGCATACAGAAACTCAGGACAACCTATTTCTGTTTGTATGAGATGCATAAACATGGGCTGTACCAAGGCTGGCCCAAGACGTTTTGCACTGTGTGGCAAACAGCAAGCTGTCACCTTCACCATTCCATCTACAGAAGCAACTAGATTCAGCTAGATGGATAGCTGGCTATGGTTATTTATGGCATACATAGCTCCACATAACTATGGATCCCAGAAATAGTGAAAGTCTGTTTGTTGGCTTACTACAACTAACTCCCGAGCTTCTGCCACCTGATGTAGTTGCATCATTTTGCCTAATAGCATGTCTGATACTTGTCATGATATGAAATGGAAGATGTACAATTCAGTTTACTTGTACTCTGAAATTCAAGAATGCACAGTCCTCAGAGGAAATGCTGGGTGGGAACATGACAAACTGTACACGAACCTCCCATTTTTTGTTATGCTACACCAGCTATGCTACCTGAGTGAGTCAAGCATGAATGGCAAAATCAGGGATAGGGGAAGGAATCCTACGGGAATATGCATGCAAGTACTCCAACTACAGTAAGCCTGAATCACGTCCCATTTAACAAACGCTGGATTTTTTTTTTATTTCAAACTGACGTGTCATGCAACAAAATGTTGCAAAGTTTGCACATTTGCTGGTAGGAGTCCTGATCAGGGTTTCAAAAAGGAATAGCCATGAAATTCTGTACCAGGGCTCATTCATATTACACAAATATAGCACTATATTCCACTTTAACTACCATCATAAAATCCGATGGAATTCTGGGTCTTGTAGTTTGTTGAAGCATTAGAGGTCTTTGACTGAGAATTATAAATCTCCCTCCCTAAACTGAGCCATTGTATTCTTCTCGTTTCTTAGTTTTGTTTTTTTCCTTACTGAGGCCATTTCTGCACTACACTGTTACAGAGCTATTATTCCACTTTCACCATCCTCTGAAATCCTGGGGTTTGCAGTTTAGGGAAGGGCATTTAGAATTCTCAACCAAAGAGCTCTTTGGCCTCAGTAAACTACAAACCCCAGAATTCCACAGGATGTTGAAGGTGGAATAATAGCACTACAGTGTAGTGCGGGAATGGCCTAAGAGTGAACACTTCATTGGTATCAAGTAGGGATGGGATGAATCCAGAAGTTTCCAAATCTGAATCCAGATCCAAATCCCTGGAAGGTTCTAGGAATCCACGAATCTCATGAATCTCAAATCTTTTGCATTCTTTTCTAAAAAAGAATTTAAAAAGCAAGGGAAAGAAAGCACTTACTGAAAAGTGTTTCTGAAGCAGAATTTGACAAGTCTCAAGTCCTGCAATATGGAAGGCACTTAAAAACTAACAAACATGCCTTTAGTTCAGTCAATTCTCTACCCTCAAGTCCAGTCTCAAGTCCTGCAAGGAACATTCAAGTCAAGTCTCTAGTCCGGTCTCAATAATTCCCAATCCCTACCCTCCAGTCTCAAGTCAAACGAATAGAGATTATTATTACCTTGCAGAAAGAGGCAGCCACAAGGACAGACAGCACAAGCGGGCACAGGCAGCCCGTGAGGCACAGGCAGCATGAGGGACCACAGGCAGCCCAGAGGGCACAGGAGGACAAAGGGCACAGGCAGCACCAGGGAGAACAGGCAACACAAAGGAGAACAGGCAGCCTCAGGCGCACACCAGCAGCTTTATGCCATGATTTTTGCATGCCCAGTGGCCTGCCGCCCAATCAGGCCTTTGGTGGGTCCAGGAGGCACCAATTCTCTATCTACATTCTGGTTTGAGCATGATCATGTCCAGGTCAAGTGGGGGAAGATGGGCAGAGTACAATCTTGTGCTCACCAATTTTTACCCTGCCCATCCAGGCACAATTGTGCCCAGGGCAGGTGGGGGATCTTGTGCTCACCACTCTCATCTATTTGGGTTATGGGCACCAGAAGAGAAGTTCTTTGTTTGATGACCACGTGGCACCCGGCTGGCAGAGACTGACCGCTTGAACAATGGCTTCAGCTCATCTGAACCAATTTCCTACTATTGAAAAGTTAACTGGTAGCAATTACCGAAATTGGTCTTGGAATATGCAAATGCAATTAACTACAATGGGACTGTTTAAGGTTGTGAAAGGACAGCGGCCCACAGAAGATAGGGCAAAGCAGAAATTTGATGAAGATGATGAGAAAGCAACTGCTTATATCTGCTTAGCCATTGATCCAAGCATTGTTTATCATATCAAAGACCTGAAAAGTGCTACAGAAATATAGGAAAAACTGAAGAGATTATTTGACTCTCCCAGTATTGCAGTGGTTCCCAACCTGTGGGTCCCCAGATGTTTTTAGACTTCAGCTCCCAGAAGCCCTGAGCATTGACCATAGTGGCTGGGGCTTCTGGGAGCTGAAGTCCACGAACATCTGGGGACCCACAGGTTGAGAACCATTGCAGTATTGCAAAGCAAAGTGGTATTATAATCAGACTTACAAGAATGAAATTGTTAAATCCGAGATTTTTGAATGAACATATTAACACTTTCATGACTATGGTATCTGAATTGCAAAGTTCTGGAGAAAATCTTTCAGAACCTGTGAGATTGGGAATGTTTCTAGGAAGCTTGCCTGAATTTTTTGAGCCCATAATTGATGCTCTACAAATTAAGGGAGATGTAAATTTGGAAACTGCTATTGCTGAAGTTATAGAATATCAAAATAGGAAAAATTTGAGGAATTTTAAACCTGAGGCAAGAGCTGCTGGAAAAGAGCTCGCTGAACTTGCTGAGGAGAATTTGCATATCAAAGAGTCTTCTTCACGAAGAACAAATGGCCACCAAATTAACAAATCAAAACCTAAGGGGCAGCCTCAGCAAAACAAACTGAATAATAAAAGTGTTTTTAACTCTAAGAAGAAATCTTCTACAAATTTTAATGTTGGTCTAATTAATGAACAATTGCTCAAGCCTATGTAAAATCAAAAAGAAAATATAATTGTAATTGACAGCGGTGCTACTAGTCATTACTTTAATCAGAGAGAAATGTTTGTGGATTTTGATGCAAGCATAAATTTTCCTGTTTATTTAGCAAATGGCCAATCAGTGGTTGCAAAAGGGAAAGGGACGGTTCTTTAAGAATTTAAGAATTCATGATTTTGTCCCAGATTTAAAAGTGTCTCTTTATAGTGTCAGAACGACTACAGCGAGAGGAAACAGAGTTATTTTCAAAAAGGAAACTTGTTTTGGTCTTCATGGCAAAAATTTAATTTTTCGAGGAATCCTAAATGGTGACTCTTACCAAATGCAAATTTTGGATTCATATGCAAATAGTGTGATCCAGTGTAATCACAAAGACTGTTTAAATTTATGGCATCACCGATTTGGGCACAGAAATGTAGAATACATTAAGAGACTGGCTAATCAAGAACTTGCTATAGACTTTAATTTTAAAATATGATCTAACAATGAGAGATGTGAAAAATGCTTAAGGGCAAAAGCTGTCAGAGCATCACATTCGTCAATTGCTGAGAGACAATCCACCAAGCCACTGGACCTTTTATATACTGATCTTTGTGGTCCATTCAGCCATTCAGCCAAAAGTCTGCAGGTAGAAATTCTTACTTTATGATTATCGATGATTTCAGCAGATATACATACACTTACCTTCTCAAAGAGAAAAGTCAAGCTTTTGAGAAATTCAAGGAATACTTTAATCTTGTCTCTAATAGATTTGGCTACAAACCTAAAAGCCTACGCTCTGACAATGGAAGTGAATTTGTTAATGCAGAGTTTGATGAGTTTTTTAAGGAACATGGAATTGAACATCAGACTACACAAGTTTACACACCAGAACAAAATGGAGTGGCAGAACGAATGAACAGAACTCTCAAAGAGATGGCAGTCACAATGCTTTTAGAGGCTAACATGCCTAAAAGCTATTGGTCTGAAGCTATTATGACTGCTACATATTTGTGCAACCGTCTGGCAACCAAATCTAGAGATGCAACTCCATTTCAGTTATGGAATGGAACTAAGCCCAAGTTGAATCATCTCAAAGTTTTTGGAAATAAAGCATATACCTACATTCCCAAACAGAAAAGAGACAAACTTGACTGTAGAAGTGAAGACGGAATTTTTGTTGGTTATGCTAGAAATGGTTACAGAATTCTGAATCCAGATGGGTGTACAATAAAAGTAACAAGTGCTATTTATGTTGATGAAAGATCACAGCCCAAATCTAATCCAAACCAAGATGTCTATCCAGATTTGTTTGCAGTGGAAGGAGACTCCCACCAGCAACCAGAGTATGTGACACACTACTATCCTCCAGATGTCTTGCATCCAGAAGGGGCTACAGATGTGGTGATCCAACCAGAGGACGTGGAACCGGACGGCGCTCAAGGAGCAGACCCAGGTGTCCAAGTCCAGGTAAGAAGATCTGAACTCAGCAACAGAGGCGTACCACCTGATAGATTGTCTTATCTAGCCACAGAGGAGAAGATTCCACAACCCTCTGACTGGCAAAAGATCAAGGGACTACCAAAGTCAGATTCTCAAAAGTGGGTGGAAGCTGCTATTGAAGAGATGCAATCTTTATATAAAAATAAAACATGGACTTTGTCAGAATTGCCAAAAGGAAAAAGGGCAATTGGCTGTAAATGGGTCTTTACCACAAAGCAAGATGCAGAAGGGGAAATTCAGAGATATAAAGCCAGGTTAGTGGCAAAGGGATTTACACAACAATTTGGTGAAGATTACAATGAAAATTTTGCCCCTGTTGCCACACACATAACTGTGAGAACTCTCCTAGCTGTTGCAGCATCTAAGAAAATGCATGTCCAACATCTTGATGTTAAAACAGCTTTTCTTTATGGACAATTGGATGAAGAACTGTACACGGAACAGCCTCCAGGATTCCAAGTTCCTGGGAAAGAGCATCTTGTATGCAAATTGAACAAGAGCATTTATGGCTTGAAACAGGCTGCCAGAGCATGGAGTGAGAAGCCAAGCCAACTTCTTATCAAACAAGGCTTTACTCTAGGCACTGTTGACAAGTGTGTTTACAAAAGATTCAGAAACAATAAATGGACTTATATTACATGTTATGTTGATGATCTGATCCTGTGCAGTCAAGATAAAGCAGATAGTGAGGAGATAGTCAACAATCTCAAGAAAGAGACAGACATCAAGAATGTGGGAGACATCTCACACTATCTTGGAGTACAAATAGAAAGAAGCAGTGATGGAAGCTTCTATCTTAACCAGAAACAGAAGATAATAGATCTTCTGGACTGCTTTGGACTAAAGGATGCCAATATTGTGGCAACCTCAATGGAAGTGGGTTTCTTAAAGGACACTAAGAAATGTGAACCCTTGAAAAATGGAGACAAGTATAGGACTGCAGTTGGAAAGCTACTGTACATAGCTAATTTCACCAGACCTGATATTGCAAATGCTGTTGGTATCTTATGCAGAATGGTTAACTCTCCTACTGAAAAAGATCTCATTGCAGTGAAAAGAGTTGCCAGATATTTGAAAGGAACTGCAGATTACAAGCTGATGTTACCAGCCTGTGATCAACCACGACTGGTTGTCTATGCAGATGCTGACTGGGCTGCAGACCTAGCAGAGAGAAAATCAACCAGCGGAAATCTGATCTTCTATGGTGGAGGAGCTATAAGTTGGTCAAGTAAGAAACAATCTACAATTGCAGATTCTTCCACAGGTGCTGAGTGTGTTTCTGCAAAAGCAGCATGTGATGAAATAAAGTGGCTGCATAACTTACTTCTGGACTTAGGCATAACGGAGCCCAAGCCAACCATTTTGATGCAAGATAACCAAAGTTGCATCAAACTTTCTGAAAGTGAGAAGCCACTCAAGAAGAACATTGACATTGCTTTCCATAAGGTGCAAGAGATGTGTCACAATGGACTTGTTCAGCTAGAATACTGCAATACAGAAATGATGCTTGCTGATATTCTTACCAAGCCTCTACCAAGAGACCAGTTCCAGAGACTACGAGAAGGCATGAAGATCTTCGATGTTGGTCCAAGAGAATGAGAAGGGGACTGTTGGAAATCTCAGCATTCTCTCCCCCCCCTCTTGTTGTTAGAACAGATGGGCAATAGCCAGATAGGGCCTCCCTTTCTGTTGCATGCCAGATCTTCTCCATTTGCCTTTCTCTGTCTTTTATTGCATGGTCATAAATACCTTTGGTGCTCAGATCATGTGACCCAGTATAGTTGCTTGGGTCATCGGTCTTATAAAAGTGAAGACCCCTCTCTCTCTCTCTCTCTTTGTTCTCAATGGCTGCTTTCCTTGAACTCTTCGCATGCTCCGAGTTTGAGTCCCATCAAGGAGGATGGTGAGTTAAACTGAAGAATCTCGTATTCACTAGATTAGACAGGTAGCATGCTCTCTCAATACAGATGTAAATGAAGAGTCATTAGTAAAGTATTTAGTCTTTTATTCAAAGCTACCTGCGTCTGTGTTTATTCCAAGTACCAGTATGAAGCCACAAGTCATTAGATAAAAACTTCTAACTGCTTCCCTGTGTGATTCTGCTAAATGAAGGCTGGATTCCTGACAGTTTCAGTCTCATTTTCCTACATCATCCCAGCCCACCGCTGCACGATTGTGCAAGCTCAGGCCCCGGGGCATGCAAGGATGCAGCAATCGCCCTCCCTACACATCCCTGCAGGCCTGATCAGCAGTGGATTTGAAAGATTCCACTTGCTTAATTTGGCAGCTGAATTCAGATCCATGAATTTTGAATCCTTCTCAAGTATTCAAGGATTCACAGATTCGGTTGGCTCATCCCTGGTATCAAGCATGCTAAACCTGTTGAGTAATGGATAATATAATCAGACTTGTTGTTGCACTGTCTCCCCTGGGACCTTGTCCTTGTGTGTGTGATGTGTGTATTGGACAAGGTCACGCAGCTGTGTCTGTGTTATGGGGCAATCTAAGTGTTGTGACTATGAGCTGTAGAATGGACCTGATGCAGGTCAGCTGTAAATATGTATAAAATAGGACCACTCTGTATAAGCTCTCTCTCTGTTTCTTACCTCACGCACGTGCTGCTGTATCGTGTTCTGCTGTGTGTTTTTGCCACTGGTTATTTTACGACGGGGCTATTCGTTACTAGCCTCTGTCTGCTTTGTCTGCTTTTACTACCCGCAGTAAATCTGTCTTTTCCCCATTGCGGTGTGGAGTGGCTTTTTCCTCCTGGCTGGAGAGGAGAAGAGGCTTTTGACCAGCCGGACCTGGTGATGCTTGTTTGCTTAAACAAACACCCCACTCTCATCATTCTGACAAAACCATCATTGCGTTCATCTTTTTGGAAGAAGTACAAGTATATGCAGAGTGAAGGTGTTTTCACTTGAGGGCAAGATCCTATGTACATTCAAATATTTATGCACTGGCTGTCCTGTATCATGCTTCTGCTAAGCATCTGCCAGTGTTGTTTTTTGTTGTATTGTGCCACGGGGAAGGCACAATTGCTGTTTTTGCAGTTTCAGGGAATCAAATGATGCACTGAAGGCACTGCTGAATAGCTGACACACCATGGAAAAATGTGCAGCTTTAAGTGAAATCCTAGCACATGTGGAACTCCACTTTCACAACTATGAACTAAACATGCCCATTATATAATGGCCAAAACAGTACAACTGCACATGTAAGCAGTCCCAAATTCTGGCTTTAGAGTTTTTGTTTTTTAAAAAAGTTTTATAATTCTACAAACTTCAGAGCACCATCAGCAGGCTGATATCTCCCATGTGTTCCCTAATTTGGGCTACAACACTGTCAGAACTCATCAGCTGAGTTCAGTATTAAAGGTCAGATGTGGTGTATTTATTTGAATGTTGGACTAATTAATCTCCTGTGTGGCCTTGGACAAACAACACTTTCTCAGCATCAGAAGAAGGCCATGGCAAACCTCCTCTGAACGAATCCTACTAAGAAAACTCTATGACACTTCCATTTCAGGGACACCATAAGCTGGAATCAAATTGAAGACACACAATAGCAAATCTTCTAAAAAAAATGATGAAAAATGTGTTTCACTGTATATCAGGGAAAAGCATGTCAGGACACAGCGTATTTATAAGAACAATACTGATGTGATAGACAAAATGTTTAGCAGTTCAGATCTGAGTTCAGGCTTACCTCTTGAAAATCATATGTTCAGTATTCATATGAAACTGCCATCAACATTATTGTGTCTGGGAATTATGTAGCAAAAAACATGCAAAGGGAGTAAAGTATTGATGAGAATAAAATGTGGTAAATCTGTAAATAAATAAAATTGTTAACAATTGGAAAATGGATAGATGTAAACCCATAAATAAATAAAATGTGGTAAATCTGTATTTATTTATGGGTTTACATCTATCCATTTTCCAATTGTTAATTTTATTTCGAGTAAGATAGAACTCTTTTCATGTTTAGAGTGCAAGATAAATCAATGCACTCATTCATGTACTGCCAAGGACAGCGAACAGTTTCCTTGAAATTATTCCTCTGAATCCAAACAAAATTTTTGTTACAGTCAAAGCTCAGGGATTATTGGATTTCTTTTACATTTTGGAATGTGTCTTCTGTGATTATAGAAAACTTTTGAATAGATGATAGCTAGGTCATCCATACATGGGTAGGTGGAGGATGGTCTCCATTTTAAGTCATCACAATGCATTCTCCGGGGTATGGAAAGCAGTTCTATTGAGAAACTCATTGAACATAATAGATATATCAGCCACTGAGAGACTGTCATCATCAGCCTCATCCCTGTCAATGTCAAAATTCATATACAAAGCTGATAAAAACCAGAGTTGCCAGCCTCATATATGTCTCATGTACTCTTTCTAAGAGACATATGATCAGTCCAGCAGTCTTTTGTGTTCCCATTCTCCTGAAGCAAACTAAACATTCATTATTTCCTTCCTCTTTATTTGCTACACTATAATTCTTGCTTCTGTTTTTTACCTTTGTTAGTGAGCTAGTTTCTCCACTTTGTTGAAGTGCTGTGCACACATCACGCCTCTGCAAAGCTCCCTATAGTTCTGAGTCCATATGCCTGTGTGACCAAGGATATTTAATAGCAACTATGACTAATTTTTTTAGGGAGATATTAAAATGGGGATGCTTGAGGAATTTGATTTGTCTTGAAGTAAGAACACTTCAGGAACACACCATGGAAAGGTTTTCAGGTTGTCTGGCCAGGGTAGTGGCAAGACATTTGAATGCATCCAGAATTCTGAAGGACAGCAATTCACCTTTAATCCAATTAAGGTGCATGCAAGTATTAAAACTGAAATGTACCCAGCAGAATCCTCTTCTTCCTAACTGCCATGATATTTTTGCATATCAAGCCCTCCCCATACACTTGTATTACACCTATTATATGTTGGACAAGTTAGACAAAGGGACAAGGTGATGTCATCACAAATAGAAAAGCCACCCTACAAGTATACAGAAGTTATCATGGTTGAGCTTCTTAGCTCCCTGTCCCTTTTCTTCCATCTTATTGTTTGGTGACTATTGAAGCAAAACCAAAAGCAAATATAATGCATGCTTCTTCACAGACAAAATGAACAGAGTAAATGTGTTTCTTATAGGCACATACAGTTGTACAGAACATTTCAGAGCTGTTACTATGCTGTAACATTTTAAAATAAGTGCTCACTGAATCATTGTTAGAAAAAGAAAAAGGTTTTCTTTTAATTTGGAGAAAACAGACCTAGGGCTTGACCATCTACTCCATCATGTTTTCCTAACAATATCAAACACGTACTTGTGTGTGTGTGTGTAGTGTTTTGCAGAAAATGCATGAGAAAACATTAACTCATATTTCTCCCTATTAAAGAGAAATTATTTCTTCAGTAATGGTGAGAATTCAGACCACATATTTCAAAGGCCCACAACACCAACCATGTCAGTGATTTTCCCCTCTTCTTCACAGTACAGATTAGACTAATCCTACTTCCTCAATCATCACCCAACAGTAATGGTTAGTAGGTGAATAAACCATGAGATCACACATAGGGTAATGAGACATATGGTTGGCTTAATTAGCACTACTATTTAGTTTTAACATTATGGAATATGGAACAATTATAATATTCTGCGGATACTAGGACAGCAATTCTGTATAGCTTAGCACATGGTCCTCTGCTATACCATGTACCACCACAACCCTGGATTGACCATATAGCCTCTCAAGTATCCCTGCATAGCCATTCTATAGCTCATAGTTAGTGGGCATGATTGGAACACCATCTGAATATGCCCTTGTAGACATTTGTGATTTTTTTTATATCAGCACTGAGAGTTATTGTGCTCCTGCAATGCAGCTGTAATTTTTTCATGTCTTGTTAGGTCTAGATGTTTCTCCCATCTTGCCCACTATTCAAGAAACATGGAATAGCCATGCAGAGGAGCTTCTTAGTGCCTGTACAGTAAGTTAGGGAGCGTAAGCACTGTGGGGGAAGACAGGAAATACAACCCTTGCAGCACCCTGAAAATAGACACATATGATTCTACTAGCAGGACATCAGTCTAATAATGCAGAAGCTGCTTCACAGGTAGGAACAGCAGAGAAATTTCTTTGGTCTGTATTGAAAAAATGTGTGTTTCACAAAATAATGTGTGAACTGGCACACAGTTATCTGTCAGTATTCATGGTTGTCTCTGAGATAATTTTTCAGAAGCAAGCAAGCAAGAGAATTATACAACAGTATGTGTACTCATTATGGATTACCCCAAATGTATGCATATATTTCTATATTAGAAGGAGAAGCATGTATTCAATGAAAGGAGCAAAAGAATGCATACATTTAGTGAAATTCATGTACTAGGAAAAGAAAAAAAATGTACTAGTATTACCCTGTAAACTGGGAGTCCCGGGAGGGGCGCCCAAATAACCAAACAATAACAACCATGATGGGGAAAATTAGCTGGAGCACTCTCTTGGCTAATGAGAGGCAGGGCAATGCAGCGAGATCTTTTATCCTATGTATACCGGTTCAGGTCAGTGAGGAGTCAAGCAGTTTCACAAGGCTAACAATATTTATTAAGCAAAATAATAAAACACAAGCACGCCTAACTAGAAAGGAAAGAAAAAAAGTTTGGAGAAATAAGCAATACACCACCTGTCCGAAGTCCTGGAGACACCAATTGAAGAGAAGGAAGGAAACCCAGTGTGGAGACCGAGGGGAATCTGTTGAACCAAGCGGCAGTGAGGCAAGGAAGAAGATCCAAAAGGAGCTTCAAGTGATTTCAGCAAGTGATTTCAGCTAGGTCCAACGAGAGTTCCAAAGAGCTCTCAGAACGGGACATCTCTTATAGGGAAAGAACGACCGCAGGCTAGTCTGGTCTTTATAGGAGAACGATAAGTTTTGGTCTGGAGACAAAGCTTCCGAAAGGTCAGGATTTACATGATTGAATTATGAACCGAATTGACAATAGTATAACTGGTATGTAGATGCAGCTAGCTCAGCCGTTAAGTGCCTGGCTTGCCAAGGTGTTTTCTCAGGCAGAGAGTCCTTTTGTTTTTGTAATCAAGGTGTTTGTGTAGGGTGGCTTCCCCCTGAAGCGGAACTGGCTATATCTGGTACTTTTGATGAGAGTGCAACTATCACCCATGCCTAGCATCGCGCTTGTTTGGCAGAGCCTCACAAACATTTAGCTGGTGGCAGGAAAAAGGGCCAAATTATGATATCAAAATGATATCTTTAGTTCACCAAAGACCAGACCAGGTTGCCATGGTAACACTAGGAAAAATTTGGCATGCAACTGTACACGTGGCAATAGAAATTCATACTCTAGGAGAAATGCATACTAAATTTGTATGAACTGTCTCTTGACCTGAGTTAGAGCATCATTTGGAATAGCTATGATTCTGACCACTTCCCTTCTGACTCCACCACTACATGTGGAGTCTGGAACCCCACAGCAAGTGAGAAAGGTTGGCACTTTGCCCCATGGATCCTGCATTCTTGAGTGTCAAGTCTTGGGAATTCTCCATCACCACAAAGGTGCTTCAAAATATTTCCCTGTGTTCTTATCTTCTTTCCACATAGCCATGCAACTACAATCAAATGACTTACCTGAAAGTTTATAAACCAGCAGAACCACCTCAGTCAATATCTCACGCACCCTTTCAGGCAAACAGTGTAAAAAAAAAAAGTCATGGCCAATTTGAATCATGAGTGAAAAATTCTTATTTGGCCCCTAAGTGGTCAACTAATCCTACACAAATAAAAATACAGTAAGCCACCTTCTGAGACCTCAGCAGAAGAGGCCAACATAGTTATTCTGCCTGAGTATGTCTGGGTCAGCCAGAAAGAATATTACTTTCCTGTCTCTTTGACCTGTAGTAGTAGCAATCTAGTAGCACTACAAAAACCTTCATAACTTATCCATATTATTCAGGGTTGTTTATTTTATATTTTTTTAAAAAAGCAGCATGGATACCATGATATGGTATACAAGAAATATATACCAATAATCTTAAATTCCTGCTTCAGTTCTTACAGTCAAGCACTCTGTAGCTCATATGTAAGTACCATATAATAAAACCACAGCCTATATGTAAAATGCCCTTACTGAATGCATTAATTCTGCAGCCATGATAATCTACACAAATCAGTTAGTGCTTCTATGATAATTACTCAATTGTTATGTCTTGAAATTATTATCCCTTGAGTACTAATTGGGCAAAATGAATGTATCCACCACAGTAAATTAAAAGAATGAGATTCTTAGATTGTAAGAATGTCATTTTCAGACTTTCACGCTCTTATATTTTGATAGGTATCAGCTGGGAACTTTTAAATAGATATTAAATGGTGAACTGAAGGTTTAATTGTACTTTTAATATACTTTCCCACGCCGGGAATAGTGTCAACTAACTTTCCAGGGCCTGACTTTCTAGTGAAGACAGAAGTCTAATTTTAACTTATAGTTCTATATTACTCAGCGTATTCCCAGGTATACTATTCATGTCTCATCAGAAGACAAACCCATTTGTTTTCCCCTGGTAAATATGTACTAATTGCAGCCTTATTGTCTAAGCCTATGATGTGGTCAAGGAACATAAGGGTTTCATTAGCACAACAGTCATGAGAATCCAATTAATTACTTAAGCGAAGCAGTAGATGAAAGTAATGAGAAATGTTCTAACAGAAATAATCAGAGAAAAACAATGAAATTAATAGAAGCCAGGGAGAAAAAATACATGTTGCTGTTGTTGAACCTTCAGTGTAATATATTTAGTTTGGAATTCTGCTCATGTCTTACAAATTAATCAGTGAAAATGTCCCCCAGCACATTTTCTGTGGCTCTCCATCAGTTTATATATTACATTTCCAAATCTGAAAATATCACTTAGAAAAACAAAAGATTTTAAAAAATCTGTTCAGATTTTATATTCTGATATGTTTTCTATGATTGTCTTTTTCATATTCATTTTATTGTAGTCAGCCCCCTTAGGCATGTAACTTTGAAACAGAATAAAACTAAATTTAGCATTTAATTAAGACACAGAATAATCAATTTTATTAAGAATTTTAAGAAATTCTATTCTGTTAAGACCCAGGAAAGAAAATGAATAAACTGTCCATATATGTGCCAAAGCATTCATCTCAGTGCTTGATTTTCTGGAAAGCCTATTCATGTAAGTTCTTCAGATAGTTCAAAAGTATGTGAAGTCGGGGGAGGGAGTATGCAGCAGTTACTACATGCTGAAGTAACTGTATGGAGTGCAGAGTGTCCCACGCCAACTCTTTGTTCAGCTTAGAACACTGAAAAATCAATATTATAAATCTTGGAGAAAGCTTCCATAGATAGAGGGGTCACACAGTTGCTGACAGGTAGCCCCTACTCATGTACAGCAATGACGAATGAATTTTTAAAAAGATTTTTTAACAATTGTTAAAAATATATGTTGCACTAATGATCTCAACCTCACTCCCAGCCCATTCCATAGACTCTGGAACAGTGGTGGATGTGTTTTGCAGCCCAGCTAATTTTTAGCTCCTTCAGAACTCTGGAGGATATTTATCTT
The DNA here is from genome assembly GCA_948472985.1 of Iguana delicatissima. Taxonomy (NCBI): domain Eukaryota; kingdom Metazoa; phylum Chordata; class Lepidosauria; order Squamata; family Iguanidae; genus Iguana; species Iguana delicatissima. Next base: position 760,975 of record CAOKZL010000948.1, read on the forward strand.
TTTAGGTGACTAGGGCCTTTTCCATACTTTGTATTAGCGATGGGCCAGAGCGCCCTCCGGCGAGGATGTTTACACTTGGGGGTGAACTGGGTACGGACTACTTAATGTTTGTCTGGACTTCAGCCTGCTCCAGAACGCCCAGAACTGGTGGTTCCCCATGCTATTGAAAGTCCGATTAAAAGAGGACTTTCAATAGCCGGGCGCACCCCAGTCCGTCGCTGCCCTAAGTGTAAATCTGCAGGCTCACGCCAGCGCGAGGCTGCAGATCTTCCGGGGGCGGGCTTCCGGCTGGCTAGCTTTTCCGGTTGGTGGAGAGCCTCAGCCAACCGGAAGCCTCCGTTTTCATCTCCGGAGAGTGTGTAACACGGGCGCACGCTGCTCCGGAGCATCGTGGATCGTCGGGGGGAGTGTGAGAGTCCGGTGAGTAATGAACTGCCCCGTTTCCCTCACAAAGTGTGGAAAAGCCCTAGGAGTAAAAATAAAAAAAGTACACCTCCAAAAACAGGAAGCCCCTAAGAGTAACTGTCCTTTGATTCAAGGGAGAAATGCAAAGGAAACTGAGGACAAACAGTAATTGCAGGGGAAAAGCAAGATGGCATTTCCTTTAGAAATTCAGATTAAATACTGTATTACCACTAGAAAATAGCGTAATGGTTTGCCCTATTTGATTTTTCATCACAATGCATGTGTTAATTTGCTGAAAAATCCCAAGATATCTTTGCTGCCACCCAACTATTGTTTGTTAATGACCAAACAAAGTAAAGATAAATGTGGTTTTTACACTTCCATTCCCTCTATCTTACTAGTTACATCTTCCTGCCCAATCATGAGTATAATAATCTAGCAACTGAGGCAACTTTCCACTATCTGACAAAGTGAGCTACAATTCACAAAAACAAAATATCAACCAAAATTTGATGGATTTAAGATGCCACTAGATACAGTTATTGCAGCAGACTAATATAACTATCCTATACCCCACCACAAGATATGCATTTGTGAAAAAAAAAGGTAGATCAAATATTCAAACATGTCAGGTCCTCAACATTTTACTTCCACTTCTTAATATAAATCATTTCTAAATCCTCACCTTTATTACTCCTGTTTTATTTTCCTGCTATAGCTTACACTAAGGTAGTAACCCTATTAAATACAAATGAATAAATCTTCTATGCACATTTAGTTAGATATAAGATCCATTTATCTTAGTGGGATGCCTCTTTGAGGAAATAGTTCAAAAATCAATACCATACTCTTGAAAGAAAAATACATGTGGAGTTAGCCCTCCCAAAAAGGTTATCTTTTACCTTTAAAGGGGTCCCATATTGGGAGAAAAGCAATTATATTCTCTTCGGTGTCTGAATCCATTTCCCCAAAATCTTATGATTCATGTCAAAGATTGACCTAAGCTTCTGTCTGTCATCCCCCCTTGCACTTTCCCAGCAACTTCTTTCCTCCAGATAGTATCCATGAGGTGGATGTCTCAGTCAGAGAAGCACTGAACATGATGGACTGAGCTCTTCCCCTTTTTCCAGATTATCTTTGTTACTGCTACCCTGCCGCACTCTCTTCTTCACTTTCCCTTGGTTCATTTCGTACTGTTGACATGTTTCCTATCTGTAAGTTACATTTCTCACCGTCTTTCCTCACCTTTCCCTTCCTTTACATCCCCATATATGCTTGAACTTTCTTATCCCTTGTTTCCTGCATTTTTCTGCTTGTGTTTCAGTCCCCCTTTCCCTCTTTCTTCCCTCACCTCTTGCTGTCACTTGCATCTCTCACCCTCCTTACCTTGCACCCATCCCTTTACACCCCCTTTCTTCCCCACCACTTGCCTTCTCTTGAACCTGCACCGTTCCTTCCTCCCTTGTAGCCATGGCTCATCTTCTGTCTTCTTTTCTTTTCCATCAACAGGGCCTTTTCCACACTGGACAGTTATAGCGCTATTATTCCACTTACAACATGCTATGGAATCCTGGGGTTTGCAGTTTAGGGAAGGGCCTCAAAGACTCCTCCCTAAACTGCAAACCCCAGGATTCCATAGCATGTTGAAAGCAGAATAATAGTGCTATAACAACCTAGTGCAGAAATGGCCCAGTTGTCTCACCTCTCTTTTCTCCCTCCATGACCTCTAAAGAAGCAGCACCTATAGAAGCCTGCCCTTGCTGCTCTAATCAGAGGGCATGTAAGCAGACAAGATGGTGATGGCAGGGTGCTACTGTTGCTTTAAGGAAAGGAGGAGAGGGCAAAGGAGATGAGGTAAAGTGAGGGGCAGTGTGAATGGAGGAGGTAAGGTGGGATATAGAGAAGTTGGCAGAAATGGGTAGTGGTGGCTCATTTTATCAGTGTGAAAATCCTAGACGCCATTCCAATTTCTTTCTCCCTGTATATCCAAAAAATGTGTATAATATTGCTATATCAAGTCAGGCAAAAGTAAGGAAAACCAGCGTTGGTGGCACCTAAGATACTAATTGTATTGTGGTACTAGTGCTATTTACACCGCTCATTGAACTCTTCCCCACTTCCATTTCATTTCAACATCTCCGTAGCTTTCTGTGCAGTACTTGCAAGTTGCTCTGCAAAACTAACCTCAGATAGACTTTTCTCAAAATCTGACTTTCCTCCAAAATTTTAATATTGACCCAGGGAACTGGAGTCTGGATATACAAGGGAATGGACCAAGTCTACATTTCTAAATCTATGAAAATGTCAGTGTTCAACTTTATTCATTGGCTAAAGACAATAAAAGCCACTGGCAGGGTGTTTCTCACAAAATAATTAGATTCCTGACTGCACACACCACCTCCAAATATCCCAGCTTTGTACAAGGGCTAGAAATTTGATTTAAAAAATAAAGCTTGGTATCCAGGGTAGCTGATGATCAAAATATCACCAGGTGGCATGCAGATAAAATGCATTCAGCTGGGTAATGTGCCAGCCCTAAGAGGGCTCCACAGAACCAGGGCGCTTGGAAAGGGGTACTCTGTGGCACAGGAAATTGTCCAAGCCATCCTGTGTGTGTGTAACATAGGCCATTTCTGTAGTAGACTGTTATAGCGCTATTATTCAACTTTCCATATCCTATGGACCTGGGGTTTGCAGTTTAGGGAGGGGCCAGATGGCCCTTCCCTAAACTGCAAACCCCAGGATTCCATAGGATGTGGAAAGTGGAATAGTTGTGCTATAACAGTCTAGTGCAGAAATGGTTGTAGACTCTGAAATAGGCCAAGTTTTATAAACAGGCCAAAATGTATTGGGCTTTTTAAAGTATAAACCTGGGAGATCCATAATATGTGAAGCCTACTCTTCTTTTTTTTTACTGAATCCAAGGACACTCATCTTCTGCCCAAAGAAACAGGCATTCAAGGAATAGATGGCTCAGAGCTTATTGCCTCTTTCTCCCATAACCATTTCCGTTATCTGCCTGTTTCTCTCCTCCCTGCTCCCTGGGGCTTTTTCTTCTTACTGCTGCCATTGGCACATCCTTCAGCTGAACCCTTGAGGTAACTACACCAGTGGACAAATGGGATATAAATTCCAGTGGCCAGATTTCCAGATATACAAGACCTGGCAGATGCTGAAACCCTGTGCTAAGGCAAAAGGCAAGGGAATTGGGGAGGGAGCCCCAGAAGGGAATGGAAGAGACAGCATGTGTGTGTGTGTGTGTGTGTAGGGGGGTGTATTCACATTTTTTTTCACTTTTGTGAGGGTTTTGTGCTCTGAACCCTTACAAAAGTGGAGGGTCCACTGTAATCCAATGAAGGCTGATGTAAAAAGAGGCTAACAGCAATTTGAAAAGTAACGTAAACAGTACACACTCCTCTAGACTGATTAAATATAACAATTTCTCCATGCCCAGTCCTGGACAATCCCAGCTGACCTCACTGTTACTCACTATAGAATGTTTACCAACAAATCCACATTAAAGGAATCCATGGCAGGGAGTTGGACTTAATGGCCATTGTGGTCCTTTCCAACTCTATGATTCTATGATGCTATGATTACAGATAATGAAAACACCTTTTCTGACAAATTTCTGGTATTTCTGGTAAATATATTATGTAGCACTATTTGTTTATCTACCCCCCCACCTCAGTAGTGGGGTTGTGTCTTAGGAAGACTGGCAAAGAGCATAGCTATTGAACTTCTTGTCTCTCATATACTATTGTTGTGCTATATGATTAACTCAGTTTGGTAAGATTTAGCTTAGGCTACTTAGAGGCCTAGTATAACAGGCTTCTTCTCCTCTGCTTGTCTTAACAGTCTTTAAAGGGACTTCAGAGAAAACCTGTGAATGCTGAGAAAGGATAAGATAAACCAAATATCTGTGCAGCAGGGGTTATGCTGTGCCATCCTCTTTACTGATAAGGATATATCTCCCTGAGAACACTTGTCCACTCTTCTCACATTTAGCCCCACTAAAGGAATGACAGGGCAAAGGAAAAATAAACTTCCTAACCAGTAAATGTCAACATAAGCTTCTAGAACAGTGGTTCTCAACCTGTGGGTCCCCAGATGTTTGTGGACTTCAGCTCCCAGAAGCCCTGAGCATTGACCATAGTGGCTGGGGCCTCTGGGAGCTGAAGTCCACAAACATCTGGGGACCCACAGGATGAGAACCACTGTTCTAGAAAGCCCATTCTGACATCCAGGAAGTAATTTCTTTGGCCATTTCCTCATGGGGCAAGGGAATTGCCCCATGACGCTACTCACCAGACTTTTGGGCTCCCCGGTCTGGTCCACGCTTCTCCGGAGCAGTGCATGGCCACCGCTCCGCACTGCTCTGGAGACAGATATGGCAGCTTCCAGTTGGTCGAGGGTCTTGCTCAACCGCTGAAGCTCGCCAGCCTAAAGCCCGCCCCCAGCAGATCACAGGCTTGCACCAATGCGAGCCTGCAAATTTGCATAAGGGACCAGGCTTGCAGTGATGCGCTCTGTGCTTTTGAAAGACCTGTTTTTAGCGGTCTTTCAAAAGCATGCTGGACAACCACTTGGGGTCGTCCCGAAGCAGGCTGGGGTGCGGATCTATGTTAAGTAGGTCCAACCCAGTCTGCTCCCAGGTGCAGACGTCCTCCCTGGAGGACGCTCTGCCCAATGTTAAAAACCCTGTGCAGAAATGGCCTTTGTCTCAGTCCTACAAAGGGGAACACCAGTGCCTTGTCCTAAGAGCAATAGTGGTCCCAGAAATAAATGATATCATCTGTGTATTTGGAGACCAACCATAACCCATGTCTGCCTTTGGCTGAAGAAAAATGAAAACATTTTCTTGGCTTTCATTTCTGCTACTGTATCCTTTTTTCTTATCTGTTTATAATCAATGAAACTGCTATTAATATGATCAACAGCTTTCTTTAGTGTAGTTTTAAACCTAGTTTGGCCTGGATCTTTGTAGATCAGTCCCTCCAATATGTTAAAATTCCCATTTTCTTCATAGGTTGTTTTCATGATGTCCTACACTCCACATAATTTTTTTATTGCAGCTTATGATGCTTCTTGTGTTCTGCTTTAGTTTTATCAATTTCCAAGTTCCAAGGATATTCCTTCCACTATTCGTACTCTGCTAAATGTCATTGGATATGGCAATAAAAGTCAAAGCAAGTATGCATGCAGCCCCAACAAAAATCCACAGGTGTGTTTTAGCAGTGTGTATTATGCAACTAAATTATGTTCACATGCTACTACACAGATTTTGCCCCTCTAGAAAAATTCCTCCAGATGCCCTTCAAAAGGATGTTTTCTGTCTCTTAAAAAAGAGAGAGGGAGAAAACCCATGTATCAAGCAAAGGCATCAGAACTCTGGTTCATATATTATTTTCTACATTCCTGTGGTAGAATAGTTGCTTTATGTAGGAATTTTAAAATAAATCACTCAGGGCTGTATTACATTTTGAAATTTCCAGAATCCATTCTCTTTAAAGATACAATGTTGTACTAACACATTAAAATGAAACTTCAGCCTTTTCATTTGGAAAGAAAAAGAACAGGACTCTGCTTTTGCTTTGTTTTCAGAGTGCATTTTATATCTCTGTTTTTAAGGATTTATGATAAAAATGAAAAGCTTGAGGCACGGAAATAAAACCAGGAGCCATTGTTGAAAATCCTTTTGTGCCACTGAACTCTCAACATTTATCATCGCTCAGTGTGTACTATGTACGTATGAGGCATCATTCTTGCCAGAAATATATTACAGAGCTTTCTAGGTGTATTTTGAAATCATGCCACTATAAAATATCCCCCACATATATGCCTAATTCAGCTAAGAGCTCTATTGCCTTTTTTTAAAAAACAACAACAATGCTTTCTTACACATCTAGCTTACAAAGACAATTATCCTTGTACTGATTATCCATTGTTCAGCTGGTACTATGGTATTTTTATTTCTACATGTATATTTGAATGTATCCTTAAGAAAATAGTTTCAAAAGCATTTTCAGCTCTTGTAAAGGCTACAGCCAAGTGCACTCTGTTGAATGGATTTTGTGGAATGCATCTTTGGAGTAGTGGATTATATGAAGTGCAACATTTTTAAAAGGAAACCCTAAAGGACTGTAAATATCCATGATAATTTTTTAAAACACAAACAAACAAACAGCAGGACTCACTTTAGTAAAAAAAAAAAAAATTCCAATGTAACAGGGGCACTGCTGATGGGGGTGGTGGGCGTGAGCAGCAGTCGAAGAAGCAGAATAGACCTATTCAGCTGTTGCCCTCCCACCTGGAAAAATGACACCAGAAAACAATGTGGGAGTAATAAAAGGCCAGTGGGCACTTTAGTTGGAAACTGAGCCTCCCAAAGAGAATGGCCTCCCAGCTCTGAACTGTGGCGTGAACCCCCATAGTTCACAATCACCTCTTTCTCATGAAGGGGGACAGGAGGTCTTAAGTGTGCACCCCATTATACAGAAAGCAGAATTTTCTGTAGAGGAAACAGTGCAAAAAATAAGTATTTCTGTATAGAAATATTACAGGGTAGAAAATATTGTTTTCTTTATTTAAAAAAAGGGAGCTTTTATTTTCTCTTCAGAATGAGTCCCAAATAGAGAAAAGGTTTTCAAAACTGAATCAACTAAATCATCAAAAAGGAAGCAGGCTTTACCACCTCGCTAATTAACTCACTAATTAACATAATATGCTATTAATTTATTGGATTTTCCTAGCAATTTCCCTTAACTCTCTATATTATCCAATTACACCAAAGTTAAAATATATTTAGGTGAATTAAGCTGTTAGGATGCATACAAGTTCATTAAGAGATGGTTCCTGTCACTTTGTCATGTTCAGAAAAACGTCATTCTTTCCTCAGGAGAAAAAGTGTTAGAGTTGGAGGAAATGAATCCTGTGGTTCTGTTGTTAGGCACGTTAATTTGTGTTATTTCTTTGGGAAGACAAGAAGGAGGGGGAGAGACAGATATTTCTGGAGCCCAGTCAGGGCTGAAGGTTTGGTTAAATGCAGCAGAAGTTTGGAAAAGGAAAAAAAAAAAAGAAAGAAGGTTGGAAAAGAAGATGAAATGAGTCTGGGCTGGTTATTTGTTAACATAGCAGGAGACCAAAGCCCTGATGCTTCCAGAGCCTTGTCAGGTTTCTTTAGGCTTCAAAGGCAGGTCCCTTTCCCACAGGCCAATGTGGAAGAGAAATGTTTTGAGCCTTTTGTAGGGCAGAACAGGGATGGTTTATCTCTTCAATAACTTCTCCATTGATTACATCCTGGACTGAAGATGGTGTCAGAAGTAGCAGTGTGGCCTGAGTCTCTCCAGCTTATGTGATTTATTTAAGAAACAGCTATTTTAATCTTTCTTGGTGCTTTGTCATTGAGTTAGCTTCTGGCTGATGATTCCTAAGGAAGCTCAGCTACATAATAGTTGAGATCACTGCAAGTGGTGCGAACACTGAGAGTTATCAGCTTGTGTTTGCATAGCAAAGATAAAAAGGAAAAGAAATATAGAAACATTTCAGTTAACACAGTGAGTAAGTGAAAACTTACATTTTGGACTGTTTTCTATTTTATATCATGGCATAATATACATTTTTGCATGATATTGTTTGGTGTGGGCCACAATGACTCCCTTTGTAATTTTGTTCACAAGTACGGTGAACTTGAATAAATAAAAGTTTTTCTTTAAACTTTTCTTTCTCACTTGGGTTCTCCTATCTCTCTTTCCACCCTTCCTTTTCTGCTTCCTCCTCCTCCTCCCAAACTGCCAACTTTTAATTATACAATTAAGTAAGAAAGCTACCGAAATGAATGGCCATTTGTTGGGAGTGCTTTGGATAATTTATTCCTGCATGGCAGGGGGTTGGACTCGATGGCACTTGTGGTCTCTTTTGACTCTATGATTCTAGTAGTGTGTTTAAAATTGAAGATCCCACAGATTGAGTTTTGGATCTCTTTGCATGCAAACCATACTTATCTTTGCAAACCATAATATTTTGGCTTGGAGTAGAGAGGCAGAAAGTATGCACTGATTGAGCTGATCAGAAAAATTTTCTGCACATGCTCAGATTTCTTTACTCTTGATTCACTGGCCAAGCTTGATAACTACCCACTTATTGCTGCACTTGCAGTGAATTATATGATTTCCACACTAGACAGTTATTAGTGCTATTATTCTACTTTAAACATCCTATGGAATCCTGGGATTTGCAGTTTAAGGCCCCTCTCTATATTGCCAAGCCCAGGATTCCATCGGATGTTGAAAGTGGAATAATAGCACTGTAACAGTCTAGTGTCCTCTAATGGAAGAAAAACAACAACCCTTCTTATTAACTTTAAGTAAATACTTTGTATTTGAGAAGAATTGAAGTGTTCTTTTTAAAGCATGTAGAAAGAGAAGGGGTGCAATGAGTGACAAACTAAACTGAAAATGGTTCAAGATGAGATTCTGCGTTTTAGAACATGCTTTCCCAACCTGATCATTCCCAGGTATGCTAGACTCTCACCATTTGCAGCCTCTCCTGAAGGAGCTGCTTCAAGTTCTACAGGAGCTTCAATCCTATCACTTCAGAAGGTCAGCACTAGCCAAGCTACATTACAACTAGGAGTAGTTGTGGAAGAAGCAGCAGTAGAACTGAGAATGGATTTGACACTCTTGTCACAGTGGATCCATTCCCTGTCTCTGGTTTAATTTAAAATGTAATTAAAAGCGTATGAAATTCTTTGAACAAAATGGCCAGAATTTTCTATGGTACATATGTAGGGGTAAGCATGATAATTACAGTGCTGTAAACCCCAGCCTGACCTGCCCAGTCTTCATGTACCAGGAAGCAAACTCTGTGATCAACAGAGGTCTGTTCCCCTTTCATTTGGGAAGCAGCTGACTGTCATTTCCACATCTTCCCATGAGCAATCTATGGTACAACACACAGAGGCAAGACCCCCTTGCAGTGGAGATGGCTCACATGAGTGGTGGGAATGTCAGCTCCTTCCTGATCAACAGGGGAAAAGGCCCTTATTGATTGCAGAGACTGCTTCCTAATACATGGGGATTAGGAGACATTCACAGTCTTTATGAGTCCCCTAAACTAAGGGGCTACATAGGGATCATGAATACATAACAGTCATGAGTGCATAACTCTATGTTATGTATTCATAATTGCTCTAGAGAGATTTTTGACCAATAGCTGTAAGAGTCTTGGATAAAGCTAAAATTATTGAAGCCACTGACACTTCCCAGTTGAGACCATCTCTATAAGTATTTCCTTATGATTACAAGAAAAGGCTGGAGTTCGAGAGTTCTCTCAGCTTTGGGCAAGCAAGTCTTCTATTTACTGTGTTGGATTCAAGAGCATATTAGAATATGGATAAAAAACATCCCCTGGCATTTATCTACTTGCATTGTCTCCACTTGACCAGAAAGCTGTTATTGCCTAGAAGAGCTTTTGCTCATAGCAAAATGTGTTCAAAGTATGGATGCTAGTACAGTGTAGCTTAATTTTGGACACAGCAATGTCAGATTTTTGCTACCCATAACTACTTCACCAAATCCAATGTAGCTATCAGTCTGAATGACTGAACTGATTGGATTCAAGAAGGCATAGCATGAATAGAGGAAAGACTATGAGAGGAGATTGGTAGAAAGGCATCTGGTAAATATGATGATATCCAGATATCACTGCTAGGAACACAGCCTGGACAAGGAAGTGATTCATTCATGCCTCAGTGCCATCGGAAGCCAGCTCTTTTGGATGATGCATTTTAAGCATCTGCCATGAGTGTGCACACATTTATATACCAAATCTCTGTTCAGAAAACATTAGGTATGGATTGATGCCCAAGCTTTTTGGGCACAAGTAAAATAAAATAATGAATTTTTAGTAGTGGCCAGTATAGCAGTCCTTTTGGGGAAAATATAGTCCTCAGAAAAGCTGTAGCAGTTGTGATATTATAGTACATGTCTTTTTAACTCTTTCAGTGGGCATTTAAAAACATGGATGTTTACCAGGCTGCTGTATTGCCTTTAACAACAATATTTGTGATATTCCATATACTAGAAATGGAAAAGCTATATTATAAAATATACTACAGCTATAAGCTTAACTGCTGTCAGTAGTAAATAGACAACTTTTAATAGCACCTTCCCTGGACTATGCCCTCCAATTTCATGCATTATTATTTATAAAAGTGTAAGGACATTACAATACACAGAGTTTTATAACCTATAAAATATATTAAACATAAAACATCAATGTCAGGTCCAAAAAGTTCAACTGAGTGCCCAGCAATCCAGTTTTCATTTAGTAAAAAATAGCTCTCATCTTTTTCTAAGCACATTTTTCTAAGCATTTGCAACCCTATTTGCACCCATTTTGCTGTGGATATGACATAGAGGGCATTTTATATGAATCTTGAGAACCTGGCAAAATTCCTGAGGCTCAACACCAAATGAAGATCTAATGCTTTATAGTGAAGCCCTACTGCCACCACAATCACCATCACATTTACATCTATTCATCCTCTTTTTTCCAAGGTTATACCCCCTTCTCTTGAGTGCCTTTATCACTTGAACATCATGTTTCTGATTTCTATTCTGAAAAAAACACAATGGCTTATATCCAAAGAACAGTGAATTGGCTAGACTGCTTCCTCCCTCTGGCAGCCACTGGCTCCATCAGAAAGACCAACTGGAGCATCAACATTTGACAGCTGATGACAGGCTGTGTGTGAATGTTATGATGCATCCATAGGAAGGTGTCATTTTGGAACAAGAAAGTTCTATCACATTGTGCCTTGCTGTTTTCAGTGATTACTTGCCAGACTCCTACAGTGTGTTAAAGCATGAACTTCTGAATTCTACATCATTGAAGAAGAAGTAGATACTCCTTAATGAGGGCTAAGCTACTCAGATCAGGTATATGTCAAACCTGAGGTAAACCATTGAAAATGTTATGATTGCTTTGCTTGATCACTTCAAGACCCATCTGCTTGAGAATTATTTTTCCGTATTGGCCAAACAGATGCCTGTGAGTTGCTCAGCAGAGTTTGTTCCCCAGTGTCTGGTACTCAAGGGTGATCTACTGCCTCCGAAATCAAGGCTCCCTTCAGTTATTGTGGTTAATAGGCATTGAAAGACTTATCCAGCTGCCTTAAGTGCTACTTCTTAAGAGCTGGAAAGCTGGCACATATATCGTCTAAAATGCTTGCAAAGAAAATTGAGTCTTGCATAAACTTGTCTAAATCTGATTTTTTCCCCTCACACCAGCATTCAGAAAGAAAACTGGCCTTTATGCATTATCTACATTAGATGTATGTACACACATAAGGAAAGCCAGTGTGGTACAGTGGTTGGAGTGCTGAATTAGGACACTGGAGAGCAGAGTTTGATTCCTCACTCAGCCATGGAAACTCACTGGGTGACCTTGGGTGAATTACATACTCTCAGCCCCAGAAAACCACAGCATAGGTTCTCCTTGGGGTCACCATAACATCACCATAAGTTGGAAATGGCTTGAAGGCACACAAGAAACACATGTAGGAATGTCAGTTTCAGAGTAAGTGTGTCTTCAGACAGCTACTTAAACCAGTCCCCATCTTCCTATTTGCTTAACTAGGATTGCCAAGACTTATGGGGCCAGCAAAAGTTGGAGGGAATGGCTAGGCTTCTCCAGGTTTCCAGGTGGTTGTCCAATTTCAGGGTGAGTGTTGCTTGAGAAAAGCAGCTTTATTTTTATTATATGAGGTCTCTAGAAATCCTAGGCACCCATCTCCTTGTCATTTCTAACTGGTAGCATGGTTCACTGGATCAGTGCAAAGGAATTTTATATTTGCTGGCATGCCCAAAACCAAAGATGGGGGTAATGGAAAGAACTTGGTAGTGATCCATTGTGTTCATGCTCTTAGGACCATCATCCCATTTGGAGCAAGGCACTGCATTCAGGAATCACCATCCATCTAAGGCAGTGGTTCTCAACCTGTGGGTCCCCAGATGTTTGTGAACTTCAGCTCCCAGAAGCCCTGAGCATTGACCATAGTGGCTGGGCTTCTGGGAGCTGAAGTCCACGAACATCTGGGGACCCACAGGTTGAGAACCACTGATCTAAGGTAAGATTCAGTGCAAGTGATGCTGTTTGCAAAGTAGAAGTGGTGGAGAGAAACAACAAGGTTGGTCCCTCCTTTTTAGTTTTTGTCAACTAGTAATGACTGATATATGGAGTCAGGGTGATATTAGCAGGAGTCTCTGCTTAAGTAAGCTATGCTCTTAGGAAGGCTGTACAGGCATGATGTATAGGGATGAATTATCAGGAAGCATATGGAGATAAACTTTAAGGAGAAAAAGAGTGTATGAGACCTAACCAGAACAGCCCTTTGGAATAAAAAATGACACTTGAAATGTACTTGAAACTTGTCATTGTCAATATGGACTCCAAAGTTACATCTGTCTCACTCCCCCCTCCCTCAAAATAAGCATAGGAGTTCCAGTTGGGATTGCAACTACAGTCCATAAGGAAAAGCTAATCCTTCTATCTTAAGCAACCCTTTAACACTCCCCTTGGTGATGCAGACTCAAGCTGATTGACTCAAATTCGAGTCCGACTCAAGCCACTTCAATGACTTGACTTGGACTCGACTCATCAATAAATCATGGATTGACTCAACTAGACTCGAGACTCTTTTTTGGTGAAGGACTTGCTCTAGAGTAAAAGATGCTTGGAAGGCAGAGGGAGTGAAAGGCCAGAATCTATGGGTTTGGAAGTTTAAATCAAATTCTGATTGCTGGTGAGGAAGCTACCAGAATAGGTATGCTGCATTCCCTTAAAGTTTAAACCCTTAAAGGAAATTTTAAAGTCTGTCTGAAGCATTACTGAGGCAAGGTGAGAAAGGGAGTGACAGTATGGGCTTTGATTTTCTAATTATTGAAACTTAAGCCCCACCCCAACCACCTCCTTTTTTCTATTAAATTTGGCTCCTAGACTTGAGACTTGACTTGAATTATCTTGCAAGGACTTGAGACTCCACTTGAGACTTGAAGGTAGAGACTTGAGACTTGACTTGAGACTTGGAGTAAAAGACTTAAATACATCACTGATTCCCATCATCATGGCTGGTGACAATGAGAGTAGGAACCTTTCGTCCTATCCTTAATTCAATGTCAAGGCTAGGCAGGGTAAGGAGAAAAGTTTGGGTGAAAATGGCTGAAGTTGTGCTGTAGTTTTGCTTCATATGAGTAGATACCTTTCCCCCTCTCACAGTGTGATGGAAAGTAAAAGAACAAGCACAGTGACATACTGCTAATTAACATTCATTGTAGAAGGGGATGTTAAATACCTATGGCATGTACCCCTCTTATTACAATTAGTGTTGATCAACATGAGCTTCCATTTAGGCCCTCTGCCTACACTATTTTGGCCCACTGAATTTCAGGCAGTCAGAATGAGATGGAGGTAGCTCGGTGAGGCTAAGCTTGAATTTTTGTTCTCACCCCTCATCCAGAACAAATTATCTGATTTGCCATTGCTATAGCATTTAAGAAACAGCAAGCTTTTGCCCATAGCCAGCCTGAGGGAACCATTTGTGTCAACGGTTATAATATGACAGGGTCCTTTACCATTAGGCTTGATAATATATGCTTGCTTAGTATAGTATACTAACATACTTACTTGGCGTTGCCCAGGATTTTATTTTCCTCTGAAGAACTCACCAAACTGTCTTCTCCAGTACCTGTAACTTTTAGTGCAATCTGTATTCAGAATTATTTACATACACAGTTTGAGTTCCTGAGGGAGTACACTGTCCCCTTCTTGCTGCTAGCCCTCATCTCCATAGCAACCAGCCTATTCCAGTACCTGTAACTTATCCCTATATTTCCAAATCCAATCTGTATTCAGAGTACATAGGGTTTAGTTCCTGAAGGAATATACTGCCCTTCTTCTTGCTGGTAGGCCTCATCTCCATAGCAACTGGCCTGAGGCCTAAGAGCTCTCAGCTGGGAATTCTAAAAGCCCCTCCCTAAACTGCCAATCCCAGGATTCCATAGAATCTTCACAGCCAGCCAATCATATGAGGTCTTCACCTGCCTGACGCAGAGAAACAGACAAACTCACGGACAAACTTTGACTTTTGTATAGTAGATTGAACTTTAATTCAGTTTTTAAGTACAAAAAAAAAAAAGAGTTCAATTAAAGATTTTTTTTTAATATGATCTTGGTGTCAACTATTTAAATATAGGAGATCTCCCTCTCTCCCTCCCACGCACACGTGTGTGTGTGTGTGTGTGCACACACACACACGCACACACAGAGATATCAAGGATTGTTGCCTGCTCTTTCTGGTTTTTCTTTTACCAAGAAATTTCTGTCAAAGAAAATCAAGTGCATGGCCTAAGAAATAACAAGGAGGCTTGGCTTGTGCTGGGCAATAACTGTGAAACTTGTTAGAGGAGTGATAAAGGCTGCAATCCTTAATCTACTAATTCATGACCCTTTGAGACATCTTCTGAACACAACTGGGTGCAGAATATTATTTATGTCAAGGCATTCAGAGAAAGATCAGCAAGCTCTGCTGTAACAAATAAAGGTTCTGAAAGCCTTTCTCATTTATTAAAATAATTAAGAGAGAGGAAGAAAAAAAATGAAGATTTCTTTTTAGCAGCAATATGCCAGGTGGTTTAGCGGAACTTCCATTAGGCAGCTTGATGGTGGGCTGTGAGATTTACTGCCTGTATGGTACCTACATATAAGAAGGGTCTAAATTACGGTTATACAAAGGGGGAACAGATACTGAACTTTACAGAGATGATCAGATTAAACCTGATTATGTCTGCTGCCAGGCTTGCATTGTACTATGCTATATAAGACTCAATAGTTCTAGTTATTTTATATTCATACACACACACACACACACACACACACACACGAAAAATTGTATGTGTGTGTATACAAATTTCATATATATATATATATGAAAAATTGTTTAACCCCAATATACATAATACATTTTTCTGAACATTTTTAAAAGATGTTGATCTAAACCTCACAAAATCTGTTCTTCCCCTGGAACTGTACCAGGCTGTTCTAACTCTGAGTAGGAATTGTTTGCACTGCATATAATGCAAATAATGGTTGATGTTGATGTTTTGAAAATCTGTGAAAATAAATTATAGATAGGTTCCTCCTCTGAGAAATTAATCATTATATTCAATGTGTCTCCAACCATCTTTCTTGAGAAAATGCTGGTAAATAACAGAAAAACTCAATAACAATAACCTGCCATAGACTTTCATGATAGCTTCACATTTCTGTCAAGTTCAGAATTATTGTCTGTTGCTTTTGAGGTATACAACAACTAAAGTGGCACAAGAACACAATTTAATACGCCAGTAGTAATCCACTTCCCATATTCCCACCCCTAAGCTTAGCAACACAGGACAGATTTCTTTGCTGTCGTTGTTCATCATTATAGATCTTTCTGAAAACTTAATTATAATACAAACCAGAATCTCTCTCAAGCGTTGTGCTAGATTCCCTGACAATTAAGAAACAAAACAATCTGATGGCAAAATACCTTCTACCATATGGATAGCACACATCATTTGTATTGTAATATGATATTGCAAAACAGTCACATTTCTAGAGATACTGGGAGATAGAACACAAGTACATCATTGCCAAGGAGTTTGGTTACAAGCTGAGAAAGTTCATATAACAGGAAGATTCACTCTGTGTGAAGCACTCCGAGTGAGCTTCCTAAGTTCATAAATAACAAACCTTCTTGTACTTGAGCTGCAAAAATCCAAAGAACAGCAGGGCTCATTCTGTGCAGTGTACCCAGAGTGAACTTTGTATGGCCATAAATAGCACTGCTATGTTTCTAGCTTTTCTGTATTTCAGGCTTGGATGCAGACATGTGGACTGCCACAGAGACAGACTGTTTTACTTACCACTAAGGGTTTTTCTATCTGTTCTGCTGTATCTCCCATCTGGTAAACTTATAAGGGTGGGGAGAATAACTGATGGTGTTCGAGAAGTTATTGGATTGAAGTGCCTATCAGCTCTACCTATCACAGCCAATGGTGAGGGGTCATGGAAGTTGATGTCCAACAGCAGTTGGAGGGCCTACACCCCTGATTTAAGGACCTAAACTGCAACTTGGGAGACACAGTTACAACTAAAAATGTCCCCCCTTTTTTTTTTGCTCTGTTCCACCCAAGTGCATGGGAAAGCTTCTCAAGTGTTGGCAGGGAGTGGGAAGGATTGTTTGTCTTGAAGAAGGAGCTATTTCAATTTTAAAGAAGTTTATTTTTATATATGTTATGGACAGCTTACTGTTTTAAATTTATGTTTGTATCAACGTTGGAAACATTACTTTTTCAGAATACAGTTTTCAGAATTCCCCAGCATGACTACTGGCTGGGATTCTCTCCACCTCCAAGTTGTCAGGTACGTATCACTGCATTGTTTGAATTTGCCATGACCTCTTTAAGCTACGCTGAGGACCTGTTTGGCCTCAGTTGGACAAAGTTGGACAAAGAAAGAAATGTTAAGTCAAGCGAAATTTCTGTCTTGCTCCTCTTTAACACAAGCGCTTCTCTGCAGCTGAAAAGCTACTCTTCCTCAGTATGAACAATATCTAAGGAACAATGAAGTTCCTGAGTATTTACCAACTCTAAAGAGTGAACCAACAAAGCTGCATCTGTGTCTACCTAGAGGATCTATGTGTATATATTCTACCAACGCTGCTTGCTCCAAAGAATATACAAGCATTGTTTAAAATGAAAATACATCCCCACTTTCTTGGTAATGCTGTGGAAATGTCAAGGAAACAACTACACAGCTATCCCCTGTCCATGCATATAGTTTTGTAAACACCAGCCTTTATGTGTCTTTATCACTGTAGAACAAGTCAGAAGAATCAATAATGAAAAACACACAGGCATGTGTGAATAACATATAAAGGAAAATGACTCAGGTAACTCTGAGTAACATATACATGAGGTAGATCATGCTTGGGTTGGCTCTGAGGAGGTTTACATTAAAATGGCCTCTGTAGTCTTCCTTTCATGTTGGCAGGTCCCCAATAATAGGTTTCCCTGGTGGCAATCGTGGGTGAGTACGATATGCCATGTTATTTTTCCTGCAGTGCCCTGGCATGTGTTTTTCGCCTTTTGATTGGCCCAATAAAGGTATTATCACAAGATGCATTTTGGATTTTTTTAAAAGATTACTTTGTATGACTGAGGGCCCAATGGCAATGTGTCTGGTGAAAAAGAGACAATGAATGACCTGCCAAATTACAGGGATTATTTATTTGTTGAGAATGGGCCTCTAGCCTCCTTCAAAATGGCCACACGGCTGCATACAGAGTGTTTCAGAAAACAAGGCTCTTCCTTCAAGGCAGAATGACAATTCTTATAATGGAAGAGCAGCTGGCTTGTCAGGAGTGGCAAATATAATCAATAAAGGTTGTTGTATCTTAAAACAAAGTAGATCTTTCTTGACATTTCTGGTGATGCTTTCTATAACTGTAATTTTTCCCCTTTTGTTACTGATGTTTGGTGCTATGCATTCTTCTTGAGAGAATTTGTAGACTTTGGATTCATTACCAAATGATTGGCCATGGCCTGTAGCTTAGATTTTTATTTAGGCAGATACATTACTGGAAAATTAGCTAATTGATAGTCATTTGCTATGGCAACTAAATGGAGTTTCTATATTCAGGTAATTAAACAGATAAAACCTGGTTCGGATGACACCATTACGCAGTGCTTCCAAGAGTCATCTGGTAGGTCAATCTTTCAAGTAGAAAGCAGGAATAAATTATTTCTTTTTAGATTATTAATTTTAATACAAACACAAGCAATCTAATTAACAAGTAAGAACTAAAATTAAATTAAAACTAAAAAACAATACTAAAACTTTAAACTAAAACACTAATCACTAAATAAATAAAACACCAATCACTAACTTATTAAAATGTAATGCAAGGCAAGGCAAGGCAAGGCAATAAATAAAATAAAATGGTAGAAAAAATATTCTACTTAACAGATATACTAGAATTACTAGTAAGTATAGCCTTAAGCCTTTTCCATACTACATTGTTATAGTGTTATTACTCCATTTTTAACATCCTGGGGAATCCTGGAGTTTGCAGTTTAGGGAGGGGCATTTGGAATTCTCAGCCAAAGAGCTCTTTGGCCTTAGTAAACTACAAACTCCAGAATTCCACAGGTTATTGAAAGTGAAATAATAGGGTTTTTTATTGCTCAAAAAGTCCATAAATGATTTCCAATCTTTCAAAGAAACTTGAATAGGCTTATCCTTTTAATAGCCACAATTTGAGTTAACTCAGCAATGTTAACAGTCCACTCTTCTGTCATCAGTTCTTCAGTCTGTTTCCAGGTCTGAGCAGACGGTATGATTGCTGTTGTTATCATATTAAAGAAATAATCCAGTTTTACTAGCCAATTCTTTATAATGCCCAGCAAAAACATTTCTGGTGACAAGATAAAAGGAATCTTTAATATTTTTGATTGACATGTAAATTTTAGGCCAATAACTTTTTGCCATCTTATATGTCCACAACATATGAAAAAAAGAGCTCCCCTTATCCTGATATCTCCTCCATTGATCTGAAACATTCTTGAAGATTTTCAGCATCTTATTTGGAATTAGATAATAGCTATACATCATTTTTTGTGTATTTTATTTTAAATTTCTTTTGTTGTTGTGTGCCTTCAAGTCATTCAAGTCTGACTTATAAAGACCCTAAGGTGAACCTTGTGATGAACCGTGGGGTGGGGAGGTAGCCAGCAGAGCTGCCCTAGCAACAGAGGGGATTTAATTTGATTGATTCACTGACTGAAGAACCCAGGTTAGCCAGAAGGAGGGGCTAGATGGGTGAGTCACCAGAAAAGAAAAATAACAGAAACAGGGTTTGAAAAAAGAGTTCCTTCTGTGAGTTTGAGAGCAGAGAGAGGGTCCATGAGAGAGAGGCAGGGGAGGGAGGGAGGGAGGGAGAGAAAAGATAAGAGCTGATTAACTTAGGGAAGTGTTTGCATGTTAAGAGCTGGAAGTCTCTTGATGTTGAAAATATTGAATTGTCCAATACCTTTCCTTGGTTATTTTGTTTAGTAAAGATTTCATTCTATTTTCTTAAAGAGCAGCCTCCATACAGTGTCTCTTTAATCTGAGCTCAGTTACACATGCTACCACGATTGATACATTCAGTTGATATAAATCTGAACATGCTTTGCCCTGTATTCACAAGGGTGAGGGATTAGGGAAAGCAGAAGGTGATTTAAGTGTGGAGAGGGAACTAAGGGGTGGTAATTATATAAAAGAGTGCTACTTCTCCAGAGAGGGAGAATTTAAAGCAGACTTGATCTGTCAAAGCCCTGGCTGGCCCAAATTTCCACATTTTGACAAACTTATCATGGTGTTTTCTGGGGCTGAAAGTGTGTGATCCACCGAAGATCATCCAATGGGTTTTGTTATCACCGTGAACTGGCCTGGCTTTAGTAGACATTAGATATCATTTTGATATTGCAATTCGGTCTTATTTTGCCACCCTCGGCCAAGTGTTTGTGAGGCCCCCAAACAAGCATGGAGCTAGGCATGGCTATTCAATGCTGAATCAATTCTGTTTACACCTAAGCAAGCCAGACACAGACAGATCTTGCAGATCTTGCGAAACAAACACTTCATTAAGTATGCACGTGAGCACAAAGAGTTCCCTGCCCCGAGCAGGCACTCTGGCGAGCTGGACACTCCAACGGCCAGGCAAGCTGCATCTGCATACTGACCATCCCATTGTCAATTCGAACTCAACTGATCATGTTAAATTCTGACCTTTCGGAGACATTGTCTCGCGCCCAAACCTCAATGTTCTTCCCAAGTACAGACTAGCACACGGTCATATTTTCCCCAATAAAAACCCCAAGCTCTGAGAGCTTCCTCGGATCTCTCCAGACTTCCATCCAGCCTTGCTGCCGCTCTGTTGAGCAAACTTCCCTCGGCCACCATGCTGAGTTTCTTTACTACCATCTTCGGCTTCTTCAGGACTACGAGAAAGGTGTCGTATCACCCATTTCCCCCGAAACTCTCACTTCCTATTTCTTAGTTAGCTGTGTGTATGTGTTGTCTTATTCGTTGGTTGTCTGTTAATAAAACTGTTAATTTTGTTACTTTAAACTTGTCTGGCTGCTCTTCTGACCTGACGCTGTATACATAGGGTTAAAAGATCCCTGCTAAGTTACCCTGCCCCTCGTTTAGCTTAAGAGAGTGCTCGAGTTAATTTCCCCATCTTGTCTTGTTGTTTGGTTATTTGGGCGTCCGTCCTGGGACCCCCATTCACAGGGTAACAGTTTCCACAGCCGAGAAGGGACTTGAACCCTCGTCTCCAGGGTCATAGTCCAATACTTAAACCAATATACCATGTGGGCTCTCTTTTAAATTATTACACAAAGTGCACATACTTTTAGACCACATTTTTCCCTATATTTGGACACATTTGAACATTGTGACCAAAATTTTGGGCAAACTTTATCATAAATTCTTTTATGTATTCTATCTCTGTTTTCAAAAGGTATTTCCAAACATTTTAATTACATAGTCATCATCATTACAAATCTGTAAATAAAATGCATTTTATCCAACCTTTATATCTAAATCTTTCTTATCTTGATTAAATCTATCCTTAGGTTGCATATAAGCAAGCCAATTCAGATCTTTTCCTTCCTTAAGAAATATCTAAATTTAGCTGTCCTATTCAAAATACAAAAGATCACCATAAAACAACTATCTCTGATTTTTTAACCCATTCTCCCCCCCCCCCAAATACTTCCTGCGGTGACATGGCTAATACTGGCAATATAGGGGGAAAGTCTCTACTTGTACTTACACGAAACTGGTAAAAGATCCCTCCTAATGAAGTGATTTTTTAAATTCGACATGAGCCTTAATTTCATCCTCACACTAAAGCTAACCATGCCACTCATATCTTAAATCACTTACCTGTTCAGCAACACAACCATCCTGCCAAAAATGCTATTTCCATATTACCAGAGAGCAGGTGAATGAGTAGTTCTCTTCATGTCTCTGTGTAAGCTACAGTTCTCTTCTTGTATCCATGTAAGCTGTGATAGGCATCTGCACAGACTCTTGCTTATCCCTCCACTCTCTAGAAGCATGAGAATGGCTGTGTTGGGTGGGCAGTGCTGCTGAAAAGGTAAGGGCTTGGGGGGGGTTAACATTAGGACACATAGCTTTTTCTCTGTAGCTGCATCTCCTAATACAGGATCTCAGCCTATATCAATAAGAAATAAGCTAACTGTTTACAAAAACATAGCGTTTTTTTCCCAGAGCACCAACATTCAACTCTTTCTCATATGGATACAGAGATGGTACATTTATCATGTTCCTTCAAATGGTATAAGACTTCTGTTTGTCATAGCATGCCATTGTCATTACCTACTTATTTTGCATTGAGTGTGATTTGTTTTGCATAATAAAGATGGACTTTATTTGCAAGTCTGATTTCTAAGATGCACATCTCTGCGAGAATTGTATTGTGTGAAGAAAAGCAGTTTTCCCTTCCACAAGTAATATGAAGTCTCTTTAGTATTTCTTTTGACCCATAGAGACAAAGGATGCTGAAAGAATTTGATCTCTCTGAATTCTAGTTCACACTGGACAAATCAGCACATCCTGAACTTATATGCAGATTGGACATTCATTATCGTTTGGATTTCATACTTTTTGAACATTTTGTTGCAGTTCTTGGCTAAAACATATCCAAATCTATTTTACAAATATGCGATCTGGGGAAAATTGAATTTAAAATATATAATTTAATTGTGAGGTTTAGCCTCCCCACTTCCTTTTTTTTTGAATAGCTGATTTAATGCATAATTGATGCAGAGGAGAGGCATAGGTGAACATTCTTAAAGTGATATAGACCAGATACAGTCATTCATCCAGCTCCACTGTAGATAAATATGTTTGAGTCTTTCTGTTACTTTGTGTGATTAAGAATAGCGTACGTGTAGGTGAAAGGATAGGGCATTATATATTCAGTCCCTGATCTGCTAGTTAATTCTAAGATTAGTATTTCAGTTCCACACTGAGCCTTACAAAATGCCTCAGCCCGACATGCATGGAAAAAAAATAGTGTCCAGAACATGAAATCAATAACCTGCTGTCTTGCTTTTTTTAAAAAAAGTGTTTCCCTGAGGCAAGACCTACACAGATTCCTGATATGAAGCTCATTATATGTCTGCTGGACTAAGACTTGACATGTTAGATTATACATTATTAATGCAGGATGCTTACAAACAAAAAGGTTATTTAATAATAAAAAGCATACTTTTCACCACTTGGAAATGCAGCTCCTGAGCAAAAATATTAACTTGACAATGCATAAACCTCTTTTTGGCATTTGGAAAAAAAAAAAAAGTTTAGAAAGGCCAGCGTTGATAACACGAAATGAGTTTCAAGGAATACATAAAAAATTTTAATTTGAAGGTGATGGTATTAGATATGGAAGAAAAATATGAATAATTGAAGGAAAGTGGGGGAGAATACAGAGTGGAATGAAGAGAATGGCAATGAAACTCTTCATGTTGCAGTAACTATAAATTCAATCTCTCACAAACATATATTGGCCCTCATGACTGATACCATCTTGAAGGATTGGGCCCAAAAGCAAAATATAATTAGGTCAGCAAGGAGTAAACAGCAATATGAAGTGTCCAAAATAGTTTCTTCAAAAAAATTTTCAAGATTAGAGCTAGTATTTTTTTCTTTCTCTCTTTCATTGTATTCCCATTGACTTTTTCCCCATTAAATGTTGCCTGCTTCACCATTAGCAAAAGCAAACCCAATCATCTGAACTTTTATAAACACGTCTTTTGTACATAGCCTTAGCTGCTCTTTGGGTGTTATTTTGTGAAGCTCTTGAATCAAATGAGACCTGTCATTTGCAGCATAATTAAGTGATCTCACTTTAAAAGGATTTTCCCTATTTGACCTTGAGAGACTTCATTTGTTTCATCTCAATGTTTGTATTGTATATGCTGGCAGGTTTACTGAGACAAGCCAGTGATTGCTTTTGAGACAGTTTGCTGGTGGGGATTATAGCTATGGGTGCAGAAAAAAGCATGCCCTTACTCAGATCTGAGGAAACCTATCTTTCTCCAAAATCCCTCTTCCAACATTTTTTCAAAGGCCATTTCCGCACGGGGCAAGGGAATCGCCCCGTGCTGGTACTTACCGGACTTCTTGGCTCCACGCTTGGGTCCAGGCTGCTCCGGAGCAGTGCGTGGCTACCGCTCTGTACTGCTCCAGGGACGAAAATGGAGGCTTCCGGTTGGTCGAGGCTCTCCACCAACCACTGAAGCTCGCCAGCCTAAAGCCCGCCCCCGGCAGATCACAGGCTCACGCTGGTGCAAGCCTTCAAATCTGCACCGGAGCGCGGGCACAGAGTGGTGCGCTCCATGCTTTTGAAAGACCTGTTTCAAGCGGTCTTTCAAAAGCACGCTGGATGACCACTTCAGGTTGTTCTGGAGCGGGCTGAGGTGCAGAACTACACTAAGTAGATCCGATCCAGTCCCCTCCCAGGTGCAGACGTCCTCCCTGGAGGACGCTTTGCACCGTTTCTTTAAGCCCGTGCGGCAATGGTCAAACTCTGTCTTTACAGGTGAGTTTTATATGGAATGATCTTATATGGTTGATCACCCAAGTCAAATATGTAGATCTTGACTCATCAGGACTTCCCATAGGTATCACCACCTTGTGCCTATCAGTTACCAACTAGGGATGTAATTTTTAACTAATTTTCATTTCAAGAGAAACAATGAGTAATTTTAGGAATTTTCTTTCTGCTGGGAGAAGTCTTTGAAAAACATACAATTTTCAAAGGCCATCTTCAATGTGGGATTTATTTTGGGGGGGGGGGAGCCACAATGGTTGTTTCGTAGAGAAAGCAGTATTTTCTATGCAGAAAATAATATTTACATGCAAAAATATAATTTTCTGCACACGCACGCACGCACGCACAAAAAGGCTGTTTCCCACTTATAAAATGCTGTTTTGTGGGCAAATCAGCCACATGCTAACTTTGTGTAGAGCAAATACTGAACTGAGAAGATTCTAGTCAGTTCAGAATTCTTCACAATACAGTTTATCAGTGCTCAAAAAAGCATGTTTCTCAACCATTTTTCAAATATTTGAAGGTTCATTCTGTTCCTATTAGCAACTGAGAATTTCTGCAGAGCTCTACTGCTTCTACTGCTACCTCCAGTAATTTCTTCTTTTCATTGTCTCACAGAAGCAGCTGAGCCTCTTCCCCTGTCCCCAGCCATTTCCAAGATTAGCAATGTGTGGAACACCTCATACAGATGTCTGTCACAATAGCTCTCTTCAGCCATACAAAACTAATACTGGAAGTATGGAGGCCCCAGTGCCCCATATATCAGTCTTTTTCTGGATCAGGTATCTCATGCTTTCTTTCTAAGTAAGGTGAGGAAGCAAAACTGCTAAGTATATCTTTAATATGGCTCCTAGGTTTAGTTCTGGGGGGGGGATTCCTTGGGCTGAAGGGTCACAGCAAAATTGTCCCGCATGTGAGGGCTCTTTAATCCCCTGCTTTTAAAGGGGAGGTTGCGTGCAAGAAAGGTGTGGGGGGTTGTGGGGCAGCTCTCCAAAAAAGTTTGCAACCCTGGACCTCTGCAACTTACCATACCTACTGTAACCCTTAAATAACACTCTCAAAGAAACAATTTAAGTTTGGGTTGGAAGTTGTTACTCCAAAATGTGGATGACTCAGGGACCCACTAGCAATGCCAGTACCTCCATGCAAAGGTGGGGGATTATTAGCTCAAATCAGGAGGCTGGCAAAAGGGGGGTAACCCAGAGAGATCTTTCCACCAATTTTTAGGGAGACTTCACATAGGGAAACCAGCCAAAGACTCAAAAGTAGAGTGTATTTTATTTGGGGAATTAACAATCACACACAAGAAGCAAGCATTCACACAATCAAACAAGGCTAGCTGAAAGAGAAAGGGAGGAAAATTGTTGATAGCAAGGTTTCAAGGATGATGAAGCTGATATTTACTGATCTGGAGAACATCAAAAAAAAAAACCCAAAACAGCAATGTGGCTTAGGGCCTTTCCGCACACGGCGAGGGAAACGCTCCCTGCAGCTACTCACCGGTTTTTTGGTGGGTCCGTTTCGGTCCGTCCTGATGAGGAGCAGTGCGAGCTCGTCACTCCGCACTGCTCCAGTATCCAAAATGGCAGCTTCTGGTTGGTGGAGGCTCCCCACCAACCTCTGAAGCTCACCAGCCTAAAGCCCGCCACTGGCAGATCTGCAGGCTTGCACTGGTGCATGCACTGGAGTACGGGAATAGAGTGGCACGCTCTGTGCTTTTGAAAAACCTGTAAAAACAGGTTCTTAAAAAGCACACTACATGACCACTTTGGCTCGCTTCGGAGCAAACTAAGGTGCGGAACTCAACAAGTATTCCAACCCAGTCCACTCCCAAGGTGCGGACGACCTCCGTCAGAGGTTGCACTGTGCCATTCTACTTACCCCGTGCAGAAAGGGCCTTAGACTCGTGCCTAAGGAGAATGCTCATTCAGGAATCAGACTGACAGCATGGCTACCAGCAAGTACTTTGTCTAACTGCTCAAAACCAGATGTTTTTATACACAACTTCTACCTGGAGGGCATGGGTGTGAATGGCTCTCTGGCCAAGTAAACAGTGGAGTTCACAGAGTGGATAATGAGGTCTGGATTGAGCTAACAATTGTAGCATTAGGTGACAGTTATTAGATGTCACGGTAGCTCTATAATGGCTGGACAGGTGTGGAGACAGTGGAGAAATTCACAGGTCAGTGGGAAGAAGGTTGAAACAATCAGTGGTTTGGTGGGAACTTCTCTGTCACTATTGTCTAGGAGTCATTACAGCTTATCTTAAACCAATTATCTCTGGAATTACCTCGTGATTTCCTGACTATGACCTGGCTATGCCTAGAGCAGGTTGCTGATCTATTTTGCAATGTGTGTGTTCAGTCATTGTCTTCCTCTTGTTCAGCTTGGCCATACAGTCACACTAAGGTACATTTTATATCAACACCAATTAATATATTCTGCCAATTAAACCATATCAAAGTGTGAGGGTGTGCGGCCGGGTAACAAAGTCATACAACAAGCTGTCCTGCCAAATAGGCATTTTGTAGCTACCTCCACTTGTTCTGCTTTCCCAGCCATTCACCAGCAATGGATCACTTGGGACTCCCATGACAAGTGTTCTGCAGTCCTGCATTTCAGCTGGTCTTAAAAAGTCCTGCTTCTCAGCCATATTTTGCTTTTGTCTGCAAGCTGACTTCAAAGTACTTTGCACTCAGCTCAGCAGGAAGGAGCCTGCACTCCCACTCTGGGAGGAGAGGAGGAGGTTGGAGACTTGCCTTTTCTTGTAGGGTACAGGCAAGATGAAGAGGAGTAGGTTCTGCAGCCACTCAAAGGAAACACAAAAAAAGTAAATGTGGCATATATAGGGAAATCAGAGATCCTCTGCTTAGAAGTTGCGTAATTAGAGTCTATTTTTGAAACCTAGGTTATGGCAGGTTTTGCTCTAAGATGTTTATTTTGTACTTGTTCCTTTATTTTTGAACATAAACCATATTGTACTAAAAAAATGTTGAAGTATTGTTGAACTTTAAACCTAATTCAATAAAAGTTTAAAAGAGAGAGAGAAAGATCTTTGAATTACAGCAATCTGAGAACTGTGCACCAGGGGCTCTCTCAACCTTTCTATCTCTCCCAGATAAACAGATTTTTTACACTTTAATTGATTTTATATTCCTCTTCCATCTCTGATTTCCCTAAAATAAGATCAGATTATAGAGAAGCATTTCTGACTTGAAAATATATTTTCTCACCTCTTCAGTTCTGTATGTAGATTTGTTTGTTTTGAGATTTGTATTATATCTACCCCACACACACACACACACACCCCTTTTCAGGCTCATTTAGTGGGAAGAAAGGACACAATTAAACAATTTGTAGAGTTAAAACTATTTAAAATTCATTAAAAGGCAATTTTGTAAAAAAAAAAAAAACATAAAACAGCATAGCACACTATTTAAAGACCAAAACAACAGCTGTTGAGAGCTCTTGTTCCCACTAAAGGAGTCTGAAAAAGTAGTGAAACAGAAGGGTCTCTCCTGGACATCACTAACAGGCTTATACACATCACCTGTCTTTATAAATGACAGGTATTTTACCACTGTAGCAACAGCTATAACATTCATATGTCATCATATGGCCTAATTTGGATGGAACAGTGACCCATCAAGCTATCAGAATGAGTTCTGCAGGAAATTATTGACTGAAATATCATCTTACAAGAAAATCCTATGGCCAGACAAAAGTTTCCAAAAGAATTGCCTTGTTCTCTGATATTAAATTCTTTGTTTATTGTTAAGGCAATGTCTTAATTCCATTTTCCTTAGAACTGTAGATTTTCAAATATTAGTGAAGTCCTCCATCTGCTTTGAAGACATCTAACAATATTTTCTGAGGTAAGTGTTAGCCATTTGAAGAAATTAATTTTTAATATCAGTTGTGTTAGAAGATTGCTCAAAATATTTTACTATTAAATATTTCATTAGGTCATTACAAAAAATTTAGGCATCACTGGCCTAGACTCAGAAGGCAATATTACTGAATGTTGGCTTGTGAGATGTTAAACAGGCCCACAGAGGTTTGTGGGGGGGGGGTTTCTCTTCATAATTTAATAATATAGTTTAAGTTGTTGCTGGCTTTGCAAAATGCATCCTTCTCGTGCAGATGTGACTGTTAATTAAGGAGTCTCTAGTGACAGGAAATGGAGTTTGAGGGTGATATTTGTGAGAGCATTTTTTTTAGACATTGAGGTGATTTGGAATATGCAAATACAGGAGAATTTTCCAACTTAATGCACAAAAAGGACTTTGGTGCTTGCTAAATACTGCACAGATTTAAGAATTTCATAGATCTTGTGTTGTTTCATCACTGATTTATCTTAGATTTTCCAAATCAAACATCAAAAGAATAATTAAATAATGAATCAATCTATAATGTCAGCGGTTTGTATGAAAGGTACATAAACTGATTTTATTTTCTTTTGGTACATGTTTGTAGAGATGGTAGAAAATGCCTGCTTATAAAATAAACACAAATAGAGAGAACCCATTGTAAAGAAAATGAATATTCTGATCTTCATCCCACAAAAATCAGGTTTTCACTGGCCATAAAGTAAAATACGATGGTATTTCATTTACAGATCATCAAATATACTTGAATTTAAAACAGGTTTGGATGGTTTGGACAGTGAGTACAACACTATAGATACAGAAGTCAATAATGGTGTCCTTATAAAATCATAACAATTTGGTAAATGATACAAAATCACATGCTGACAGTTCATTTAAAGCTAAATCAAAATGTCATACAAACGTTAAACATATTTCTGCAAAACCATGCAAACACATGATGTTTCCCTGGGGCAGGCAGGGCAAAAGATAGAGTCACCAGAGGCAGAGCCAGCAGGTCACTGTAGGCAGAGGTGCCTTTTGAATCAACATCAGCCAGCATCTTTCTCAGCATCTATCTCCAAGCAACTTTTTTTAAGGCATGCCTGCAATGCGGGGGGTGAAAGTTAATTCACAGAGCAGTCTTTGGGATCCTCGTTAACAAAAGAGATACTGAGGCACAGTGTCTTTAAATTCATGGCTAAAAACAGAGTGCCAGTTAGATTTTTTTTAAGGAATATTCCACTGAGAAAGAATAGCAAATGAAGTTGGTTTCTTGTAAATCACTGAAGGTGGAAATCTACAAAGAAACCACAGCTTGGAATGTCTGAAAATTAATCAGAGTCAAACAAAACAAATTAGGAAAACAATTTATTACCACCAGCACTAATGATTGAGAAGTGTAATGAGTTAAAGTATACTTGATGAACTGGTTTTTTCATTGATCCTATCCTCCTTCCCTAGTCCCTCCAGTCCTTATAAACATGTACTCTGAAGACTTACCCTTCAAACACCTTATTTATTGAAAGTGCAGAAGGAGGGGTGTTAAGATTATTAAGAAAGCAATGTTTATTTCAGCTAGAGGACACTAATCCAATGCAACTGTACAGCAATATATGGCTGGCTACAAACAATACTCAGTGAATTAATGGTGTAGAATTCTTTCTCATATTTTGAGTGTCTTTGAGAATATGCAGAACATTTTTCTACACAAATAAATCACTCCATACTCTCTGTCTTCCCACCTATAAAGAAGTGTGATCTGGAAAGATCAGTGGCAGCACACATGTTTTGCTTTTTTAAATAAAGGAAATTTATTTCAGAATAAATATTTTAAAGAAAGACAGAGGCATGGATGGGAAGTGTGAATTTAGCTAGTTGTATGTTTCAGCTCCTAGGTATTTATTTTAGCACTCTTTGAGCATTAATAAACAAAGTAATACCTCTAATTCCACCCAAACTTCAAATTATCCAACCCAATGAATCCAGATTAGGGGAAAACCAGAATAGAAGGGAAGGCAGAGATAAGTCAAGAAAGAGGAAAGTAGAGTTAAGGAAAACTCTTCACTTAATTATCGAAGTGTCTGGCAGTCTGTGAAGCAAACACACTAAAGCAGTGTTATTTAACCTGGAGTCTGCTGACCCCCACAGAGCTGTGAGGTCCTCACAAACTCTCAGAGGCTGCTAAGGTTGTCTCCTGCCCACAACAGAGCATCCACCTGACAGAAAGCAAGGCAAAGGCTGGCTGGCTGGCTGGGCCTGCGCATTAACTGTCATGTGGCTGCTCCACTGTGAGAAAGAGGTGGGTTAGCCGCTGAGCTACAGGGGTGCAGCCAGCCAGCCAGTGGCCCGTTGGCCAGCTTGTAAGACAATAAGATGGGAGAAGGGTGAAGGGAGAAGGGAGGGAGTTTAGTTGACATCAGTCCTGAGGAGAGCTGCCTGACCCTTTGCTCGCTAAAACTCTCTTTCTTTCCCTCCCGCATCTTGGTCTCTCAAATTCTCCCTGTACTACTATTCCCTTCCCTCTTCAAGCCAGGGCTGTAAAGGAAGGGTGAGTCATCAGCAGACCTTTTCTGCTCTCCTCCCACTGCAAGCTCAGGCATGAATGTTTTCCCCTGATGTGGTCGTCATCTCCAGGTCCTCAAAGGGGGCAATTCAATGCTAAAGCTCACATGGATTGGATGAGCTAGTAGCATCTTCATGTGCTGCTGCTTGCCAATGGAGGACAGATTCTGTTGTGCCAGAGCAGCCTCAATGTTGTGTGAAAACCATTCAATCCATGGAAACTATAGCTTTGAATTGCCACCCAGGGATGGTGGCCACAGGTGGGGGAGAGAGCCACACCCAAGCTTGCAGCAGGAGAGGGCACAGAAAAGGTCCATTGGTGACTTGCCCTTCCTTTGCTTGAGTCTGTCTTTCCTTCACCTCCTTGTTTCCCTCACCCTGATCTGCTCCACAAAGTGGAGTGGTGACACAGCCCTGGCTTGGGGAAAAAAGTAGCCCAAGGAGAATTCAACTTCAGTCACTTGCCTTTGGGCCTGCATGTTGCTGTTCAATCCAGCTGTAAACTGGCAGGAAGAAGCATATGAAAGGTCTTCCTTCCCTTTCCAATGCCTCTGAGGGAAGTGTGCATGTACTTATTTCTCCCTTGTCTCCCAAGTTGAGGACCCTTCATGAGCAATTTCAAAGAAATATTTGATGCACTTTAGGGTTTTAAATCTTTTAAATCTTGAGTTAAATCTTGAGGGTTCATGACAACAAAAGATATTTAAAGGGGGGGCCCTGGTAAAGAAAAGGTTACAGATCACTGCAGTTTAAATAATAATGAACAATATTATATAATAATTTGCTGTAGAAACCTGAGTAAAATCTAGAGGGTAGAGAACTGAAGAAAGTTATATTAATTCTCTCCCCCGCCCCATGCGTGTGAGGGTTCCATGAAAGTACTTTATCTTCATCTATCAACATAATGCTAAGTAATAGTTGCCAACATGAAATCATGCACAGTGTCCACACAGCTTCATTCTCAATGATCTTATAAGCATTAAGAGAAAAAGAAATGGAAAAATATCAAAGGACCATTAGTAGGAATGTTGACAGACCTCCAGAGGTGGGTCAGACCTCAGTACAGCACTTGTAGAAGAGTCCCACTTCTGTTTGATACAATTTAGAGCCAGTCTACTTCAGCTCATATCCTGAATTCAAGTCAGTATAAATATATTGGGTTCCCAGTGACTATCATGGGAGATATAAAGACAGTGATAACCTTTACCACAGGCTTACTGTTATTTTAGCAGAGGAGTTTATACTTAACCAAATTTTAGCCAAATGGATGTAGGATTTTTGTGTTAACAAAAACTTTTCCAGCATATCTAAGAAAAGAGTATACTTAATCTCCAAATGATCCATGTAGACCGCTGCTATGCATATAACGAACAACTTAGAGGTGTCTGCTAGGTTTTAAAAGATAGGTTCAGTGGTTCATGTGGAAAGTGAATTATTGGAATTGTCGGGGGGAGCCAGGATTTGCTTCCCCTTCCTCTGCATGCATTATACTAGAGATGGGATGAATCCAGAATTTTCCGAATCCAGATCCGAATCCCTGGAAGGTTCTGGGAATCCACAAATCTCATGAATCTTGACTCTTTCAAATCCTTTTTTCAAAAAGGATTTAAAAAGCAAGGGAAAGAAGGATAATCTTGGGCAAGACACACTCTCTCAGCCTTAGCAAAAGCCTAGGCAGAGGCAAACCTCCCTCTGAAGGAAAGGGGCCAGGACAATTGTCATAGTTTTGCTTCAGGATCTCCCAGATTGAAAATTACATGAAGGCCCTTTCTACACAGGCAGAAAAATGTGGATTAATCCCACATTTTCCTGCCTGTGAAAACAGGACCACTACAGTACAGAGATAATCCAGGTCAAAACTGGCTCCTTCTGGCATCCTGGGGTTTGTAGTTTGATGAGGCACCAGCACACTTTGGCAGAGAAGGCTGTGATGCTTTGTAAAACTACAGACCCCAGAATTGTGTATGAAAGAGCTTTGCAAGGGAGTGACGCAAAGAAATCTCTCAGCCGTCCTTGAAATCTCAAGAAGACTGTACCTTCCAGTCAAGTCTCAAGTCCTGCAACAAGGAAGGCACTTAAAGCAAACAAACAAACAGCCTCTAGTCCAATCTCAGTTCTGCACCCTGCAGTCTCAAGAGTCAAGTCTCAAGTCCTGCAACAAAGAAAGCACTTAAAAGGACACACATACACACAAACAAGCCTCTAATCCAGTCAATTCTCTACCCTCAAGTCCTGCAAGGGACACTCAAGTCAAATCTCTAGGCCTGTCTCAACAATTCTCAATCCCTACCCTCCAGTTAAAATCAAAAAATAATACAGATTAATGCATGATCAATAAACGATTCTGGAGGCAGCTACTGTTCACCTTGTGTGTTGTAGGCAACACATGCTCTTCCTATAGAATCAGCTAGAGTAGAATCCCATTCTTTCCCAGCTCAGGTTTTTTGGTATTCATTGTTTACCACGGGTATGCTGCTACAATACAAGACCAAAAGTCTGTCTTTCTCCAGCTCTCCTTTGCAACTTTCCCAATGGCAATGCTACTTATAAACTTGCAGCTAGACAGAGGAAAAAGAGGAAAAGGGGTTGAGAAGCATAAAAGGACTTTCTAAAAGGGAGCTTCAAAATGGGTTAACTGAAGTATTCATATATTCAAGACACAGAAACTAAGAGAGGAAGTGGCATCATGACAATCTTAGTCCCAGAATTGACCAAAGAAAGCTAGTGAAGGGGAAAGTATGGCTGGCATGGCTTGCATGGAACCCCTGAACCCCTTTCTGCAGTCTTTGGAACCCCCCTGAGACAAACTCAGTTTTGCTTCTCTGTCCCTCACCTCCCAATCCCTACCCCAAAGTTACCTTCCAGAAGGAGACAGCAGCAGGGAGAGGCAGCACTAGGGGCACAGGCAGCAGGAGGGAGAAACAGTGGCCTCCAGTGTGTGAGAGGCTTTATGCCAGTCTTTCGGTCAATCACCTGTGACCACATTGGGTGGGGAAACACGTGAGGAGCAGGATTCTGTGCTCCATGCCTTTCTGACAGCCCGTCCCAGCATAATCATGCTCCGAATGGGTGAGGAAAGACATGCCCAGGGTGGATGGGGAAAGACACCTCAGCAGGATTGTGCCCAAGTCAGGTGGGGAAACACATGAGGAGCGGGATCCTGCACTCCATACCTTTCTCACAGCCTGCCCTGTTATGATCATTCCCAGGGCAGGTGGAGAAAGGTGCGAGGAGCGGGATCTCGTGCGCCAAGCCTTTCTCACAGCCCGCCCCAGCACGATCGTTC
This sequence comes from Iguana delicatissima, assembly GCA_948472985.1. Taxonomy (NCBI): domain Eukaryota; kingdom Metazoa; phylum Chordata; class Lepidosauria; order Squamata; family Iguanidae; genus Iguana; species Iguana delicatissima. The sequence continues at coordinate 794,828 of CAOKZL010000948.1, forward strand.
CCAGGGCAGGTGGGGAAAGGCGCAAGCGGTGAGATCTCGTGCTCCAAGCCTTTCTCACAGCCCACCCTGGCAGGATTGTTCCCAGGGCGGGTGGAGAAAGGCACAAGGCCTGATAGGCAGTGGATTAGAAAAAATCCACTTGCCTATTTTGGCAGCTGGATTCAGATCCGCAAATCTAGAATCCTTCTCAAGGATTCAAGGATTCACAGATTTGGTTGGCCCATCCCTACATTATACATTTGTCTGTGGGCCAGAAAGCCAGTAAGCTTCAGTGGGATTTGGAGGATGAAGTCAGCTTAAAGCTTTTTAAAATTGTGAAGTGTCATGGTGCTAAAAAGGAGACAACTGTCAAAGTTACAACGCTTTTCCCAAAGTGCAGCAGTTGGAGAATGCCTCGTAAAACATGTTGAAGTATTAGAGTGTCCCTCTCAGTCACTCAGCCATAGTTTCTCCTGCCATTGTTTTTCCTAACGCTGGATGCTTTCTACAGAAAGGATATTGTTTTTGTCAACAGACTGACTGCCTTTTAGAAACAAATGCTTTGATGAGGCTTCGGCTGAGTTTAGATTTCTCTCCATTAGTAACTAGAGGAAGTCTCTTTCACCCTGAGAAGCACCCAAAGGAGCCAATCTCTGTGTGAACATTAAATTGTGTCCAAATCCAGTTCACATTCATAACAATTCCTCCACCCAAGAGTTGGTTAAAAATATCTGGGCAATGATCGAGGGCAACAAGTATTTACTCAGATGCCCAATTCCATAACTAAACACTGAGATTCTGCATAATTGCAGAAGGTCTAGCATGCCCCTATATAGAAAGAAGAGAGAACAATCCTTACAGTTGTCCTGTCTGTTCACATTCTTGACTGTTCAAAAAAATGGAAGAGAAGAAAATGTGTCAATTGACACATACACAATCCCCATCCCAGACCTGACAGCATCCTGTGCGAATTTGAAGTAAAGGAGGAAAAACAAACAAGTAACTGAAAGTAAACAATTTTGATTGTCAATGCCCCTGTCTCAATTCCTCACACATTCCTATGAGGAAAGAGGGATGGATGGGAGGGTACTATACTAAACTACACTAAGTCTGTGTAAACTAGTTCTGTTATTTATTGCTTCTTTTCCAAAACTTTAACTTTGATGTACATAACTTTTTGTCCATCATTGTAAGAGAAAAGCAGATTTGAATGCAATCTTAGTGCTATCAGTGAGAACTTCTTAGAGTGGGAAAAAGGGTGGGAGGAATTGTGCAATTTTACAGTTATGGACTATGTTTGAATATCACATAATGCCAGCATCATTTTTTCCCCCGCGAAAGCATGGGAAAATGTTGCACGTATATGTTTTGATCACTTTTGGCAAAATGTGTTGCATATGGTGACCTTTACTTTTAAGCAGCTCTCTGACAACTTTGTCCTACAAAGTGGAATAGAAATATTTTAAATAATAAAATAAGTGAAATGGAAGTTGCTTATCATCATTGGGAGCAGATTTCACATGCTATAAATCACTTATGGAAATACAGCAGACATTTTTCAGCATAGGCTGCAATTTTATACATGTGTAGCTGGGAATAGATCACACTGAGCTCAGCAGGATTTCTGTGCAGACATTTGTAGGATTTTGTTACTTCTGTAGGAAAATATGTGTATGTGTCTTCAAATTGCTTGTCAACTGATAGTTATCCTATGAATTTTATAGGGTTCTCTTAAGCAGGCAATACTCAAAGGGGGTTTGTCATGTCTACCTACAAAACATAGCCTGCAGCACCTGGTTTTCTTTGGCAGTCCCCTATCCAAGTACTAACCAGTCTGACTCAGCTTAGGTTCCAAGATCGTATGGGATTTGGTGCCTTCAGGTTATCTAGGTCCTCTAGGAAATCTAAGTCCTCTAGGTCCTATCTAGGAAAATACTGCTCCTTAAATATCTCTATTTATTTCCTGTCTATTTCCTTGATTTGAAGGAAGGGAAGCTTCAGCTTCTAAGTATTTCCATTCCATTTCTGAGTCTTTCAGTTATTGTGTATATAGTCCAGCACAACTCCTCTCAATGTAAGGAATCTGCCACGATTATTTTCCATTAAAATACTCTAATTTGCATAGACCAGGTCTTTATACTATTCCAGTTTCTTGAATACCAAGTAGTTGAAAGCAAAATATGCAGGAATGATTCCTGCAAAGAATAAACAAGATGCTTTGGATTTCACCTACTATAGCTTGGCATTAAAGTTTCAGCACATTCTGACAGTTTTGTTTTATTTATATAAAAAAAAATTCTGTGGTTTAAATTATTCAAAGCAATAGAAACAAATAGAGAGACATTTCCTTTTGACACTTGCAGATGAAGAAATATTCTTTAGATTTAGGGGCAATACAGGATGTATGATCTGTTGTAATTATCCTCATTTTAAAGCAGTCCACTGGGGTGGGAAGGAGTAAGAGAGATCACAAACGTCTGTTCAGATCCATTGTAATTACTGAGCTACCGAGTGCTACAGTTGTGTGAAGTGCATTTAAAAAAAAAAGCATGTCCTGAAATAGAATCCTCAAAAATACATTTTCACCCATTCTTCCAGACAATGTTTCTAGATGGCAACATTTACATTGCAGATGTCTCTTGACAAGGCATTTGTCTGAACATATTTATAAATATGTTGAAAAGAAAAAAAAACTACTTGGCCTTGCAAAAGACATATGCAGCATAAAGAATTGAATCAGTAATGTTTCTAAATGCTAACGTTTAGATTTCAGATGTCTCTTGGCATGACATTTATTTATCTAAACATATTTATAAATATGTTGGGGGGAAAAAACTACTTGGCCTTGCAAAAGACATAAGCAGCATATAGAATGTAATCAGTAATTAAAATACAATCTAATAGGAAAGCAATAATGTTGGGTGGTGATGTACAAAGCTAATGCAGTCCCATGCTACACTACTGACTGGGCAGCTGGACAGCAGGTCTGCTGCTTGGAGTCCCTGGTGAAACAACGTAAGCAACCTGGCACCGTGATGTACACAGTATAGTGTCAGAACATGGGGGCAAGCAGAAGCTGCTAAGATAGCTGGTGTCATTCCATTTCTTCTTTTTCTGACTCATACCTTGCCAGAGCACATGGCAGACCTGAATAGGGATGGCCTAATCAAGATATAAGTCCTCAACAACTTGGTGGCTCTGTCAGTGAGTGGAGGTTCCAAACAGGACTGTCACACCCAAGGCTGGAGGGAAGGAGAGGAAGTGGCTAGTCGGTTAGGAGTCTTTAAAAAAAAAAGTGGCCGTGCTGATTGTTTTCAGGTGGATGGATTTTCATTTTTTGATCTGTCTCTTGCTGATCTTCGTTCATCACCTCTATGTGAAGTAGCAGTGGTTTTACCAGAAGCAGTAGCTGTGGTTTCTATTCTGGGGCAGTTGGGTATATTATCAATGATCAAAGAGTGTTCAAACATTTGCACTCCATTGTTCAGGGGAACATAAGTGAACTATGCTTGGGTAAATGTCTCCTGGGATTACTACTGGGTTGGTTGCTCAGGCCAAGCCTTGGAAGACTCTGTCTATTTCAATATAGGTCACAAAAGTTAGAAAGATTTCTCAAGCTTGGCATGTTTTTAATATAATTATGTGTTTTGCATGGAGTCAGCCATTGGTTCAGTCCCTTGGGGCCATGGAGGATAAGATGCAGGCACAGGTATTGATACAAATCATGACACCAGCTAATCCAACTCAAAGGAGTGTTAAGATAATGGCAAATTTGTTCATAAATGTGTGACTTAGCATGGTTGCCTGCCTTTCACTAGGACAGATAGTTCAGTTTCCCATGTCATGTGGAAAATTTGGGCCCCAAGAAGTAGGCCTTAGGTGACTCTAAATATAGGCATCCAAGCTTTACTTGCAGTGGTTCTTACTGTCATCCACAAGACAGGATGGAGCAGGCAGGAACTAAGTATGGTCCTTGATGTGCTTGATCTTCATAAAAAGAGGACCAGCCCAGTTACATTTTTACCTTTTACCTGATTTAGCCTAATGTTGTTGTTGTCATTTAGCTTAATAGCATTTCCAGTTCAATTTCAAGACTGTTTCAAGAGACGTTCTGACCTTTGACGGTGGCAAATTTATGTATGCCTGTTAGGATGGAGAAAGTTATTCAGGTCAAATTAGTCAAGGAGTAATCAGAAGACAGTATGTTTGGTCTTATTTTAACATACCAAGTTTTTCCCTTGTACTTGGATCTGAAGTTATTGTTCCACCTCTCACAATTTGACAAGGTTGCTTGTGAGAGCAGTGCAGGAGTGGGCTTGGCCACATGTGACATGATGACAGCAATTTGCCTCTTTCTATTCACCAGTCTGATTTTAAATTGTTAGAGTTTTCTTCTGGTGGTCTTTTTAAAATATGGACTAGGCAGTGCACAGGGTCTTTGAGAAGGTCAGTCCCTTTTTTGGAAGCTCTCTTTGTGAGAGCCATCCTCTCAATAACTTTCTTTTCCTATTTATTTATTTATTTATTTATTTAGTGATATTTGATAGCTTTTATTCATCCCCTATACTCATTTAGCTTAGCAGCTTAATTCTAAACAGACTTATATAGATACGCACACATATATGCGCGCGCGCGCACACACACACACACATATATTTATAGGGTTATACTGTTAGACAATAGCGGATATTTTTTGGTCAGGTGTGATTAACTATGGTATTTTATTCAACAAGAACATCTTTCTCTTCTGGATAACATTGTACCTACATTGTTAATGCAATCTAACCTTTTCAGTTGAAGTGAGAACAGTTTTGTTTCAAAGACTGAATTCCAGGAAGTATGTGTGATGCATTTAATTTGGCAGATTAACAGTTTCATTTGTTAAAAATGTTATAGTTCCATCAAAGCTTAATCCCCAGCTCTGTCAATACAGTTAATTGAGACAAAAATGAGACATAAGAACCAGCCCTCAGAGGAACTAAGACAACTGAAGCTCTAATAATGTTCGTATCTTAGTGGTCCCTATGTTAGGGTTACTCTACTTTGAAAAACCAAAAGGAGGACACATTTATCTACTGCATGCTTTAAACCACTGTTCGCTATGATGACTCTCACTTTAAATACCACTACTGTAGTAGTTGTGATAATCACTAATATTCCTAACCTTCGCTGTATGTAAATAACAACAATTTTGCCTTCTCTTTCCCCCTTTCCTACTTCTTCTGATAGCCATTAAGCTGCTTTGTTACATTGCCTTTATGTGGATGGAGGTCCTCTTATCTGCTGCACTCAGAGAGCTCACCTTCCCTCTCCAAGTCTGTCTCCGTTCTGCCCCTATCCATAAGTCTGACGCCCTTTCCACACACTACTTTTTAGCTTAGTCACCCAGTGGGAATCCTGACATCGGCTCTGCTCGGAGAGGAGAACAACAAGAGTGTTCTCCTCTGCACCGGCTGGCTCCGTCATGCAGCTGGGTACCTTCCAGGCTGCACTGTGGCAGGAAGCACAGCTATTGTGCAGGACAGGTAAGTCCATGATGGTGGCACAGTCAGGGGTCACAGATGAGGAAAACCTGTCAACGATGTAATCTGTGATTGCGCCACCTGGGAACAGGAGAAGGATGGGACCACAACAATGTCATACGGAACCATCATTGCAGTCCCATCCTTCTCTTGTCTCCATGGGAGGGTGGTAAGGAAAGGGCCTCTCTCTCTCTCTCTCTCTCTCTCTCTCTTTTGAATGACCTGCCAGGCTGGCTTCCATACCTTCTCCTGGTGGAGTTCTCAGTGGAGCGTGAGACAGCAATAAGGAGACCACCTTAGCAGGCAGGAGTGAAGCAGCAGCAGACATTTTAAAAATCCCAGGCATTTTAGAAATCTTCCTGGACAGAAATTTTAGTTCTGAAAAAGAGGCCATGTCTGGGAAAAGGAAGGCGTATGGTATCGCTATTCTGTGTAGTACAAATCACTGTTCCTTTGCCAAATTCTATATTCCATACAATTTTAGCAGTGTGTTTTGTCTTGGCACTCGAGATGGCTTCTCAGATCAAACACTATCTGCTGATTCATTGTGCAATGGAGAATACTTTCTGCTTTCAAGAAGCCTGGCTGCTGTGTTTTGTCTTATAATGCCTGGTTAGAGCGAATGAAGCTAAACCGAGATTACTGGGCAAAGTCTCAAGCCAAAGCTTCTAGGGATGTAGAAGTAAAAGTCAAATATTATTTGGAACAAAATCCTCTGTTATTTCTTTGGTGTTCTAACTTGATCAGTCTTAGTTGACCTTTGCTCTTGATCTGAATGCTTTTTTCATGGTTCTTCTGTGCCGTGCTGCATAACATTTTTTTTCTTTTTTTAAAGAAGCAGAAATGTATGGCTGAATGTTCAGAGACTCTGAGCAACATATGAAGCTCTGAAACTGGTTATTCACATGTTCCTGATTCTTATATACAAACAGTGAAAGAGCCCCTCTTTCCCCATCTGAGATGCACTATTTTGCTTTCAGGCTTGTCCGTGAAGAATCGCAATTTACCCTTCTGTACACAACAATGGTCAGATTCTTTACTTTCTGACAAAGAGCCAATGTTAATTTTACTGAATTTTATTTGCATATTTGAATATTTTTTTCCTTGAACTTTCTTAGTCGGATGGCCCAGCCTTTCAAGGCCTATTTTATTTTATCCACATTTCAATATGTGTATGATGTGTGTGAACTTGACAATCTTGCTTTTGTTGTTGTTGCTGTTGCCTGGCCTTGGCAACAATTAATTTCTGCTCATTTCCTTTGCTTTCTGCTTTGCCAGACCTCTACCATGATTCTGTTTTCTAGCCAATGCATTGTTGTCCTTCCCTATTGTTCCTCTCCAGCTGAGAAAAGTAGATTTGAATTATCTGTGCATAATGACCAGTATAAAGAGATGAACAGGCTGTAATAGTTCTCCTACAAGAAGTACTTCATCCTTCTTTCTGAAAAGATCAATACACACTATGGAGGTATGTCACAAGTTATATTACTGTGAAGCCCAATATAAATGTATTACAGGAAGGCAAACTGTTGTGTAAAAGGGAATTGGTGATGGCAGGTAATAGCTGACATTTTTTGCCACTGAGCATCTGGCTTGATGGTCATGGACTAGTATTTTAGCCAGAAAATTCCAATACATGACTCCTGCTACCAGACTACAAAGCAGTTTTCTCCCCACCAACAAGCCTGGGATCAATTCAATGTCATACCACAATCTAAAACTTGTAAGGCTACAAATACAGTCCTGGAGTGGGGGAAAATCTTTTGTGATACACATGTTTCAGGTTTCTGGTCAAGTTGCTTCCATTATTATTATTTTTTCAAGCATCTGTCACAATTTTTAGAATTCTGTTTCTAACTAGGGAAACTGTATGGATGTCTTGCTGCAGTTTCTAAGTACCATTCTAGTTTTCATGGGAAGATAACAGTATCATGGGGAAAGTGAAACAATAATTTAAATCAGCAGTTTTGTCCCAATCACTTATTCATTTACTTCCCCGTGCCTTTACTCTCTGTCCCTGATGAAAGCAAATAAAGCAGTAGTTTCAAGGGAACAACGAAGCGGGTGGAGAATATGAGGGCCATTTCCGCACTACACTGTTATAGTGCTATTGTTCCACTTTCAACATCCTATGGAATCGTAGGGTTTGCAGTTTAGGGAGGGACATTTAGAATTCTCAGCCAGAGAGATCTTTGGCATCAGTAAACTACAGACCCCAGAAATCCACAGGATGTTGAAAGTGGAATAATAGCACTGTAACAGTGTAGTGCGGAAATGACCGAAGACTAATCATTCTTAACTTGTATGTCATACACTAATCTGCTCTTATTTAAGTATTTATTTATTGACAGTTCTGTTAAAAAACAGGCTTGCAGTGCAACTGGAAAAAAAATCTTATTCTGTTTTTACATTATGCCTATCTTCTTGCTTTGGTAACAAGAGCAGGAAAGCCTTGGTGATCTATATAATCAGAGTAGATAGGATAGAAGTAGATGAGCTAATGATCCGACTCAATACATTCAAAGGTACACTCACACTTGGCCTGTTTGTTGTGTCAGTATTCATATATATATGAAAGATATGTTAAAAATAACTACATAACACAAGAAGAATCCAGAAAACGGTCATCTCTCATACTATATCTTTTGTTTTTGTTTTTACAACAGCCCAACCTGCAACAACATCTACCCTACTTTGACTATATCCAACAGAGGGACATTCTCAACAACCTAATGGTTGGCTGGCTGCTCAGCTCACAGCTATCTATTCCTTCCTTAGGGATCAGGGAAAGAGGCACCTCTCTGCTGCTGTTCATATCCTCCAATAATATCTAGATTTTAAAAAAAAAGTCAGTATGTTCTGTGTGTAAAACAGAAACAAAAGTTAGAATCTCTAGGGTAAAAAAAATGGAAAGAAAAACACATTTGCAAGACATTCACATGCAATATATTGTACAAAACAACAACACAGCGAAACTTCCACTCTGAGGAAAGCTTATCTTAAAATTTTTGCTTTGTTTTGGACACAGAGTTTATAACTGAAACCACTTTAATTGACTGGCAATAGCTGTACTTTGTCACTAGTTTTTTCCCTTCCTACTTATGAAGTTTACAGCTGTCTTAAATCTGTATCAGGATACATGGTTATGCCACACAAGAACAAATGGTTTTAGTTCCTCTCATTTTTCTGTAATGTCAATGATGATATTCTCATCTCCATTCTCCTTCAATGTCCTCCTCTTCTTTTCCTCTGTGTTCTTGCCTTGCCTATCGCTGTCCCTCTCCCTCCATTTTCGGTTTTCTTGTTTGTCCACATGTCTTTCTAGCCAATCACCTCTCCAGCTATCTCCCCCCCACCGTTTTCTCCATTTGTGCTCTGCATTCTAATCTCTTCACCTTCACTCCTTCATATCTCCTCTTCCTCCACTTCCTGAGCTCACTTATCCACTGTACTGTCTCCTTTCCTGTCATCTCTCTGAACACTTTCCTTGCCCATGCGGCTCTACACTATAAGGCAGTGTATCAGTGTATCAGTGTCTGCTTTACTCTGCCACAAAATGAAAAATTCTGGGGAGGAATTCATGAGACAATGGTAAAATGGGGATGGTAGACAAAGTTGCAATGAAATAAATCATTATTCCCCTACATTGTTCTCAAGAAATCAAATCACAATCAATTTTATTGGCAGCGGGGAGGTACTTTACATTTTGGCTTAAAGTTGTCATTGTGTAACACAGCCCTAATAAAATTAATATCACAATGTTGGTTTGAATCCAAACATCCAGCAGCAATGAGAACAATGACTTAAAAAGAGGAGGAAACACAAGATGAAATTTCACAGAAAATAGTTTTCTGACATATCTTTTAAGAATTGTATTTTTAGCCAGCATGCCCCTTCAAAAGCTGGGAGACTTCCAGGCCACTTCAAGAATATCAAAATGGATTCCTAGTTTCAAAATAAGGTGACAAATTTCATTTGCTATTATGGAAACAATGCAATACCACTCCTGATCATGAAGTCAGTGAACTTTGAGAAATGAGTGGAATGTATCAAAAGAGAAACAATCCAACAATAGTATTGTATCATTAGACATGGAGGAGGACCAGATATTTCCTAATATACAGCATTCAATACATCAGCCAATATCTTATTGGTGACATATACCAGTATAATCCCCAGTTGCATCAGTGTGTAGACTTTTTCTAGACATTACAAAGGGAGGTATTCAGTATTTCACTCCACAAAGCTTCCACCCTGGGTGAGCAATCTCAACAAGAGGTGGGTTGCAGATGCAGATCAGTCCCTCTACTCACTGTGCTTGAGTACCCAGGGATCAAGGAGAAGCTCTACACTCTGCTCCATCATCCTTGGATATTTAAGCATAGATGTAATGACACTGATGGGCATCCCTACCCCAAATAGTGGGCAGGGAGATTGATTTGTATCTGTGAGTCTCCTGGCTATTGTTCTGCAACCAGAGTAAATTGAATAAATTGAACAGCCTCATCTTCTATGGTCAAAGCCACTAATCTGCTTGCAGAGAGTTACACTCAAGCACTGTGTGGAGAATTATGATCCACCAGTATGTTGCAGGATCTTGTACATCTTAATTTTTTAAAGTAATTACAAACATGGGAGGGTGGCTTAGTACTGGAAGAGAGCACATAGGGAGTGTTGGCTTATCTCTTCACTCATCGATCACAATCAGAAAAGAAAAATTGCACTCACCAATCTCTAGAAGCCTCGATGGGGGAATGTTTGTTTAGACCATCCAGAGATAGAATAATATTTAGTCTACTTCTGAATTCATTGGAAAATGGAATGTGTGGCATTCTCATTTCTTCCCAGCTTGTAGACTAGCAGTGATAAATGTGAGTAATTTCACAGCAGTTGTGTGTACCACATATGAAGTACATTTCTTCACAAGTGAAAGGCATCTTGCTCCTTTTTGAAGAGAGCTGTATAAAGAGGATCACACAGTATATGGCCATTTCCACACTACATTGTTATAGTGCTATTATTTCACCTTCAACATCCTATGGAATCCTGAGTTTGCAGTTTAGGGAGAGGCATTTAGAATTCTCAGCCAGAGGGCTCTTTGGCCTCAATAAACTATAGACCCCAGAATTCCACAAGAAGTTGAAAGTGGAATGGTAGCACTATAACAGTGTAGTGCAGAAATGGACTATGTGTTTTTTTTCTACCACAAGGGACCTAAAGTCCCCTTCTTATTTCCAGTGTTATCTTCCTCCCTCCTCCTCCTTGTCTTCCTCCTCCTCTATGGCCCTTTCCGCATGTGGAGGGGGAAATGGGGAAAACTTGCTGAAACGGAGCTTACTGGCAGCTGGGTAAGTCCGTCCTCATGTGGAGCAGCGCGAGCTCACTGTTCTGCAGTCCTCCGGCATCCAAAATGGCGGCTTCGGTGTCCAAAATGGTGGTTTTCAGTTGGCGAAGGCTCTCCACCAACCAGAGAAGCTCACCAGCCAGAAGCACTGATGCGCGCCTGCACATCTCCACCGGAGCACGGGAATGGAGTGGCATGGAGTGGCACGCTTCATGCTTTTGAAAACCTGTAAAAACAGGTTTTTAAAAAGCACGCTGCACGACCACTTTGGGTCGTTCCAAAGCAGACTGAGATGCAGAACTGCAACAAGTAGTCCAACCCAGTCTGCTCCCACAGTGCGGACGACCCTCCGTCAGTGGTCGCACCACGCCGTACTTCTTGCCCCGTGCGGAAAAGGCCTATGTATTTCTCCTCTCTATAGGAGAAATGGTGGCATGGCTATCTGCTTTCAATATAGCTAGGTCTCATTCATTGTGAATGGGCTGGATAGTGTACTATTGAATCAAGATGGAAAGTTGAACAAATATCAATATATGGCAAGAGTCTGCAGTGACCTGGATAAACTCAGACCAAAAAAAAAAAAAAGTATTCCATCTACCTACCTATCTAGAGAGAATGAAAGACAGAGATCGTAAGCGATATTAAAGTGATGTAATGAAGTTATGCCCAGACTCCTCTTGCATAATAGATTTAAAGGGATATCTTGAGGCACTGTTAATGAGATTATTTGATGTAAGGCTATCTGGCAGTATTATAATCTCTTATGAGATGGTCTTGAGATAATCTCATTAGAAGTTAATTAATGACAGACATTTGTATTTCAGCAACAGAGGCCTAGCAGATAGTCAACTTGGAGGAAGAAATAATGATTGCTAGACACTGCATTGGTGAGAATAAAAATGAGGAAGGAATAAAAAAGCCATGAAGGATGTGTGGCTTCCATAAAAGTGTTAGTTGCCAGTTACTGGATTGGTATTTGGGCTTTTCTTTCCCACATGCGGTAAAAGTGTGCCTTTTAATTGTTTAATCAAGTGCAAAGCAGTAACAAAGATTATGGGGAAATAAAATGGCTAGCTGTAGCTATACAACAATTTAAAGGGGAGCACTGTGTTTTTTTCAAAGCTCTTTTCACTCAAATGTGATTGTACATAATGCCACTGCCAGAGTAAAATATAGCATTTGTGTCCCCAAAAACAAAGATTCCAACACATTTAATTTTATGTATTCTTAACAGTTATAGACAATGATAGAACTCCCATATTAAGCGTGATACCTCAGTAAAATGTCTATGAAACATTAACTATGAGGTTGTATATTCTTTAGACAAAAAGAAGACGGAATGCCAGAAGTAGACAAGGGATATGGTTGTTCTAGGCACCAGCTGCAATGGAGCACCCTGTTGATCTCAGTTCTGGTGCTGGTGATGACCTATAAAGTACTATATGGCTCTGGTCCAGTTTATTTGGCAGACCATATGCCCCTGTATGAGCCTGCCTGGGACCTTAGAAGGAGACATCCGTCTGTCATTTCCACAACCACCACAGGCATGGTTGGTGGAGGTGGAAAATACAAGCCATTTCTGCACGGGGCAAGGGAATCACCCCGGTCTGGTACTTACCGGACTTCTTGGCTCCATGCTTGGGTCCAGGCTGGCCTGGAGCAGTGCGTGGCCACCACTCTGCACTGCTCCGGGGACTAAAATGGCGGCTTCCAGTTGGTCGAGGCTCTCCACCAACCACCAAAGCTCGCCAGCCTAAAGCCTGCCCCCGGCAGATCAGAGGCTTGCAGTCGTGTGAGCCTGCAAATCTGCACCGGAGCACAGGCACAGAGTGGCGTGCTCTGTGCTTTTGAAAGACCTGTTTCAAGCGGTCTTTCAAAAGCATGCTGGACGACCACCTTGGGTCATTCCTGAGTGGGCTGAGGTGCAGAACTACACTAAGTAGGTCCGACCCAGTCAGCTCCCAGGTGCAGATATCCTCCCTGGAGGATGCTCTGCACCGTTTCTTTAAGCCTGTGCAGAAATGGCCACAGTCTTCTTAGTATCTGTTCCTCGATTCCTCGACTCTGAAGCTTCCTTTCCAGGGACCTCAGAACAGCCCCATCATCACTATTCTTCTGTTGGTCAGGAAAAGTCCTTTTTATTCTTACAGGCTTTTAAAGCAAAGCTTTTTAAAGAGCAGACTAAGGGTGCCATATTGTTTTAAATGTATTGCTTCTATTTGCATGTTATCATTTTCTAGATTTAAAATATTTTAATATTGTTAATATCTTAATTCCATTTTAATGTGTATGATTGCAGCTTATTATTATTATTATTATTATTATTATTATTATTATTATTAAACATACACGTTCTCATGCTCAGGACCATTGTCTCGTGGGAGGAGACAGGCATGAATTGACACCATCACCATTATATTTCCATTGTACTTCCTATTGGTATCCCTGCTTTGTCTCATTGGTAGCTCCCCTCCACACAACCTCCACCTCCCATACAACTTGAACCCATTGATCCCTTTGCCAACTGTATGTATTGCATAGTTCCAATTAATTGTATGCAAAACTGGAGCAGTTTGAGTATAATGTGAACTGTCCTCTCCTTATCATAGCACAGTTCTATACATGAAAAGGGAACACAAGAATCTGTCTTATTCTGAGTTTTACTGAAAAGTAAATGCTATTGAGTTCAATTGTTCTGGCTTCGAGTAATGTTGGCACAGATGTGAGTGAAATGCTATTGAGGGGATTTGTCTTTTGACTGTGAATACTTTTTAAATGAACAGATTTAGCTGTTACTCCAAAAGCTCATGAGAAACTGAAAGACTTTTTGAATCAATTAAAAATAAATATAATCAGTAATCAGCAGTCCATAAAATATGTGATCGTAAACACCTATAAACCCATTTTATGCTGTTTAGGAAGTAAGAACAGTAGTACAGTGAGGGTTTGGACATGAAAATTTTACTTTACCTTCAGCACCAAGATATTGTTAAATGCTTTCCTAAAAGAGAGAAAGAAAGAAAGAGAGAAAGAGAGAAAGAGCTAATTGTCTGCCAAGGTGCCATGTGAGTTGAGTCCAGGTAAAACCTTGTATATGGCTGTTATACATAGTTAAGCAATTTTCTATGAGAATCAATAGAAAAAAATGTGCAGGCCACAAATTTCTGGGTTGTTATCCCCCACACACACATTTCAGCTTGACTCAGTGGGCATCCCAGACTTTATTGTATTGAAGTACAATTACTGAAAGTCTAGATATCTGTAAAATGTTTAAAACTGTAGCCCTCTTCAGATATGAGAAGTAGACTTGTTTGAGTAATAAAGGGGATGGTACTCAGAATCATGCATCCTAGCCTGATACCAGCATCCCCACTGTTTCTATTCATTCTATGCCCAGACCTTGAGTGTTTAGCATGAAGAACTGAAGGAGTTCTACACACATTTGGTTGCATGTTTCTAGAAGTCTCCATGGACTGAAGAGCCCTCATCAAAAAGAGGTTATCATATGGAAGCTTCTAAGCACATTCACTGATATGCACGTCCAAGTCTCATCCAGGGACACCGAGAAACATTTTAGCTTTCACATAGAGATTGCAAAAGGGTTTACAAGTGCTCTCATTAAAGGTCTCAATCCAGGAAGCATCTCAGATTCTATAGGAGATCATATAAGAAGGATTGTCTCCACGTTGTGAAACAGTTTCCAATTCCATCTGGAGAAAGTATGTTATACAGTCTTCATTCTGCCTTCCTATTTCAAAATACAAATAGTGATAGTTAAAATTGTGGTTTTAGAGCTCCTTGTTCTTGTACATTCATGCCCACAGAAATGATTTTATTTTAAAGAGTTGAATGTTAAATAGAACTGAAATGGAAGTGGTGTGCTAGAAGCAAAATCAATGGAACATCAATTGCGTTCCCAGATAAGTTAAATTATTTAGTTTATCTACATTATTTGTGGGTACATTCACATAAGCGCGCACGCACACACACATATTTTTGTGCGTTAAAATAGCCAGCCTATGCATCATCAACAAGTTAGAGAAAAACCAATGCTTCAAGGAAAATACTTTTGTAGTACCTTTTGAATCAGAAGTCTTTTTTTTTTTTTAAAAAAAAAAAGTTGTATTGATTTGTCTAAAGTGTTAAATGACATAATGGCCATACACTAAAGTACTGAATAATTTAGGTAAATCAATGTTTTCTGAATTTTGGAAGTGTGCAAACTGTCTTGGGTGCTAAGGGAGATCAATGTAATAAAATAAAAATGAAGTGGTTTATAATGATTAATGTTTGGGCTGATAATAACCATGGTGGGGGACTCACTTCACCATTGCAACAAGTAACTTCCAGTCATGATTTCTATAATATTCCCATCAGAAAACATAGCATTACAGACTCAGTTGATTTCAACGTTTAAATAGCTTTTCATTTGCACAACATGCAGCAAAAAACAATCTCAGATTTTCTCATTAGTTATATTTTGATGTGATGTGACAATACATTTTAGTGTCATTAAAATAATTTTGCATATTTGTTGGGATCTTATGAAAGCAGGATAATATTTGAAAATAACAAAAAGGCTGTGTAGATCAATGCATAGCATTCTATTTGACGCTGCAAGGCACAGCCTTCAAGAGATCATAATGGATTGGAGGATCTGGTTAGGAAGCTGAAGGACCTTAATTCATAGGTTGCCGTTTTGTTTCTTCTCCTAGTTGAAGAACATGGCCCAGGAAGGGAGAGAAAAATAGTGAAGGTGAACAATTGGCTCTGAAGATGGTGCCTCCAGGAACAGTTTGGCTTCACAGTTTCATGAAGATGGATTTCTGGTAAATGACCAGTTGTACCTCACAGCACATGACAGGAGCGTTTGTGCTAGGAATCTCAGAAACCCAATTAGGAGGGCTTTAAACTGAGTTTTGGAGGAGAAGGAGACAATATTCTTTTGGGCAAGAGTTCATCAAGTGCTGGAAATTAGTCCAAATCTTATAGGGAGAACAGGGCAAACAGTACAGGGAACCTTCAGTAGGAGGGAAAGAGACTTAAATAAACAGAAAAGGAGAGGGATCCACAGTCTCAGATGCCCCTACACAGAATACAGAATACAGAATCTCAGATGCCCCTACACAGAATACAGAATACAGAATAGGATTAACTTAAATTTGTAGTACAGTAAAGTAAATATAATATAATAAGCATCACAGAAACTTTGTGGGATGAGTTTCATGAGTGGAATATAGCAATAGAGGAGTATAAATTATTTCAGAAAAATAGAGTAAACAGGGAAGGATGAGGAGCAGCACTATATGTCAGGGACATTTACATCTGTGAAGAGATCCATGACTTAAATCCTGGAAGCCAAGTTGAAAGCATCTGGGTAAAAATTAAGGGGAAGAGAAACAACATTGATGCCCTTGTGGGGGTCTACTACAGATTTCCAAGCCAGACTGAGGACTTCAATGATGCTTTCCTGGAACGGATGACCAAACGTTCAGAAAGGAGACAGTAGTAATGGGAAATTTCCACTACTTTGATATTTGTTGGAAGTCAAACTCTGCTAAGAGTATCAGTCCAACAAATTTCTCACTTGCCTTGCAGACAATTTCACAGTCCAGAAGTGGAAGGGGGAACCTGAGGCCAGCTAGTCTTGGACTAGCTGGACCAGCACTATTCAACATCTTTATTAATGATTTCAATGAGAGAGTAGAGGGCATCCTTATCAAATTTTCAGATGACACAAATTAGGAGGGATAGCTAATACTAAAGAGGACAGGGTCAGAATTTAAAATTATCTTAGTGGATTAGGGAACTGGCCCAAAACTCACAAAATGAATTTCAACAGGGAGAAGTGTAAAGTTGGACAATTAAAATGAAATGCACATATATAGGATGGCTTGATCACAATACATGTGAGAAAGATCTAGGAGTCTTAATAGATCACAAACTGAACATGAGTCAACAGTATGATATGACAGCCAAAAAAGCCAATGAGGTTCTGGGCTGCATCAATAGGAGCATAGTGTCTAGGTCAAGGGAAGTGATAGTACTACTCTATCTTGCTTTGGTCAGACCCCACTTAGAATACTCTGTCCAGTTCTGGGCACCACAGTTCATGAAGGATATTGACAAGCTGGAAGGTGTCCAGAGGAGAGTAACCAAAATGGTAGAAGGCCTGGAAACCATGCCTTCTGAGCAGCAGCTTAGAGAGCAGCTGAGTATATTTAGCCTGGAGAAGAAACGGTTAGGAGGTGACATGATAGCCATGTTTAAATATTTGAAGGGACAGAAGTTTTTTGGAGATTTTTAAACAGATGTTGGATGGGCATCAGGCAGGAAAACTTTGATGGTTCCTGCATAGCAGAGGGTTGCAGTCAATGGCCCTTGTGGTCTCTTCCAACTCTAGATTCTATGATTCTAACATTTTCATCCATCTCTACTTCTTTCAGGATGAGTAGCATACAAGATCTCGAGGGAACTCTTTCTGGTAATGGATGTCCCCTTCTCTACAAAAGGTTTGGGTTTTGTTTTGTTTTGTTTTAATTGAAGTAGAGACTGGGGAGCCAAGTGTGCTGTCTAGCTGCAATAGAGGAGAACTAATGAAACATGGACAAATTTGGAAAGGTCTTAGGTCTTACTGGAGGAATGATTTACATACTGAACAAATTCTTCTTCAGAACTCATCAGTTCCCAAATCTGTCATAGTGGCAGTTTTGGAATAAATGAAATAGAATGTAATGCATTTATACACTTTAAAAAAAAATTTACTTAGAGAGAAAGAGTTAAGTACTGGAGTGATGGATAAGAAGACCCAGAATCGAAGCTATTACATTTTCAGAAAGAGCAAATACAATAAATGAGTGATCATTCCTGTGAAGGCACTACAAAGAGTGTTAAAGATGTTTTAAAACCTCATTTAACAAAATTATATAGGTTTTTAAAAAAAATCTTAGCAAAATCTAGGTTTTAAAATCTAATACAGAATCTTGGCTTGGAGATAATAAATAAAAACAAATAGAGATAAAAAGCAGAAGACTTAAGTTGTTATGAATTACATAAATGCTTATGAGAAGAACTGCAATACTGGTAGCATCCACCTTTAGTGGATAGTTTCTACCTGCTGATGCTCTGGAGGCTAAAAATTGAATAGAATCCAAATGCTTGATTTAGGACTGATGTTTAGATCATCAAGACAATCTCCTAGTGATGAGACAGAAACAGACCAATTGTCATGCAGCCTTGTATATTTTATCTCTGGTTGCCAGTCGAGAACAGAGATCATGTAGACAGTTTTTGTATGTATTATAACCCATCTGTTACTCTGTCTGGGGAAAAAAGAGAGATAGAAGTGCTTTACAAACTCTTCTCACCAATATACAATTGTTAGCTTCCTGCTGATAGCCCCTGTGCAGGCTTCATTGTATATAATTATTTCAAGCAGGAAACAAACAGCCCACATGTTCAACAGTAATTACTAGTTCAATTAGCTAACCAGAAGCAGGTGGATTTTTGGTGACATATTTTTTAGTATCGGCAAACAGCGGGTGTGGTGCAATCTTTGTTTGCTTTCATGTAAAGCAGGGGATAGTACTACTCCTTCAGTGTATTAATACTGTTGCTCTAATATTTCCTTAAAGAAGCTCTTGATATAGTCCTTGAGCAAAATGAATACTGGAAAGACAGCACCTTGCATTCTCGGGCCCTTTTCACACCTTACCTTTTACCGGTGCTGGGCTGCTCAGCTCGCGCACGAAGCCTTGGGAGGAACACTGCTGCTTCCCTGCCGCGTCCCTGCTGCTTCGGGTCTGTAGCTGCTTCCTCGTCGCACGAGCACCCCGCTTCTTCCATTCGCAGTGCAGCCTGGGACCTTGCAGGCTGCACTGAGGAGAGGATGCGTGACTGGCCCAGCTCCCGACGCCCCGCACACCAGGTGAGTGCGCGCGGGGCCCAGGAGCATTGCGTGACAGCGCACCATTTTCGGCTTTAAGCCGAAAATGAAAAGGTGTGTGTCCGCTCTGCGTCATGCAGACTGCTCCTCACTTTTACTACTCAAGGGGCCCTTTTGCTTAAGAAATGCCATGCAAAAAGGGCCTTGGTTTACCAAAACCACAGTTCGCTCAACTGGTTAACAGTCATGAGAAGGACAATGAGCCTGTATTTGCTAGCCTTGGGTGACACTGCCTCTGTTAGACTCAGACTCCACTGTTCAAATATGTTGGGGGAGCATCTGAAGTAGGAAGCTGTTCTGTGCATAGGGGCACATGATTTGTAATCTTGCAGCATACAATTATTGCTTATATATGCCATCAGGGTTAACATAGATCTGGCCCAAGATATAAAATTTTCATCATACCTTCCCATGAAACTAGTTTTCACACATCCAGCTACCTTTCATCAAATTTCAGATGATTAAGAAATCACATGATAAACATGCAGAAGTGACATGGCTAAAATGATATTACAGCAGGTTTGTCTCCTTCATGGCACACTCAAAGCTATTTTTTACTGATACTGCCTTATGGCTTCAATGCTGGTTGAACAAGGAATCTACTGTAAGTTCTAATTTGAATTTTAAAGGCACTGGCCAGCATGCTGAACCTGTTATAGGGCTAAATTAAGCACGTTGCAGTTTAATCATCCCATTAAAAACCAGATTCACTAACAGCCACTGACTTCAGCTGGGAGAGATTCAAGAGCTCTCTTATAACTTCCCATGAAAAAACAAACCATGATTAGCTGATGGATTCCTGGAGTTGTAGTCCAAAAAGTAAGTTTTCCAACCTCTGAATGAGGGCAGAATAATGTTCAAAAGAACTTAAGAGACTATCATAGAATGACGTGATGGTATCTTCCATTAAAAATGTGACCAAATATCTGTCTGAAAAGCTGAATGCACTCAGGAATAGATAATTTGTAAACTATACACATACATTTATGGGCAAGATTATTTAGGTTTAAGTGCAGAGAAATCTGTGCATGTACATCTGAACTAGCCTTCACAATCTATAACTTCACTGTAGCTTCTATTTCACAGCTCCTCTGACTGGAGCATCCTCCTCAAACAAACATCTTTGTACTACTTCTTAATTTCCTGAAATTAATCCTAGCACAATATTTTAGAAGATACTAATATGGCAGAGTACTCTACACTAAAACAAAACAGCCCATGGACTGTATTTTAGGATAAGAATGTGTCAACAGTCTTAACATCTTGGTCCTATCAAAAGAATAAATTGTTTGTAATATTTGTCTGTCATGTAGTTGCTGCATTAAGCACTTAAATCGCAAATGCTGGACGAAGGCCTTCAGAACTTCAAAAGCTCCATTCACTGTGGACTCCATTCACTGTCTGAAAATAAGTTATCAGTACAGAAGTGCTTGTATCATTCACCTATTTATGGTCAAGTAGCATTATGAATTGGCTTGAATTCATATAAAAGCAAATGCAATGCTGCCACATGCTATTTAGCCTTCTTGATAACCATACCTTTAAAGATCAAACAGCATGCTTGGAATCAGTGAGATGACAGTTCCTGCCTAGAGAATTTACAGTCTAAGTCAGAAATGGTGATGAAAGAGGAAAAGGGTGAAAACGGCTATCATTTGGGGTGGGGATGAAGAAAGAGGTTTCAAGAGACTCATTGAAGAGATGTCAAGATGTGGGGCTCACGTCATAAGAATCTTCTGGATGTGTATTACAATAGATTGAGTAGCTGCTCAGCATGGCTAGAATCAGTTGGAGAGCTACAAAGTATCAAATAGTAACTGTTAATTGCAACTATGTATCTGCTTGTAGCTTGTTTGTGTATCCCCATGTGTCAAATGGATTTTTTCTCCATTGCAACAATGTATCTGGGAAAGGGGGAAAGATCAGATGGCTGAAAACAAAAGTACCAAAATGTATTTTGAGAACTGGAAGTGCTTTGTGATAAGGAGGCAGGAAACATGTTCCACTCTCAAAGAGGAAAGTTAGGTAAACAGCTGAAACCATGGGAAACGTCTAGAACGATGGGATGATGACCCTCTGTAATTACAGTTCTGAATGTCCAGATTTGTCTGGGAAGGTATGAAATCTGTAATCACCATCGTTGCTGTAGTCTCAGTAACTTTGGTTGAAGTGTGCTGTGTTGCTTGCTTCACTACAGATAAGCACTACTTTCAACTCTGAGTGAAGTTTGTGAAGTGCAAGTTAGCCAGGGCATGACAAGAGGGTTGTCTTATTTTCAATCTGCCACATATTTCATGAGCACTTAGCATGAAAGTAGAATCACAGAAGACATTATATGAGCTGAGTTATTTATGCATCCCATTTTTACACTCAGTATGTAAGCAGGATTAGCTTTGGTTAGTGCTTGGATGGGATGAATACCAGGTGCTATAGGCTATATTTCAGCAGAAGGAACTGGAAAAGCCACCTCTGAGTCTCCTTGCCTAAGAAAACTCTGTAAAATTCATGGAGTCACAATAAGTCTACAGATGACTTGAAGGCACATACAGTAGGAGCCCTGTATCTGCCCCCCCCCCAGATACTGAAATCCACAGATAATGCAAAACGCCCTGTCCTGCCACCCGGCCCAATCATGGTGGCAGTGGGCAGGAAAACAATGGGGAGTGTGGGATCCTGTGCTCCCTGCTGTTTTCTCGCTAGCACCGCTGTGAATGGGCCTGGGGCTGAAGGCAGGAGGTGGGAAAACAGCAAGGAGTATGATCCTGCAATCTCGGCTGTTTTCCCACTTCCAGCTGCTAGCCCCTGGCCTGATCGTGGCAGCAGGCCAGTGGGAAAACAGTAGGGAGCACGGAATCACACTCCTTACCACCTCCTGTCGCCTGCCCTGGCCAATCCCAGCCAACTGCGGTTAACTGAATCTGCGGATCATGAATCCATAGATCCAAGGATCCTACTGTACACACACATCTGTTCACTCAAATTAAAAGAAATGTTTGACTTTATGATACATCCTAAGATCACTGGCCAAAGTGCTTGATTTTAATGAGAAGCAGCATACCGAACCCCAAAGCTCACACCACTAGCTGTAGGTTGAGCTGAATCTGAGTTCTATTTGGGCATCAGAATCCAGTTAAACGTATAATGACAGCTTGATCTCTATCCTGCATTCTGACCCCGGATGCTGATGCATTTCTATTTCACTCCTTACATGGAGAGTGACTTTCTGAAGAGGAGAGCTTCATCTGTTGGCATAACTGAGAACACAGAGTCCGTGCTAATTTAATGGAAATGGAATTCTAAGACTTGCAGTTTAGAGTGAGATATTTAGAATTTCAAGTCAGAGAGCTCTAGTGCTTTACAGAAGTATAAACTTCACAATTTCATAGGACATAGTCATAGTCATGGTGGTATAATTGTGTGTTATGGAAGGCTCCTGAACAGAGAGAGACAGTGAAAATTCCTGAGGAAGAAGCATGGCTGGTACACTTCCTCTCCTCACATAGTTTTTCTTCCTGGGTTATGAATGTCTGAACAGGGATATAGTTTTGCCATGTATTGTAACATATGAAATACTTGGCAAAGGTGTCATACTTTCCCACTAGATTGCCACTAGGTGTATTTCATTACTCTTTTGGGTTTCTCTGTGTCTTTCTGTCAGACTTGTCTTTAATGATGCAAAACGTACGTTGTAAACATTTACTGTACTATTAATCATCTCATAAAAGGCAACCAACATTTTAACAAATGGTAACTGATGAGAACAATGTGGATCTCAATTGCTATCTAATAACTTGATGGAATCTCTGGAAGTTTGGTTAACAGATCCAGAATTTCAGAGGGAGCTACACTGTTTAGTTACACTCTTTATCTCTACATTAAGTACTTTTTCATCAGGAAGGACATTTGTGATACTCTCATGTGGGTGTGGCAAAGATCATGAGATCTTATCCATTTATTCTTCTATCAAAGTCCATCAATTCCAGCTGAACTACCACTTTGATTAAACATTAACAGCACTATTATATTCACAATGTGACTGACCAGAGTTAAAAATTAATTCAATAATGTTAACATAAGATACTGGGAAATTAATTAATCTAACAGCACATATAATTAGTTATCATTGATTAAAACATTATGTAGACCATTAGTTTCTGGGATGGAGCATGGGATTTACAAAGAACAATGTAGAGGTTACCACCATTGACCCTAACGACATGGTTTGTTATTGGCACCTACAAAAGTTATTTTTTAGACCTTTTAAGCTGTCTTCCTCCAACCTGGATTTTTTTTATTACCCAGATGGACTACGAAGCCCATAATATGATCATTGCCTCCAATCTTTCCAAAGTCTTCAAACTGTGATCCATTTAGGAAAGCTGGGTAAGATGAAAAACAGAAAGGGAGATGGGAAGGGGAGAGAAAGTAAGGTAGAGAGAGAGGGTGGAAGGGAGGAGATATTGAAAGAGAGAGAGAAGCCAAAAGAAAATGAAGAGGGCTGAGGAAAACTTTCCACTTCATTATTCAAGTGGCCACCACTGTGTGAAAAATAATAAATGCATTAAAGGATTACAAGGGGATTCAACTCTGAGTAGACTTGTGGAGGGAAAAGGCTTAACTTAATTAATCTTTTCCCTTTTAACTTCAGCAATACATGCAAAATGTGTGCTCCACTGAATATGACTGATGGTAGTAAAGGCAGAATGGGGGGATAGTGAGGAGGAAGGCTAAAGAAGAAGAAAAGGAGGGACATGAGACTTTCAGTCCTAAAGTGCTTGACATTCTGTAAAGGCCATGGCTGCTTGAGCTCTAAGCAAAGGCATTTTTTCCCTGTTCTATTCCCTTTTATACTAAGACAGCTTTCCCCACTTCCTCCTCCTTCATCCTGAGTTGTCCTCCTATCCCAACTTTTTCATTGGCTTTCCAGATATTTCTTTCATGGCTTTCTAGAACCTTCTCTATCTTCCTATTTGAGACAACAACAAAACAGCAAGCAGAGGAGTCTAACAACAGAACCATATGATATTTTCTCCACTCCTGATCCTTCTTCTCCTTAGCAATTTCTGAATCTGCCAGAGAAACAGCCATACATTTTGATATCCTAAATCAACTGAAACATGAGCATTGACTTCTACATTAATCAGGCAATCTAGCAAGCTCCCTAAGTGAAGCTATCAGGATAGCAAATTAACAAATTAATTAACTAGTTATTTTGAACTTCTGTGAAACACATTATTGACTCATGCTACATAAGCAGATCTAAAATTGCTTTTCACTACTAGCAATTAACTGTCTAGGAACAATACAGCTCCTTTCATGTTTTCTGGAAAGGTTAGGTTACTGGAGCCAATAATAACAGGCATACTGTCAATGATCACTCACCACCTCCATACACACAAATATAAAAATACTGTCACAGTTCAGCAATACCTTTCAGAGGCTAATATCAACCACAGGGATCTGAGTTATGTCCAGGAATGAATTAATATAAGTAAAGCATTGAACACAGCCATTTATAGAATTGAGTGGGAAGTATTTATGCTTCCCTTATCATTGCCCTGGATCCAAATTGTCCCTTCCAGGATCAGAAACACTTGGGACTATGTCATCTACAAACAGTTCTGAAAGCCAAGCAATAAACTGAGATGAACTTTCTAAACTTTGAGCAACTTTCTATTTCATTTTTTCCCCCTGTAGATTATACCGTAACAAAACAAATCTGGCTAATGGGACCAGGAGGAGACTCCATATTGCTGTAACAGGAATACTACATATCACTGTCATAACTTTATGCTGATTTTAATTTAAAAAATGGGCTCTCATCTTTCATTTTCAGTCAATAGTAATGAAAGCATACAAGATGAAGAAATCTGCTGCTGAATGAAACTGTTAGTGTCAGCAAAAACATTTGTTTTCAGGATAAAACCTTATGGTCATTTCCATGATGTATTCTATGCAGTGTCTATTCACAAGTTATATTTGACCATTGAATATAAAGAGGGATCATACTTGGCATTCAGAAGACCATAAGTTAATTCTTCCTGAAACTTTACATTTAATGTGTCATCTGGAAAAAGAATATACAAAATCTTTAGCCTATTTCTAGAAATGATGTTGTTCTGTTGAATTAACTGAATTGACCATATTTTAAGCAGAAGTGCTCATATAGCATTTAGGTGTGTGATCTACTGAATGAAGAATATCCAATTTTTTTTAAAAAAAAAAAGCTGTCAAAACATCTTTATAATAAGTTGTCAGTTACTTTTTATTATTTAGTGTTAAAATGCCAAACGAAACTTAGTTTCCTTTATAATTCTAATGAGATAGAGTTTGCAACTAGTATATTTAAATGTGCAAATTGGAAATTGACAACAGCTGGTATTTTAATGAACTATAATATGACACTGATTGTAAGATCAAGGTTATAAAATGTCACACAAGTCCTTTATATGGTAGGAAAATAGCAAGGATTAATCAGCACATCCTAATGGCTACTTTTGTATGCCCTTTGAACTCTGAGAGGTGTCTCATAATAATTTTTAACTGGCAGAGAGAAGAGTCTTCAAAACAATTAAAAGAGAAAAACAAACCAACACTGTCATGTTGGAGAGCTCATCATAATTAGCTGTTTATTTCTATGCTTTTAGCTCATATGAAAAATGGGAGCAAATTTTTCATAAAGGGTAGATTGACCATTAGGTCTTCCTATTCATTCACATTTATTGCAATTAAAAATGTGCTGATGAATTTATTTTGAGCCACTTAGGCTAATGGCATAAAGAGTTATATAAATAGCAGACAAAGGCACAAAGAGATATAAAATTATTTTTATATACGTAAAAGTCCAGTTCATATCTGAAAATAAACATAAATGTATACGTGGCAGATCCTTGTACGATTGTGCTAAAAAGTACGCTTAGAAATGTCTCAAAATTTGTTAGATACTTGATAGGAGGGAAGACTCAAAAGACCTTCACAGAATCACATATCTTTGTCCTAGTATAATTTATACAATGTAGTGACTCTCATTTGGCTTGGTTTCTGTGATAATTAAAGATTAGGACCATGATTGTATAAAGGTCATGAAATCCAGGTTTGAAAGAGTGGGGAGTTTTTTCTTCCAAAAAAGCACACTTTCCAATATACTTCTCCTTGGCCATCTCTGCACTAGACTGTTATAGTGCTATTATTCCACTTTCAACATCCTATGGAATCCTGGGGTTTGCAGTTTAGGGAATCCTGGAGTTTGCAGTTTTTGGATTCCAAAGGATGTTGAAAATGGAATAATAGTACTATAAGAGTCTAGTGCAGAAGCGGGCCTTAAATCATCATGAATCACTTCCCATATCAATTTCTTGCTTGGGAATTATTTCTGCATAAGAGAAAAAGAATACCATGTAGGAAGTGACCCTAACCCCACAATGCTCTACCAACTGAAAGTTGCTGTTTTGAGGAGGGTGGGTTCTTTATACTTTGCCTTTTTCCCTAAAGCCAGGGATTTACAAATATGATATAGTTCAAAATATAAAATAATATACCTTATTGAAATCAAAGGGATTTACTTATGAGTTGACATGTACAGTATTGCACTTTAAAACTGGATTTTTAAATTACACAGCATCTGTTTTACCACTAATTGTGATACCTGCCTGCTATTTCAATCATCTCTCCTCCTTTTTATTCTTCTGACACTGTCATCCCCACACAGTTTTTAACCAACACATCAGCAAACTTTCTGCTTTTTACCACAAGAATACCAGAATAATTCTTCTGGCTTGAATGTACAAGGGGCTGGTGAGAGGAAAGATTTCATAAAAACCATATTGCCGTTCTTTCATTTTGGTCGCTGGAACTGCAAATTCAATCACTTTTTCCTTGCTGATGTCTACATTTCATTAAACGATCCTACAATTTCCCTTTTGTCTTGAAAGACTATTCATTTCTCCTCAGAAGCACTGCTTCCTATTTTGCACTTCCCTGATATGGTTTCACATCATTAAAGTGAGGACAGAATTAGAAGCAATCCTTCCTTTCATCAGACAAGGAGAAATAGCAAGTTCTTGTCAGTAGCTACTTGTGGCTTCTATATCTGTGCAGGGATTCATCTGCTCTAGATTTAGTCCGGACTTTCTGAGACTTATTTAGTCAGGACTTATTGCAGATGCTGAACCTGTTTTGAGGATATGATTCAGCTGATTGGATGGCTTTTTTTAAAGTTCAGATTATCTCCAGTCACATGGAAGCTACACACTTCTACTGATTCTTCTGTGAAATCAATGAAATCAGCCTTCTCTGCTGTGGCACCCTAGTTGGGGAATATCTTCCCCTTTAAGCCCAGCTGGCACCCATGTTTCTGCCATTAGTAAAAACAAAGTTGTTCACTATGTTTACCTTTGAATTGGATTTCTACATATGCATGATTCGATACCATTTTAAGTTAATTTAACCATTTTTAATATATACTCATTAAACTTCTGAAATTATTTAATATATTGTAGCCTTTTAAAGAGAGCCATAAAATATGGTTATGGAAATTACAATGTACTTAAGCTTATTTAAAAAAAAAAGATGATTTTTTTTCCACTTAAAAACTTCACAATAATTTATTTGGAATTACAATTAACTTACCAATAATCACTGAGAGACAGGGAGTTTTAGTGTTTTGAGCACTGGACTACAACCCTGGAAAGCAGGGCTTGATTTCCCACTCAGCCATGGAAACTCACTGGATTACCTTGAGTGCATCACATACTCCCAGGAATCCCCATGATAGGTTCACCTTAGGCCATTTCTGCACTACACTGTTATAGCACTATTTTTCCACTTTCAACATCCTATGGAATCTTGGGGTTTGCAGTTTAGGGAGAGGCATTTAGAATTCTCAGCAGATAGTTGTTTGGCATCAATAAACTAAAAGCCCCAGAATTCCACAGGATGTTGAAAGTAGAATGATAGCAGTATAACACTGTAGTGTGGAAATGGCCTTAGAGACACAATAAATCAGAAATGACTTGAAGGCACACAACAGCAAACAACAAAGCCTTTTAAAATAATCATAGAGTCATAGAGCTGGAAAGGACCACAAGGGCCATCCAATCCAAACCACTGCCATGTGGGAATATACTATCAAAGCAGTCCTGACAGATGGCCATCCAACCTCTGTTTAAAAATCTCCAAAGAAGGAGACTGCACCACACTTCAGGACAGGATATTCCACCATCAAACTGCTCTTACTGTAAGGAAGTTCTTCCTAATGTTTAGATGGAATCTCTTTGTTTGAAATGTGTGTTTTATACTTTACATTTCATAGTTTTAATATAGTGTAGAATTTTAAAGTTTACATTTGTTTAAGATGGTCAAGCTGATTGGATGCTGCCCTGAGATCTTTAGAAAAAGAGTCAGATAAAAATATTTTAATAAAAGAAGTTAATATTTTTTTAAAAAAAAAAGACTATAGACAGCTGCAAGGGGGCATAGCATCATTAACTGGGGGAAAACTTCACATTGATTCACATTTCCCCATATCACAGCAGTCCTCCCATCAACAGTACTGCCTGCACAGGGAATGATGAATGGTGAACGTATGGCTTGCTATTGCTTATACACAGCAAGTTTTTTTTTAAAAAAGTCTGAGTTTTGTACTGCAGTTACAGATGTGAAAACTAGAGCTATGGATCCATAACTGCCCTGTGTTCACTAATTCTCACTTGCTGGAAACATCATCTTCCCACACCCTATGAACAGAACTCCATTGCTCACGGCAACTGCTGCCAGGTAAAGTTGATGCCGGGGGTCAGGCCAGGTGATATTACATGAAACTACGTAGGATAGCCATTGTTGCATAGTAGTTTGAGTATTCAACTGCGACTGAGGAACAGGGTTTAAATCTTTGCTCAGTCTACTGGTGACCTTGGGCAAGTCACACTCCCTCAGCCTCAGAGAAAGACAAAGGCAAAACTCTGCTGAAAAATGTTGCCAAGAAAACCCAGTAATGGATTCACCTTAGATTCTGCCTAAACTGAAAACAAGTTGAAGGCACACAACAACAACCACAGCAACAAGCTAAGTAGATGATGTAGAATATGGGCCAAAATTTGTTATTATAAATCCTTAAGATACATGCTATGTTCTAATTTTAAATTAAATCAGTGGCAACCATATTAGTCATAGGTTTCTATAAAAGCTGGCCAAATGTCCAAATATAAATTCATTTGAAAATTTTGCCTATACATCATTCTTTCAAATGTTGCAAGAGTTGTTGGATCTTCTAGACATTGGATCACCGGTCTCAGAAAATTATCTTTTCAGTAATGAAGTATTAACCTTTTAGTAATCAAAAGAATGCAAAAAATCAAATTCCATTGGCCATTTGTTGATTTCCAAGAAACAGGCAAATAATTGAAAGGAACATGCACATCCCTAACATCAAGGAATTTTTCAATGCCAAATTTACTTGTGAAATGACTTCCTCCCAAAATGTAGCTAGTATGGGAAAGCTCTAAAGCATATGCAACCAATCAATAGACCCAAAAGAGTAATTTCTGCTGTATAAGATGTGGCTGGTGATCTATAGCCGTACTAGTTATAGGTGTTAAAACCAAGGGCCATTGATTAGTCAGAACTGGATATTCCAATTCTCTGTTCCATTCTTGCTATAACAAAACCTCACATGTCAAGTTTATTGGTAGATAGATAGATAGATAGATAGATAGATAGATAGATAGATAGATAGATACTTGCTTGACTTCAATTGATGTCTCTAATTTAAAGGGACCCCTGGATGCATTTAAAGCTGCAAATCTGAATTATAATAAATGTTTCAGTTGTAGATACTGCCAATTGGCTGGTAGAGTTAGTACTCTTGAAGAATTACATACCTGGCAGCTGAGATACCATGATCATACTGGGTTCTATTTTGATTCTGATTGGTTCAGTCTGGCAAGAAGATAACTAGAGATTAATTGCTAAACTTCCTCAAATAGTAATTGATTATATGTTGGGCCAAATCTGTATTTTAGCTGAAAGAATTTCCTCCAAATGTCTCATCTGCTAATAATTATTAGAATGCTATCTCCACCACCCTTGTGAACACAGTAATCAAAATTATAGGAGCCCTGGCGGCACAGTGGATTAATGCTGGTACCGCAGCCAGAAGGTTGTGAGTTCAATCCTGCCAGGCTCCAGGTTGACTCAGCCTTCCATCCGTCCACAGGTCAGTAAAATGAGTACCCAGCTTGTTGGGGGCAATTAGCTAAACACATTGTAAACTGCTTAGAGAGCATTTAGCTGATAAGCAGTATAGAAATACACATGCTATTGCTATTGTATGGGTCCCTTTTGCTGGAACAAGAGTTAAATCTGAAGAAATTATGTGCTTCTTCCAAATCATCCCTAAATTCTAATATTCCAATTTCTGGGACAGGTTCCAGTATGAGTAATTACATTCTGTACTTTACCCACATTTTTAGTTGAAAAATAATTAGTCTCAATGTACTTTCTGAAATGGTTTTCAAATATTTACCCAAGATTTGTGAGCAGAGATGCTGCTCTGTCCTTGTACCATAAAATGGTATGAACTCCATTATAATACCATTCTTCTACCTTTTTCCAGTTTCAAACTCGAGTTTCTGCATGGCCATGATTTCCCTTAGGAAAAACAGAGATGGGTGATGTGGTAATACCACATTGTAAATATTATGTGCAATTTGGACCATCACATCAGAAATAAAGGGATTGTAAACACAGGAAGGTCCAGAAATGGGCAACAAAAATTATGAAGGTACTGGAAGAATTCCCTTATGAAGAAATATTATGCAGTAATGTTTGGGGGTATAAAAGTTAGGGGGAAAAGGCAAGTAAACAAAGAATGATATAGATGTATAATTATGTATGGTGTAGAAAAAGTAGATAGGGAAAATTTGTCTCTTTTACCTTCTCTTATAACAGTGGAATCTGAGGTCATCCACTGAAACTGCATGGTGCGAGATTTAGGGCAGCTAACACTGAGACCATTTCTGCACTACACTGTTATAGTGCTACTATTCCACTTTCAACATCCTATGGAATCCTGGGGTTTGCAGTTTAGGGAGGGGCATTTAGAATTCTCGGTCAGAGTACTCTTTGGCCTCAGTAAACTACAAACCCCAGAATTCCAAGGATGTTGAAAGTGGAATAATAGCACCATAACAACGTAGGGCAGGAATGACCTGAAAAACTTCTCTCAGCACATAGTTAAATTCTGAAATTAACTGCCATGAAAGGTAGAGATTGCTGCCAATTTTAATGTCTTTTAAAAGGGATTAGATAAATTCATGGTGATTTTGGTCATCAGTAAATGCTGATCAGGACGTCTAGATATAGCCTGCAGTATCTTTGGCAACATGCTTCTGTATATCACTTTCTAGACAACACAAGATGGAAGTTGTAGTTGCAGTCGTGTCATGCTGCTGGGCTTTCCGCTGACATCCAGCCAGCCACTGTGTGAACAGACTACTAGACTAGATAGATCTTTGATTTATTCCAGCATGGTTCTTCTTTCACTATTCAGCAGGAATTAATATCTTGGGCTTTCAGTGTTGAGTCTCATTCTTATATTTAGTTAACAGAAAACCTATTTTTTAAAAAGTTAATTACAATTTATTTACTATTTTAAAACCTATTGAGACATATACACTTGCATGCAAACACATTCACATTGGTAGACAGACAGCAACTGTCTGCTGATTGCCTCCAATATTTGTTTGGTCTGCCTCTTGGCCTGTGAGCTTAATACTGAATGATGACCTGTGCGAAACCACAACTCGATGTAATGTGTTAGGGTTAAATTTCTGAATTGGCAGCCTCTTCACTTTGATGAGGTTAGGTAGGCAAGCTGTTCAATAGCAAAGAGAAATGCTATATCATCTACTTTCTTCTGAGGGAAATTGATGGTTTCCCTGTGCACCCCAGTGAGAGGGGAAGCTCCAAGAAATAAAGTACACTTATAGTGATAACGTAGGTTTCTCAAAAGTGTTTGTGATAATACTTCAGTGGCTAAACTTTTACGTTCCATCTGTAGAAATTTAATTTGTAAAGTGTCCACAGAAGTTCCTAAAAAGCATCCAGATAGTATGTGAAATTACCAGTGCAACTTGTCCAAAACCAGTTGTTGCAAATATCATATAAACCAAAATAGTGATCATTTGTATAATTTCTGGGGTGGTGTACAGTTGTAGATGTGGAAAGTAACAACATATTTGGCTGGTTGGTAATGCTATTTGTTTAGTATGGTAAATTAAACAATGTGTTATATTTTACACAGTAGTTTTTGCCTTTCTTCCTGACACACAACAACATGGCAGGTATTGATACCTTTGCAACAGAGGCCAATCTGGATTTTAAAAAAATAAAAACCATAAAATAATCTGTCTAAGAAACAACCAAGCTAGCTATAAGGAACCATCATAAGTGATGCCATTTTTTTTCCTGTTTGC
The DNA here is from genome assembly GCA_948472985.1 of Iguana delicatissima. NCBI lineage: Eukaryota > Metazoa > Chordata > Lepidosauria > Squamata > Iguanidae > Iguana > Iguana delicatissima. Next base: position 827,090 of record CAOKZL010000948.1, read on the forward strand.
CGCCTCCCCCAAAACTGAATTATACATTTTTAAATTCATGTGCACATAAATCTCAAATTGATGTACCTTCTAGGAGCGCTGTGTCTGTCAGCATCCAAGTTGTGGTGAACTGAACTAAAGGTAAGACTCAGTGATGATTCACACTAACTTTCTTTAATGGATGTTGTTTATTATGTGTTTTCTTTTCTTTTTTTTTACTAAGTTTCCAGGTATTAAAATACATGACTGACAAATCTCAAACATAACAAAAAACATACTTATTACAAAATATATAACATAAAATAACACATTACAATATAGAACATCGACAAACAAAATACCCACTTGATCCATCTTGTTGAAATATCATCTGTTTTTTAACAGGATCTAAATTATTTCCATTTGATCTACTGAAACACATCCTCTTATTTCTTTTAAATTCATAAGATACAAATCGTATCCTTGAGAATAGGCTAAACACATGTACATACATATTCAATCTTCTGCAAATATTTTATCTTTCCACTTTTCTTAAAAAAAAGATATGAGCGGTTCCCAAGTTTTCTTAAATTCCGCTAAATTCTTGTTACTAAGGAGAAGAGTCAATTTATCCATAATCATCATATCCCACAAAGCTTTTTCCCATTCATCTTCCATGGGAACTTCATGAGATTTCCAATATCTTGCGAAAACTATTCTGGCACAGACTATCATATGAAAAACAATCTTTCCAAATTTTTTCTCCATTTCATCACCCACAACATTCAATAAATACATTTCTGGAAGCATTCCATATTTAAACCCCAAGATTTTCTCCATAGTCAAATGGATATATTTCCAATATCTCTGTGCATAACTACAGAGCCATCACTGGTGATAAAAAGTGCCTTTCTCCATTCGACATTTCCAACATCTATCATCACATTTATACATCTTTGCCAGTCTTTCGGGTGGGAGATACCATCTCAAATGCATTTTATAGACATTCTCACGTAAATTTTGGCACACAGTATATTTCAATTTTTTTTGCCAAGTTTTTTGCCATTGATCCAGACTTATCTCCCTACCCACATTCTGGGCCCACTGTATCATCGATTCTTTCACAACCTCTTCTTCAGTGAATCATTCCAATAAATTTTGGTATATTATGGAGATTGATCCTTTATTTTTCTCCAGCATCACCAGATCAAACCAATTCTTTTCTATTTGGAATCCATTCAATTTCTTTTCCATCTTAAATTTCTTGCACATCTGTCGATATAGCAACCAGTGGCAATTCAAGCCTTCTTCCCGCAGTTCCGCAATTGTTTTCATTTTTCCATCTGTGCCTTTTACTATTAATATATCCCCTTATGTCATCCATTTCCCATGAAAGATATTTTCTTGCTTATAAAAAGCTTCATGGGGAGATATCCAAAGTGGGGGTTTTGGATAAAGTCTAGATTTATATTTATTCCACATTTTTAATATGGGTCTTCTTACAAAATGATGGTTAAAATCTTGTAATGCCATATCTTTGAGAAATCCCAAATATGTATGCCAGCCAAAAGCCAATTGTGTCCCCTCAAGTGTCAAGAGTCTATGGTCATCAAGCTTCATCCATTCTCAAAGCCAATCTAAACAGCAGGCCTGGAAATATAAATTCAAATTGGGAAGACCTAATCCTCCACGTTTCTTATCATTACAAAGTATTTTAAATCTGATGTGAGGCTTCTTCTCGTTCCAAATGAACTTTGGAAGATCCTTTTGCCACACTTTAAATATCGCTTCATTATTTATGACCGGTATATTCTGGAACAGGAAAAGCATTTTTGGCAATGCCATCATCTTAAACACTGATATTCGGCCTAACAGAGAAAGATTCTTATTCTCCCAGCTCCTGAAGTCCTCCTTTATCTTATTCCAGGTCTTCTCGTAATTGTTCTTAAATAGATCTGAATTTTTGTTCGTCAAAGAAATTTCTAAATATTTCACCTTCTGTCTTATTGAAAAGCCTGTCCTTTCTTCTAGCCGTTTTTCCTCTTCTTTTGATATATTTTTAACCAGTAGGTATGTTTTCCCCTCATTAACTTTCAAGCCCGAAACAGCTGAAAATTCTTCCAACATAGTTTTAAATCTCCTTATATTTTCCAAAGGATCTTCAATAGTCAACACCACATCGTCCGCAAAGGCTCTTATCTTATAATCCATACCCTGAATTCGCACTCCTTTCACATCTTTATCCTCATTAAGCTTCACAATCAAGGTTTCCATGCATATGAGAAAGAGTAAAGGAGATAACGGGCAACCTTGCCTAGTGCCCCTTTCAATTTTGAATGTTTCCGATTGCTCACCATTTATCAAAATTCGTGCATACTGATTCTTATATATCGTTTGGATAGCTGTTATAAAGTTTTCTCCCATTTTCAGCTTACTTATCATCTTGAACATATATTGCCAGTTTACGCTATCAAAGGCTTTTTCAATGTCCAAGAATAGCATAGCCAATTTCCTGCTTGGTTGTTTATCAAAAGCTTCAATTATATCTAATATGAATCTCATATTATGTTTTATTTGTCTATTTGGCAGGAACCTCACTTGATCCTCTGATATTATATCCTTCAATATTTTTTTCAACTTATTTGCCATTATCCACATATACAATTTATAATCAGTATTTAGAAGTGAAATCGGACGATAGTTCTTCGGGATGGTTGTATCTTGCTCTTCTTTTGGAATCAGAGTTATACATGCTTGCTTCCACGACTCTGGTATCTTGCCTCCATTCATAACCGCTTGAAGATGCAGAATTAATTCATCTTGTAATATTTCATAGTACTCTAAGGGTAAACCATCCGGACCAGGAGCTTTCTTTTTTTTCTGAAGTCTTATTGCTTCTACCATCTCCGCCATCGTAATGGATGCATTCAGTTTATTTCTCTGCTTTTCAGTCAGTTCTTTCATTTTCACAGACGGTATAAACTTTTCAATATCTTCCTCTTAAATTTCTCTTCTCTGATATAGATTATGATAGAATGTATAAACACTTTTTTATTTTCTCTATCTCATGGTAAGTATTTTTTCCATCATTTATTTTCAAAATAGGTGGGTTTCAATGTTTATGTCTCAATCTCAGAGCTAACCATTTTCCAGGTTTATTCACCCATTCGAAATGTTTCTGTTTCCATATCTTCATCTTCTTGCTTATTTCTTCTGTCATTATCAACTCCAATTGTTTTTTGCAATATTTTTATTTCCTCTTTAATCCTTTTCTCTGATAAATTCGATTGTAATTCTGTCTCCTCTACCTGGATTAAGTCATTTATCTGTTGCATCTTCTCTTTTCTTTTTTTATTCAGTAGTGCACTTTGTTGAATGAAAAAACCTCTGATGAATATTATATGTTTTCTTGGTGGATGAGGATCTGCACCTCCCCTCCAAAAAAATGTAGTGACTCTGTACTGTGGCCTTTCAAAGTAATTCAGAAGAATCTGTCAATGATTTATCTTATCATTGCACCAGCTGGCAATGGGAGAAGGATGGGACCATAAAGACGTCTTGTGGAAGCATCATCAAGACCCCATTCCCCTTATGTCCCCCTGCCAGAAAACCATGTCCATGTGGAAAGGGCCAGGATGTTACCTTGATTTCCGGGGGTCCTGCTCACTGAATCAGTTATTTTGAGTTCAGGGAGGTCCCTGTCACCGTGCTCAAATATAATATGGGGAGTGGAGAATTAGCTTGAGCACACATTGCCAAAGCGAGAGGCAGGATAACTTAGCAGGATCTTAAAACCCAATGTATATCAGGTCAGACCAGACCAAAATCCAAACAAAAGGTCTAATAAATTATTTTTATTTTATTTTTATAAAAAGTCAGTCACTTCACACTTACTTACGTTCACGCTCATGCATACAGAGCCTAAAAGAAAATAAAAGGGGAGGAAAATTGATAGGAGATTTTAGAGAGGGTTTTCAGGGTAATACTCCACCTGATCCAGATGTCCAGGAAGGTCAAATTAGGATGAAGAGTGAAGAGCGGTGAAACTCAACACATGGGAGGGCGCTGAGGAGGATGATCAGCAAACAGAGTAACAGCAAGCCAGGAAGCAAGCGAGAGCAATCCCCCGAACAGGTAAAAACATGGGGTTTTTATAGGGTAAAATGTACCTGGAGGGCTAGTTCTCTCCCAGGGAGAACAATAGCAAAAAGGGGTAGATCAAGGCCCTCAATGACGGACATCTCCGGCTGCATGTTCCTCGGTACTATGTGAATGACTCTACCCAAGTGAGACAAAGGCATAGGTAGAGTGGAAATTGCCCTCATTTGGCAGGTTGATTGTGATTCTACCGAGCTGCCATCCCAGTGAGAAGGGCCCTTTCTCTGTTTAATGGTCAGAATGTCTGGAGGGGCTTCTTGGGCTACATGACAGATCAAGTCATTGGCCAGACCAGAATTTTCCTAACCTCGGCCGTTCAGCCGCTCCTGCCTACATGCTCTTACAGTGACCCTGTCAGACACTTGGACTGATTTTTAATATTAACCATGTGGAGACATCAATTAAATGTGGTGAATTAATAAATTGTAGATCCTGGGAGAGACCTATTGGCCATAGTAACAAGGGTCTCATGCAGGACACACTTTTCTAAACTCAAACTCACTGTAAACTACCTAGAATGAATACCAGCAGTCAAATAACAGAACTAACAGTTTCTGGACATATGCAGATCTCGGTAATATTTTTGAAGCTTTAAAACAGCAATGGACCGAAGCCATCATAGAATCTAAAATTATACCACATTTCTCTAGAAAGGGGAAGACATTAAACATTTTTGACTGTCTGCAGAATTAGATATTTTCTCTTTCTGTTGATTCTAAGGATTAGGGCAATTCAAAGTCTAGATTATATTATGTTTATCATATGCAACTGGAATTTGTTCTCTTCAATGGTTTCCTTAGCATCTGGGATTTATGAGCTCTAAAGCACAAAGAAAATTTGCCTTTTCAGTTTAGCATTTGAGTAGATTTTCAATTATTTTAATAGCAACAAATGGGGATGTATGGAGATTTAGTTCTTTATCCAGCTATTCAGTAATGCTCTTTCAGAGGCAACCTTTTGTCAACCCATTAACGGAATGCCGTGGAGAAGTTAAAACCACCATCCAAATTCACCTCACCATTTTTTTAAGGACTCCTGAAGCTTTGTGGATTTATATATAAAATGACCGTGCAGAACCAATATTGCTGATCAGTTCTACACAAGCTAGTATGATGATCATATCAACAATAAATAGGATACCAATCAGCTATAATAATACCACAAACAAGGTCATGATGATAATTTTCTGTATAGTTCAGTAGTGTGAGAGAGAAACAGTTCTTTCTGGACCATTCCTGTGTCCTGAATCCCAGGGACAAACAACATAAACCATTCAGATCCCTGGGGTAGGGCCTAAACTGCAGGCAGATTGCTAACCTTTGAGGCCTCTCCCTAAACTGCAAACCCCAGGATTCCACAGGATTTTGAAAGTGGAATAATATCACTATAACATTCTAGTGCGGAAATGGCCAACATTAAGCCTTGCTGCCCTTACCCATGCACCAAGACAACTGGAGGTTGTTTGGTAAATGGTGAAACCATGAACTAAATCTACTTGCTAATCCCACTAAAGCAGAACCATTGAATTAATGTTTGAATTGAAAGTCAATATGCATGTAAATCTCATTGATCAACAGGTCAATTCTGGTTGAGATTGGCAATTGGATTTAGGTGTATATATGGTGTAATCAACAGACTACCTACATTTCCAGATGTTGCAAGATAGTTTGGGCAACTTAGTATAATCAACTGACACATTTAAATTTGTATTTCATTGTGTTTTTTGAGGTGGTATATGAAAGGAAATGCCTACTTCTTATTTAAATACATATCAAAGTGTTTATTTTGAGATGGTATTTTTAACTGCAAATAAATGCATCAACTGAATGGAAAGGAGTTGTGGAAGATATAAAAGTGAAATTGACTAGAAACAGAGTAGCCATTCCTGGAAAAGCATACTTCAACAGCTAGTAAAAAAACTACACCCTATGGTGAAAGGTATTCCTGTGAAATTATGATTTAAGGGGAGGGGCAGTTAAGTATTTGCTAATTTATTAACCTTTGCATTCTTTATACAAATGAAAGAATCTGAGAGGGTTTTTTTAAAAAAAAAAAAAACTATGCTAAATGATTATTAGTGAGCATGAGCAAAGTGATGATTTGAGTTTTATTTGAAATCTATTTCCTGTGCATTTGCACACTAACATAACTATTATGCTGCAGTATGATTTTAAAACAAATGAAGATTGGACTAATTAGAAGACTACATGACTATCAGAAGGCCATATGACTATCAAAAGCAGTTCTGCACATTAACAGAGGAAGACCATCTCACAGGAAAAAAAGAAAAAGAGTATGAAACAATGAGATTTCAGAACTAAAACCGATGAAGATAAGAGACTAATAACATCTTGGGACATTAGGAATCCAACTGCATGGGGGTAAAAAAGTCAATTAAAACTGGAATTTCTCATTCTGCAACTTTTCTTTCAATTGTAGTAGTGCCAGCAGAGACTCTTAAGTGGCTTGTGATGGTTGTCTATATTTTCTTCTAAACAAATTAAAACAGCAAAAACAGATAGTAGAAGTCACGCACTAGAAACAGAAAGCACTGCATGGTGGTCTCATCACCTAGGATGCTTGAAGATAACTCTGATTAATCTTTTGCATAGTGTGATATGCATAATTCTTTGTACAGTCTAAAACAACAAGAAACCCATTTGTCAAGTAACTTAGGGAAATAAGGAAAATTTGGAATGTGCTACAGAATGAAGTTCCATGATTTCATTTCACAGGGCATGGCTGCTGGAGCCAGAGGATTTCTGTGCCAAAAAAAAAAAAAAAAAGGTTACTGTCTTATAAACCTATCAAATTATTACATAAATACATCTTCATTTTATATCAAGTTACTTATTTCAAGTTTCACATAACCTATAGGATTTTCCTGGACGGAGTTGTATGTTCATTTCAGGTCTTTTTAATTAAAACTGCAAAATGCTCATCATAGAGAATTTGTGTGAAAATGCTACTGGGACCCAGAATGTACAGTCAGCCTGGAAAAGATCTGTATTACTGTACAAGAAACCTTCCAAAAGTCCAGTGAGCAATTACATATGTTTTTGAAAACCCGAGATGGTTTCAAGTTCTCATACAACTTACTACGTCTTCAGTGGTTGTGCTAGGTAGCATTTACCTTCTGAGATAATCAGCTTTTGATCTTCTGTTTCAAGGGGCATTCATTGTTTATGTTGTTGTTTTTTTGTTTTCTGCCAATAGATTTCTCCCAAATACCTGAGTATCTCAGAATGAAATAAAAAAGAGCATCATGTCTATAGCAGGGGAAAACAGTTATATGAATCAATATTCAGAAGACTCTACTATTAGAAACTGAAGAATAGTCAAGGAGTAGAGGATGAAGTGTATTACACTTCATATAGAGACATCAGATTACAATATATACATGCTCCAGAAAAGGTTGCATGCATAAATGTGTATAATTTTGCCATTTGTGAAAGCTCTTAAGTAGTATGTGGCAATAGGTTGCAGCACCCATCTTTACCTGCACTTAGATTAAATCATCTTTCCTCCTAAGTGCTTTAAAAATATAAGCCAAATGTACTAGATATTTGCACTGTCAAAGTAACAACAATAAAACAGAATAAAAAAAAGAATGTCACCCACTTTGATGCTAAGATTAAAACAGAGGCATGTATTTTCAGTATTACATTTGTGTTAAATGGCATTTTAATACACTGAGAGTTTGGACATAATGGGTGCCTTTCCAGAAAAGTGAGGTATAAAGTAGAGCCTATCCATAGCCTTTTGGATTTATTGTTTTTTAGTTGAAAATAGCTCCTTGCTTTTCTGTTCAGCTTTTAGCCATGTTAGTCTAGTAATGAGAGTCTGTCTTAATGGAATAAAGCATAGTGGTCCTGACTTGCTGTGTGAGACTGCTAATATGTTGTGGATAGAAAATGTATTCAGTGTCATTAACTTCTTTCTTTACATTTTATTTTTCCATTCATCCCATTTGTTTAATCAACAGCAAAGAGCACAAAAACTCTTAACATATTTTGCCTAAACAAAGCACAACTTTATATTCACTGATTCTAGTTCATGTCATACAAAGTATTGATGACATATAAATGGTTTTATGATACAATTAAGAGCAAAATAAAGTGCTCAATTCACTTCCTAAAATTTAGAAACTAAGTATACTTAGTTCTAAACAAAAACTCTAAAGATGGAGAAAATATGCTCCTCAAGAAGCAAATATCACAATATTTCGTAAACTGCATATTATGGCTGTGATGCATGTCAATCTAGCTTTACTTGACTTAAGTCCATTTAGTCCATTTAATCATGATATACCTTAAGTTGTGGCTATATATTTTATAAACAACCATATAGCCATATCTGAGCATTTGGACTAGTGTTTATCCCTGCCAGTTTTCATGGTGGACATTGTTCTTTATTCATTGTATGTGTGTTTTGCTATACAATCTAGATAAGGCTTAACTGATGAACTATGGAAGATACTGTTACCAATATATAAAACAACCTGACAAATTTGACTATAAATATCTGATAGCACATGATTGTTGGGAAAAGACCTGAAGGTAAAGGAGCAGACTAATGTTTCTTCCACATTTTCTGTTAGGCAGCTGTTATATTTCTGTCCATTGGTCTGTCACAAATCTATATTTACATTTTTTTCCTGAAGCACATTGAAATGTTAGGGAAAAATTAATGACAGAATTATTGCCAATTACTGAAATCTCTTAACAGACTTATTACTTATTCTCACAAAAAACTGAGAAACATGATTAAGTTGTTCTCTTTTCTTTTTAAAAAAAGTATTCGTTTTTAAAGACAACCTTCAGAATTAAGACTTCTTAGCACTCAAAAGGACTTTAAATTAGTAACATAAAAAAGAATAAAAGAGATTTGAGAAGATCTGTTGGGAAGGAGTAACATAACATCAAGCTCTTCAGCAGGAGCAGAAAGTCTCTTTTGCTCACTTTGACTTCATATTTTGTGTTATTTTTTCTTTACATGCTGCAGTAAAAATTGTTCATGACAGATTTTTTCATTCACTTGATGCTCTTGCTGTTGTATTATAATTGAGACTCAAACATTTTCTAAGACAGTGAGAGAGAAATCACGGTAGCGTGCAAAGTGAGCTCTGATTTTCAATTGGTTTTGAAACAAAGTATTGCAAAGGAATCTGTAACAAAAGATTTGGTTTCTTAAATTGATTTTAAAAAAGTTAACCAGGATCTTTCACTTAAAGACTGGATCAACTAGTGATTTTTTTAGATAATAGGCTTACCTGACATGGACCACTGCAAGAAACATTCTGTAAATTAAGGCATACAATTCTTCAATGAGTTTCTTCTCAATGGCAGTGACAAACAGTTTCAGCAGTTTTTTTCACATTCCAATGTTTATGAAACCATGCAGTTTTCAAAAGGTATTCTAAATTCAGGACTTATTCAATACAAAATCCCCCTGTGATTGTTATACACAGAAAACAGCATTTTTGGCATGTAGAAAATAACTTTTCAATGCAGAAATGTTAATTCCTGTGCAGAAAATGTTGTTTTCTGCACAGACAATACTGTTGTCTATGCAAATCAATGATGTCCAAATTTTACACACAATAAATCCCTATTTACAGTATTTTCTGTGTAGAAAACAGTATTTTATGCACAGGAATTAATATTTCTGTATTGAAATATGATTTTTCACACAAACAAATGCTGTTACCTGTGCTGAAAATGCCGACTTCTGAACAAAACAGCCACATGCAAATTTTGCTCAGAATAAGTCACAAACTGTGATAATTCTCATCAGTGGAGGATTCTTCTCATCAGAGTTTCTCAACACTGCAAAATATGTTTTTTATTTATTTCCCAAATATTTTCAAATATTCTTTCCACCCCTACACAATTCAGTTGCAAAGGCACAACTGAATGAAAGCCAAGAAAGTCAATGCAATTCTCGGCTGCATCAATAGGAGTATGGTGTCTAGACTGAGGGAGGTACTGGTACCACTTTACTCTGCTTTGGTTAGACCTCATCTTGAATACTGTGTCCAGTTCTGGGCACCCCAATTCAAGAAGGACATGGTCAAGCTGGAGCAAGTCCAGAGGAGGGCGACCAAAATGGTGAGAGGCCTGGAAGCCATGCCCTATGAGAATAGACTTAGAGAGCTGGGTATGTTTAGTCTGCAGAAGAGAAGGTTAAGAGGGGACATGATAGCCATGTTTAAATATTTGAAGGGATGCCATGTAGAGGGAGGAGAGGGCTTGTTTTGTGATGCTCCGGAGACCAGGACAAGGAGCAATGGATTCAAGCTGGAGGAAAGGAGATTCCACCTGAACCTCAGGAAGAACTTCCTGATGGTCAGGGCTGTCCAGCAGTGGAATATGCTGCCTCGGAGTGTAGTGGAGTGTCCTTCTTTGGAGGTTTTTAAGCAGAGGCTGGATGGCCATCTGTTGGGAGTGCTTTGAGGGTGTTCCTGCATGGCAGGGGGTTGGACTGGATGGCCCCTGTGGTCTCTTCCAACTCTACATTTCTATGATTCTATGATTCTATGAAGAGGCCATGGTCTGCAAGCAGAAATACAACAGGGAAGGACTCAATTTTCCTTCCATCAACAGGGAGTTCTAAGAGGCTTCCTGCAGAGTAGACATGCCACAGCTAATTACAGGTTTACAGAAAAAGGATCCTCATCAGAAACACCATGCTGATAGTGTACATACACTATCATACATATTGTCCTTTTCAAAGGACTGCCTTCAATTTGAATGGCTGTGTAGTCCAAGGTCCTTTTCACACAATATCGCTGTCTCATTTCTGCCACAGGATGGCAGCAGTTGGCAGGTCATGCTTCTGCATGATGTCATTGCTGTCCCACTGACATCCTGTTGTGGAGCACTGCGCTTGCGCAGTTTTCGCAAAATGGAAAAAAAATCCATTTTGTGTCTGTGATCACGCAATGCCCCCATCACTTCTGGCCATGTGGAAGCACATTGTTGACTCTTCCTTCTGTAGCGCAGCAATGGAAAAAGCCCAGCTGTGCTGCAGAAGGAAGACATGACGCCATTGCATTCTCTTCCACATGGACTGGGTGGGTGAAGAGGGAAGTGTCGCTGATGTGCTCCCTTCTGGACCCGGGACTGCAGAGAGACGATGTGGAAAAGTATCGTCATGAAGAAATGGCCCAAGTCTGATTTAAAAATAAAATACATAGGGAAATCGTGAACCCTGAAGTTGTCCAGCTACAGTTAGCTAGATAGATGATTCAGCAAGCACATGAGTCATCTTGTAGTCTCCTCACTTATTTGAAATATATTTTAATTCTATTAAGCAGCCATTGATAACAGCCATTTAATTTAACTTTTGTACAAATACAAATTTTCATATGTAATATTGTGCAAAATGATTTCTTTTTTTTTGGTAATATATTGATGACAATCTTATGAGCACAGGAATGATTGCCAATGTGGTCACAAGCTACATCATACACAGGCCTGGTGTGCTAGTGGGCACATATGCATATGCAGTAGAAGTGTGAATTAGTTTAGACCATGGTCAGAAGACCTTTGGCTCTCCAAAAAATTGGCCTACTGCTCCCAGACCCCATCCAATGTTAGGATTGTAAAGAATACTTGCACATTTTGCAGTCCACAACAACACCAAAAAGTACATGATGTTTTCCCCCTTTTTTTTGAAATTGAAATGGCCACCTCTTTTCTTTCATCAATATCATCAATGAGGGGTGGGGGTTGATACAAAATGTTTTATTTAGACAAAAGACAGCACCAATGTAAAAAATTATTTAGTACAAAAAACACATTTTGTACAAGAAAGCTGTCACAACATTCTGGGGAAAATGTCCCAAAATGTGAAAAGTCAGCAGAAAATGTATGAAAAACTCTGTTAATCTTGACCAGCAGCTAGAACACATTTGAAGTATTAGATGTACAAAAACAAAATAACCACAGTCTGCAACCCTGGCCTAAATCCAATAATCATTTCCAACTCATTGAATCGGTTGTAGCATAATAAATTAATCTTTAGGTAAGTTACATTGATTCAATGGCTGAACAGTAGGTGGAAGTAACAATGAGATTTAGACCCTACTTTGCATAGGCAGTGAAAAGGAGTTATGATATTTGGGGCTGGAAATTTCTAGAAGGCAAATAGTTTCATGTTTCCTTGCTCTAGGAAATAAAAACATAAACTGTCTCCTCCTATGCACAGCATTCCTCATAAGTATCCTTTTCCCCACTCCTTACCTTTAAGTATTCACAACTATATGCGCCTGCTACTTGTTTTGATAAACACAACTTTGGCCATGAGAGGCAGCTTTGCACAAAATAACATCTCTTAATGCCCACATATCACATTGGAAACTATTTTTTCCTAATTAAAGAGAAAGGTCTGTGTTGCAGCTAACATGGTTTGTGGATTGTAGACAATCACTAAATGAAATCAGTTTTTGCAAATTATATTTTAAAGCTTATTCATCTGTGTCTTTACAACATTAACATGGCAGATGGTGGATCTTTGCAGTGAAATAAAAGGTGTGTTACTTGCTACTGTATTCTACATCATTCTCATGGAAATCAGCTCCAGTAAAATCCATTACAAAGGGAGGCATTTTGAAGAACAATCCATGGCAATGTTCAATCAAAGGATCATTCTAATCTTGTGTTCATTAATGACTAATCTCTTTATCAATCTCATTGTTCAATTAGGCTTGTTCTGACTGGAATGCAGAATTATGGAATACTAAGAGTTTGTACTATTCAGCTAATTCAATGTTTGACTAATGCACAGGGTTGCTATTTTTCCCCCAAAATGTATTCATGCATATTAAAATAAAAGTCCTTAAACAACATTCTCACAAAGGTAATCATTTTCAGAAAATACAGGGAAATCTTTAAGTTATGTATCTAGGAAAGAGACCTATCTGGAAATAAACCAATAGGGAAAAATCTTTATCTGCTCCCAAGACTCATCAAAATTATGTCATTTACCTTGATGGGATGTAAATAGCTTCCTTTTTCCTGTGGAATTTATTCTGGTTTACTGATTTAGCATTCTGGGGAAGATTATTCAAATCATTGATAGTTAATACTTATATAGCAAAAGATATTCTACAGTTTTATCTTAACTGCTTTCATAAACATGATTCCCCTTTAACAGATTGAGAGGTAAGATTGAAAAATAATAATTTGCCCAAACCCATTGAGACTGCAGTACATTGAACTCATTGGGAATAACCCTGACTAAATTTCTGTAGGATTGCACTGCTAACATCCTGTTACACGTATGTGGAGAAAAGCCCCTAGTGAATCAGCAAGGCTTCCTTTTGAATAACCATGCACTGTTAACAACAACCCAAAGCATTTCTAGACAGAATTAATTTGATCTGGCTCACATGTAAGTCACAGGTACATTTGTGTGAAGGACTGCACTATCGTTACACTACATTTGGGCAAGAACATGATTGATTTGTTCCTGGCTCAATACAGCATTGTTTTCTATTCTGCTCTTCAAATGTTCAGATTCTCCCCCCACCAACCAAATAATCTGGCTAATTCCCATAGTTATATTTACATGAACCTTTTCAGTCACATATAGAGATGTTTTAGATTTAAGATCCATTACTGCATAGCCATAATTGTGAACCATATACAGCCACTTTGATCTATCTGCATTTTACCTGCATAAGAGTTGTTATGTAGGGGCACACAGAAGGTAGCTGGGATTTCTATTTCTGCTATGGATTTAGATATTTAGTTGTCCAGGCCAAGTTTTGATATTTAGATCTAAATTCAATTGCTAAAGTGAAGTAGAGAAGGCCTAATAAATCAATGGGATTTATATAAATGTTGACTTAGCATTCAGCAACTGATTCAAAGGTACTACTCTAACTGAGACTAGCAATCAGATTTTGGCCTTCAACACCACTCCATTCCAAGGCCTTGAGTCCAGTAACAACTTAAAGGCATACCAAGCCATTGAAAATGTCTAATTGGAACACTATTGAAAATATCCAGTTATTTCCTAGAAGATCCCTAAAATAGAACTTCAGAGCCATTGCTCCCTTATTGTACTCTCTTTTCCAACAGCAGAGTTCTATGTTGTCTGAGGTTTTGCTTTGAAGAGCAAAACAGTACAGAATTTCCAACATACTTTTACAGGAAGATTCATAAGGCTAATAAACTAAACCTATGTTATAATCTGTGTTAAAAAAAATAATATGGAAATCATTCTACATTTCTTTCTGTTATCTACAGCAAAGTTCATCATAAAAAGTGTGAAATAATTTCCACAAAGACTGTAATGTTTTATTAACACTGTAATTGTTGTTTTCCCTCTCAGGGTTAACACTTTTTACGCTAATATTCCATTGACATAAGAGCTGGTGCTACTTAATTACCTTTTATGAAGAGAGGGAAAAACACTTTTTTGTGGCCATTTGCCAAAAGTAAAAGAAAGAGAGGTGAGTAATTTTTCAGAAAGGGAATTAATATTCATTAGGCAATAAACTGCCTGTAAAACTGATTTAAACACAAAATCTGACCCAGAAATTAAGAGAGATAGTAGACCAGATAACATTGGCTTTAGAAAAATAAGCAATACAAAGCATATTCATCAATAACAAGACTTCAGAAAAGAAAATCCGGAATCTTAAACACCTTTAATTACTAATTTGTGGCATTTGCACCTTTCAAGGATTAACAGCGAATAAATTCTTCTCAGTTGTCCTCAAAATCTGTTAGTTTAGGTACCCCTAAGCCTACGCTTACCCCTAAGATTTATGGGAGAATACTTGACAAAGCTAACTACAAAGTGGTGCTCTGTGGCAGCAAAAAGTGTATTTTCTAGACTATCACTTGATATTAAGGGGAAGTGGACAAACGTAGCATCTCCTATACTCCTGAAATCCCTCCTTCCCCACCACCTGTTGTTTCCTCATTGTTCTCTTTATTTGTTGATGAAGGCAATTGGAAAACAAAGAGGATAGATCACTAGTAGTAAGAGTAAGCCTATTTTCAAGTTGTACTCAAATATGAAGTCTGGTTCTTTTTATGATAATCACATTTTTCACTTATCCTGCATGACAAGGCTCAAACTACTAATTACAGACAGTTCTGGTTTTTTCTCAGACTGAGGAAGTTTGCATCTCTCTAGAAGACATTTGGGTGAAAATAGGCTGTTAGCCTTTTCTCCCACCATTTTTCACTTCGTATTCTGAATTGCTTTTTCACCTTCAGGGGAAAAAATATGATGAAGATGAGAGGCTCTGTAATTTTCCTCAGCAATTTGGAAGAGCAGTTGGGGAAGAGTCATTATCAGCTGGGAAATGAAAGGAGAAGGGTTTGGCCATCTTTCTGTTTCTCAGATACAGAATTGTCTAGGTTATTTTGTGATAACAAAAACCCAATGGAGGAAAAAAAAACCTAAGAACTTGATTTAACATGTAGTTGAACATTAGATCTAATGAAACTATTCATCTTATTAAAGTTTAATGTCAAACAGCCTAGTGAAATATGTGGTGTTTCACTGTGTCAACTACATGCACAGAGTTGGAAACTCCAAGCCACTCCCTTGGCACATATTCCAAATGAATGAATTTAAAAAACAAAGAGCACAAAACATCAACAATTTTACCAGCCCAGATATCATTGATGACAATAGGAACTCTGAATATTATCTTGCACATCCACTGCAACAAGTTTTCCTTCCTTGCAACAAAGATATTTATAGTGGATTTGGCTTTACATTGCTGTTTTCAAATCTGGTCTCAAAAAAGCCCAGGGCCAATATGACCTGTATCCCATTACTGCACCCATTACTTCAGGCATAGAAATCTAACTCCTAAAGATTCCTAACGTATATTGCAACATCAACTGTGCCCTCTCTCTCAAATCTTGCTAAGTTAGCACTATAGATTTTATTTATTTATTTATTTAATTGATCAATTTAAGTATTGATCACCATAGCTAGAATTATATCTCTAAACGGTTTGAAGAGGATTCATGAGGATGACAAAGGCTGTTTATTTTTTCTCCTTCAGCCTATCAATTAATTATTGTTTGATTACTTGATCATTTGATTAGTTTATTAATATGAATTTATGCTAAACTTTGAATGACTGGGGCCATTCAACATTATATATTGCCTTACTCATTTCAAAACAATCTATAGCATTCTGCAAGGATATAAATGCATGTGTAGCTGCTCAAAACAGGGGCCGGCATCCTGTTCAGTAATTATGGTGTCATAAGCCTGACCAATGACATTGCAGTTACACTAATGCATTTTTACTGTTGTTTTACCATCACAATAACTGAAAGTACCTCCAAAACTACGCTTTAAGCCATGTATCCCCCCTGCCAAAGCAGGAATTTCTGAAGCTTTGAAGATTCAGGAAGTACATGATGGCACACTCAAGCCATTTCCACATTAGACTGTTATAGTGCTATTATTTCACTGTCAACATCCTATGGAATCCTGGGGTTTGCTGTTGGAAAGAGCCTGAGGCCCCTTCCCAAGCTGCAAACCCCAGGACTCCATAGGATGTCAAAAGTGGAATAATAGCACTATAACAGTTTAGTGTGGAAATGGCCTCAGTCCTCTTCCAGAAG
Organism: Iguana delicatissima; assembly: GCA_948472985.1. NCBI lineage: Eukaryota > Metazoa > Chordata > Lepidosauria > Squamata > Iguanidae > Iguana > Iguana delicatissima. The sequence continues at coordinate 843,817 of CAOKZL010000948.1, forward strand.
TGAGCCAAAGTGGTAAAGGACAGTGCAGTGAGCAATGACTCATCCACCTTCTCCTAGTAGCAGCACTCACTGTGACAGCCAGAGGCTGAAACTCTGTAGGGTCCCATCTCAGCTGCCTGTCACAGTGTGCCCTGCTACCAAGAGAAGGCTGGCCTGTATCATTGCTCACTGCACCACACTTCATCACCGTGGAATTTTTCTGTTAGGATGGAGGATACATGGCTTGAAAGGTATTTATGGGGGGACTATATCAGGACATGTAGTGATATCTCCATAGCTATGCCATGATAGTATGTCTACCAGTGCAGGATCTCAGCCAGTTTGTTCAGCAGCTTGCCCTCACTTTAGAGAACCATTGAGAAGAAGAATTAAGTAAAAAATCAATTTTTAAATCTGAAACTGATTATTTAATCAACCAAACACAGAGTCTGAAAGAGCAGGTAAAAACAGAATTTAAGGGGCCAAGTTAGCAACCAGTTTTCAGCAGTGACCAGGAGTGCATTTGCACAGTTAAATGTTGTTTGCCAGCTGTGCCTGTTCCTTGAGACATCAGGTCTGGCTACAGTGATACACATCTTGATTTTACATTTTGGTTGGACTACTGTAATGCACTCTACATTGGGCTGCCTTTGGAACCTGTTCAGAAACTTCAGCAGGTTCAAAACATGGCAGCCAGAATGCTGACTGAGGCCAGTTACAAGAACCACATAACTCCTTTGTTAAAACAGCTTCACTGGCTACTTGTTTGTTTCTGGGCACAATTCAGAGTGCTGGTGATGACCTATAAAGTCCTATCTGACGTAGGTCTGAACTATTCAAAAGACCGTATCTCCCTAGAGAAAATTTCTAGAGCTCTAAAATCTGCAGGGGAAGGCTTTTTCTCAGTCCCACCACTGTCTGAGTGTTGCCTGATGAGGACACAGGAGAGAGCTGCTCCCACCCTGTGGAATGCTCCCACCATGGCTGCTCCCACCCTGTGGAAGTCTCTTCCACAGAAGGCTCGGCTGACTCCCTCCCTGCTCTCCTTTCCCAGGCAGACAAAATCACTTCTCCTTAAGCAGGCTTTTATGTGAGCTAGGGAACTTTTTATTTATTTATTAACCTGTTTTTAAAATTTTACATTGTTATAGGTTTTTATAATTTTATATGTTTTTAATTGTTTTAAATGTTTTTAACTTATTTTTGGAAGCTGCCTTGGGTCCCATTCTGGGAGAAAAGGCAACATACAAAATAAACAAACAAACAAACAAACACTCCTCAAACTCAGCTTTCATTCCAAGCTCTTAAAGCTTTCTTCTCCTTTGAGAAGTGCTTTAAGGAGCCTTCTTTTCCCAGCCTCTCTTAAGTAAACATTGCCAGTACCTCTCATGCTTCTCCCACAGATGAATTTGGGATGTTCCTTTTAAGAAGCATGATGTGCTGAACTCATTTATGACTGAAAAGTGATAAGATGTTTTTCTAGAACCCAGAGCACAATCCTACCACTATTCAATTATGGAAGGTTTTAGCATATCACTATATCCATTTTTCCTAAAGGGAACTTTGCAAGCTCTGCCCATAGACATCTGACTGGTTACTGTGGAAAACATGATGCTAAACTACATGGAGTTCTGGTTTCACCCTGTATGGTTCCTCATGCATCTTTCTCTCTTACAAAACTAAAACATGATGTCTAATCTGTCATTAATGTAAAGATGTTTCATCAATTAATGCCTTTCCCCCTTTGTTGGTATTATTCCCAGTGTTCTGAAATAAAAGAGATTATAACAAATCACTGTCAGTTTTACCAATATTGTTCAACCTAAATCACAGAGGATTATTTTAGGGTTAAGTTCATAACTATCATGAGACACAAAATACTTTAAAAAGTATGAAGCAAACCTTTTAGACATTTCATCTTCTTGGCTTATCACATTTATCATTTAGGCATCTCATTTTTTTTCTTTCTTTCCAGAACAGTTTTTTTTCCTACAGTTCTGATGGTTTGAATGGTACAGAACAGTACTAAAATAAAAGGGCAGGAGCTACTGTCATAATGCTTAAAAGTTCCATCAACTATAAGAGTAGCTCTGAAAATGACTAATAGGCTATTGTTGTTTTTTTATTTCAAAAATGATAAGTTAAGGTAATTGTTTTATTAATAAAATAAGCGAGAGACCACTCTGGGGGAAATACATTTTTCTCATTATATTTTGTTTTAAGAACACTGCATGATGGAAAGGGGGAGGGCTGAAATTGCTTTTCCAAGCACTTTACTGAAAATAATGTAATATTGTGTGTGAAAAGGAAGTAAAGATGAAGTATTCAAATTTTATTTGAGTATTCATAGAATCCTTAACAGCTTTGAAGCTGATAGATGACTGCAGCACACAGTTACCTGCCATCACACTTTTGATGCCAATACAAAACTCTTTTTTATATGGAGACAGACTGCATACATAGCCTGGCAATTTCAAAGCAGAGGGTTGCAAACTATAATTTGAAACCTGAGGATGCCATCAAGAGCAGTTTGTTACTGGAACAAATAACTAAAAGCAGTACAGTTGGCCCTCCATATTCACTAGGTTGGGGTGTGGGAGCCTGGCAAAATTGGAAAAATCACAAATATCAAAATGTGTTGGGGGGTGAGGGGAACAGGTCTGAGGCATGGTTGGGAGAACAGGCACTAAAGCTGAAACCACTTCCAGGAAAGGAGAGGGAAAGGGGTGGCTTGGCATAGTGGCCACATACTTCCTCTCTTGCCCATATCCTTCCTTGGGTATGGGTGGCATTGGGAGAGAGTGCTGAGAAACTAGGCTACAAGGCTTCCTAGCCAGCCAGGCAGCTGCTGGAGGAGGAGAAGGAGGAGGAAGAGGAGGAGGAGGAGGAGGACCAGAGGTGGGCTTTTAAACAGCTGCACAGCCTGATCTAGGAGGAAAGGTTGCCAGGAAAAAGAGCATTTGAGGTTTGAGGGAGGGGTTGAAGAAACTTGCAAATAATCAAATCCATTGAAGTCAAACCCACAACCTACTGTAGTGGGTTCTCCCTTGCTGTTAAGTCTTCAGACAGACAGTAGACAGCCATCTGCTGTAGCTCTGGATTTTCTACATCAGAATTGCCTAGCTGTAATCTAATATATAAAAGTCAAAGTTTATCTATTTTTCTGTGTCAGGCAAAGAAGACCTCATATGATTGGCTGCCTGTGAAGATTCTATGGGATCTTAGGGTTTGCAATACAGGGAGAGGCCTTTAGAAGTCTCAGCCAGAGAGCTCTTGGGCCTAGCTGGTTGCTATGGAGACAAGGCCTAGCAGCAAGGAAGAGGGCAGTGTATTCTCTCAGAAACCCAACCTCTTTATGTTAATAACTCTGGATACAGATTGGATTAGGGAATATGGGGAAAAGTTACAAGTACTGGACAAGAGAGTTTAATGAGTTCTTAAGAGGAAAAAAGGAAAAGGAAAAAAAGTCATAAGTAATACTTTTCATCCTTTTTTTTAGAGACTTTCCAAAAATTGTAAAGCTGCCTTAAGGTATTTCTAACAACTACTACCTATGAGAAAATAAAATCCCAAGCAATGTCGGGTATATACGCTAGTATATTATTCTAGTGATAGATGCTTTTACAGTCCAATCCTAACTCAAAGATGTGCTCGCTGCAGAGTATGGTAACAGGCCGTAGATTCTTGTGCAGGGCTAATAGGTCTTCTGCTGGGTGAACATAATCCCCTTTTTGTCACATAATCTTAGAGATCAGAGGAATCTACTGGCACAACTGCTCTGCTAGCTCACCTCAGCTGGCAAAAGAGCTAAAAACGGAGAAAGAGCAGAGTGAACAAGGGACATTTTGAGTTAAGTCAGACAAACCTTGCCCAGCCAGGGACATAGCCACTATGCTGGCAAACGTTTAGGCTAGGGTATTAATTTTGAACATTTCTAGGCTGGGAGAGATTGGATTCAACATAGCTTCAGCTTGGCTAGTGTCAACTCAGCTGGCCACATTGGTGCATGTGGATTGAACTATTAAGTTGCAACCATATACATACCAGGGAGCAAAACTTATTGAATTCAAATACATTTACTTCTGAGTAGGCATATATAAGATTCCACTTTCCCTGATAACTGTGATTGGTTTCATCTGGACCCTTTCTATGATGTGGCTCTTGCATATTCCCCAATGTTAAGGCTAATCTGAAGGCTAATGTATTTTATTCCTGCATTATTCTTCACTTTTTAACTTATATCCTCTCTTTCCCACTGTGCTTGAGAAATCAAAAAGAAAATTTTAGTTGATCACAAGAATAGGTGTCTATTATTTCCATATGTTATTTTTAAATTTTATTTTTGCATTTTTCAGCATTGATGAGATTGTTGATATTAAGACAAGAAAACTGAAAATCTATATCCTTGACAAGAGGGCCAATATAAAAGGGATTGCTATGTGAATCCAAGCAAATTTTTTCTTTGCTGAATCTGAGGGTTTCCCTCTGAAACACTTTTTTAAAAAATAACAATATACTTTATCCTCTTGATGGAGAATATTTGCTGCAGCCTCACTTTTAATGGGACCTATTGCAGATTACAGATTCAATAACATTATGGAAATCCATGCAGCAAAAGTATTCTTGATATCTTCACTTGGTTGGACTTGAGTATTAAGACATTTAGAATGTGTAATCCCATAACATAATGATAAGTGCATTAGCATAAACTTATTGCAGATATATGTTCTCTATAGGAAGGTAGTAAGTTTGCTGGCTCATCTACTCACCTTTGAAAAACCTGATAGAAAAATCAGAAATTCTGCTGCCCAATTCCTTTTTGCACAAGAAGTGATTTGTACCACAAACGAGGATTCCTTAATTATCTTAGGAAGTATTCCAAAATCATGAAACAAAAAATGCAAGCTAAGAGAGAAACTATTTGTTGCAGTTACATTTTCCAAAATTAAAATGTTCCAAAAGTTTCCAAAAGTTCTGTGTTAAACAAAGATGACCGAGAAAAACAAGCTAACAAAGATAATCCAACAAGCAATGTTTAGCTATTGGAGCAATGTGTGGTGGGTTTTCCCTGGACATCGTTAACACTTGCATGAATTATCCAGGTATGATATCAGATAGTTGCAGTTGCTTCCACCAGCTATCCTGGGAAGATAATGTGTGAAGGAATAGAGGTATGGTTCTTATGTTATATTGTTTTAAAATAGTTCGCATTTTAAATTGTTTAACATGAAAAGCAGGTATATGGCCATTATATTCGGCTTCATATCATTTAGACTTCAGTTGTGGACCATATGAAATCACAAGCTCTGACTCTATATCCCCACCCCCGACTTCCAAGGGCTAATCAGCATTAATCAGGGAATGAAAACAACTCTGTGATTTTAGTTAATTGACCAAAAGATACAAATAAAATATATTCCAGAATATGCATGGTAGATTTAAGCATTTAGCTTGAAGTACAGTAAATGACCATGTTTCCAAATCAGCTACTTAATTATGTAACTACCTCAGTTACATAGCTAAGTAGCATCTCCCAGCCTGATCTCTCCAATCTGGACTTTCTGGGCAGCAGCCACTGTGAGTGGGGTCTGCTCTCCTGTCAATTGCAACATAGCAGAGTGATGTTTCCACTCTCCTGTCATGAGCAACCTTCAGTATGAGGAGGAATTATGACAGTAATCCTCCTTCTGATTGTGATGGCTTGAGTTGGTGGGGTGAACCTACATGTGTGGTTCTCTCAGACACTGACTTTCCACCTGAAAGGGAAAACATTTTATACAGCATTGCAGCAAACACTGAGAAGTCTATGCACATAGAGATCCACATCCATGTGAACTCAGCCTGCAAGCATCCTCACACAATAATCATCAGAGAAGTGAATCTACATGAAATCAGGGCCAGAGATGTCCTCCCATTCCCATTCCTATACAAATCTCCAGTCATGTTATTTACATGTGAAATGACTTCAGAAAATATGTCTATTCAATTTTGGTCATTATATGCTTTTCTGTTTAAATGCAGAGGCAGAGATATACTCAGTAATCTGTTGTAATGATGCCTTAATTTATCTACTTATTTATTTATTTGACAATTTTATCTCACTTTAAAAAAAATATCTATGCAAGATGACAAGCAATTACACCACTGAAAAGTATGACAAATAGTTTTCTTATGTGGAAGAACTATCAAATATATCAGTGCAGACAAAGCTATGCTTTAGTAACAGACTTACTCATTTTCATAGTTCTGTCCTTTGCCCTTGCAAGACAGAATCTCATTGTTAAAATGAAGAGATAAGTCATGAGCCAAAGTCTGTCATCACTGAGATGGAAGTCTGGAGTAGTTTTACTAGAATAGATGAAAGGTTTACACAATTACAGAGGGAAATTTGGCCCATGTTCTCAGTCTCCCTAGAAATGACAATGTGTCTTAAATCTATCAGATTTTTTTGTTCCATTGTCATATATCCATTGTCAGACTTCTTTGGCAGAACACACAGTTCTACATCACTTTCACATAAGGTACAATGAAGCAAGACAGTCTGAATGTGGCCAGGGTCACCAGCTGGATGGGCAGCATTTGGATGATATAAAATTCAAGACTAACCTTTTAGATACGCAGGCATGGATTTTGTAGAAAATATTTGTATCAAGAATACTGAAGTCTGCAATATTTATATTTAATATCAAGCCTATCATTATAAATCTGCATTATAGTCAGGTCTAACCAGAAAACTCCTTTTTTAATCTTTTTTTTTAATCACTCCTTTTCTTAACCCTCTTAGTACTGGGCAGTTGCAAAGCTTTTACCTGTAGAGGATAAGGAGGCCCTGTGGCCATCTTCACCACCAGGGCTTCATAACCATTCTAATTCCAGTCCTACCCCAGCGGACTATGTCATTATGGCACGATGAAACACAGTCCTCTGTTTACTCATGTCAACTAGTTTCCTCAATGGATTAGACGAAGAAGAAAAGGGACTTTGGGTAGTGTTGCTCAGGCAGGACTTCACTACATAACGTTTCTTGTACTGAAATTCAATTACTAGTCTCTGTACCAGTAGAATCATTAGATCATTTGCTGCCGAGCAAATGAATGTGTAGGTAGATCCTATCAATTCAACGGCTACTCTAGTTGGGACTACCAGTTGGATTAAGGCCATGATCTTCCTTTCAACTTGCTTCAGAACATATTGTTTATTTCTAATTTCAACCCATGAAGAACTAACAAGTATCTGAGTCTCCTGAATGACTGTACATTAATTTAAATTCTACATTAAAATAACCCAATTTAACACCAGATTGGATATATCTGGGCAGCTGTCTGCAGAAATAGGCAGCTGTCTGCAGAAACTTGTGCCAAATAAAGCTTGCCACTTTTTAAGGTTCTACAGCAATCTGCCTTTCCCACCATTCCAGAAAATGTTTTCTGTATACAAATTAGAAAAATACGTAGAAAAGGTAATCCATTACTTTTAGCAATTACAGCACACATGCAAATATACTTCTACATACATCTTCATGGCAAGATTGCTTACTCTGTACAATTTCCTTCATGAGTTTGAGGTCCTTAAAGCTATGGCACATCACAAAGCCATGGGACATCACAAAGATCCACCCCTGCTCTCGGTTTTTGTCTCTGAAATCTCAGAGAATAGAATGCTGTGGACCCAGCAATCCTAGTGAAGGTGTAAATTTCCTCTACTATATGCAGTAGTGTCAGTATTCTTTATAGTAAATAAAATAAAACAGATCCACAACTTCATGTACCTATTTGATATATCATCTCTCAGGTTCTACTAAAATCAACCAATTAATGCATAGTCATTTAAATTAAATTCTTATAAACTCTATGGGATTGAGTGGCCATGAATGTTCTCTGGATTGGAAACAGATAGAGAAGAGAAGAACATACAGTTTGGTTTTCTCTGTCCCTTTATTTCTGCACAGTCCATTGTCTCTGATTTATTGCAAATTATATAACTACTTTGTGTAAAGGTGTAATTTCAGACGATGTCCTACTGTTTTACTTTGTTCTCTATAAACCTCACCTGATATTACATTCGTTTATCAAATATAATTCATTTTCAAGCACATTGTTGAAATGACACTAAAAAGCATTTTAATGACAATGATATCATCACCATCGAACTACTGAAATCTCTCAAATGACTTATAAGGTACCTTTGTACCTTCTTTTTGGGATCTTTGGCAGGGAAACAGAATGAAATGAGGAATCTGCAGATACAGAGACAAAAGCACATAAATGCATAGAAATAATTCACAAGTTCAGTCAAGCAAAAGATTCTGAGAAGTTTAACATTTTGGTATAATATTTTATTAGATAACTAGAGCAATAAAAACATACAGAACTGTAATACAAAATTTTACTGTTTTAGTAATAAAGTAAGTAAGCTTTTAGCAAAATTACTTTCTAGCTTTCCTGAGCCAAGAACGATTTTCTTTATAATAATCAAAGAAGGAAAATGCTTATTTGCTCAAGAGAATTTCTGATTATCGCTAGCTGTTTCTAGCATGTTTGTTGAGAGTTCCAAAGCACCTTTATAGACACAAAGCTAATTTATTTACATTTCTAACCTCTTTCTTTTAAAGTGCTTAGAATGGCTTTATTATGTTAAACAAAGTCTATATATAAATGTAAATTTAGCATATACTATGTAGTGATCTGATCTCAGAGGATAATCGAGTTACACTCATGTTGCCAGTTTTTAAAATGCAATGGCTGAAAATGCAACAGTGACATATTCATGCATAGCCTGGGGTTATGTATGCCTATGTCTTTTCCAGTTCTTGAGAAAGAAGGTACTAATACCTCCTCGCATAGAGCTCACCTAGGCAAGTCTGTTTCAAAGAACAGGTTGTGTTTCTTTCACATCCAATGGGTAGGGGAGAGTGAAGGCAGCCTCTTAGTGGTCAAAGGAGGTTCTGGGCATCTCATGAGCATCTGTCTAAAGTTAGAAGAGACAATCATCTGCCCTACTCCTGGATTTACAAAGTGTTTAGTCTCAGAAGTACACTGAATGCTGCCTGGGTACCCACATCATCCCCAGCTGCCAAATAGCCATGGGGGTACTGCTGGGAAGATGCTTTCCCATTGATACATATGTGGTATCCCAATAGACCTGTGCGGACAGAATGTTACACTCCAACTGCTACAATGTAAGATCTTGGCAAATGCTTCCCTAGATGCAACATGCCAGGCATCCTAGATGGAACATACCAGTTGTAAGGAAATGTATAACAATGATGGGAAATTCTTGGCTACATCCTCACCCCTTTGACCCCACATAGACTATCAGGTGGCATGCCCACACAAATTCGATCATGTCCCCTGACACCACTGATTTTCTAGCTGCAGTGTGATCTAGAACTTCAGTGGAAGAACCAGCTTTGTTACATCATTGTCTTCTCTTTGAAAGGGAAAGTGAGGTTGGACCAATCCAAATGCCAGCTTCAGGAGCCAGAAATGGATCTGCGTGGGAAAACAACTTACCCAAGAAGGCAAGTATATTTTGTGCAAAACATATGGTCTCCCCTTGCCCCCCAAATGCACATTTTCTGCACAAAAATCTGTTGTGCATTTTTTCACAAAATTTCCCCTGAAAAGTTTGATGAATATCAATTAAAATTTATCAATTAAGATTTTGATGAATATCAATTACGAATGTTACAGTTGGTCACAGATTTTTCAGAGGATGTGTATATTAAGATATTCTTCATAGCCCTACCATATAGTTATATCATTCTACAATAGAGAAAGCTAAGAGAGTATCATGGAATTTTTAAAAAACGACAGATAATGAAAAGATGAAGATATAGGGAGTCTGGTCCAGCTCATTGAATGATTTGGTGGAATGGACAAAAAGAGAAGGTATCTTGTGAGAAAACAAAGGTTAATTCAGAGAGTGTAGTCTGACATCTGAGAAACAGAAGGCTAATTGAGAACTAAAATGAGAACATTAACTTTAGTAAGTAAGTAAAATGCTTTACTTACACTAGTAAAGCCTTCATGAGTTAATGAAGATCTCAAAGTGGTTATCAGAGTGATTTCAACTGTATACTACTGATAAAGAATGCAGACATTGTGACGGTATGTTAACTGATTTTGTGAGAAATCTATTCCATATTTGTTTTGGAAATGTGAGTCCTGTAGTAAATTTCTCTGACAATCAAATGACAGGGTAGAACCTGAATACCAATCAGTTATTTGTTAACAATCAGTTGATCACCTTCACATCAGCTCACACATGCATGCAAACATACCAGGGGGTCTACCTGTGAAAGAAATAATGTTTGGATTCTTTGTAAAATATATAAAAGTAGCGTTACTTGCAAATTACTTCTTCATAACCAAATACATGAAAATTACAAGAAAGACAGAAAAAAGAAAATGGCGGCAGATTAGAGTGATGCAGGAAGAGAGAAGGTCAAGAAAATCAAGCCAACAAGAAATCAGCAAACATGCAAACTAGCAATTAGTGAATATAAGTAACTAAAGACTGCTACCTGTATTAACTTTCTGCCCATGGCACTTCTGTTGGTACAGGCAGAGTGAATATTTATTTATGTGTCCTAAAATATGAAAACTCTGTGAAGCCTTTTACCCAAAACTGAACTCCAGCATGCTTTGCAATTGTCTCTGACTTTCAATTTCATATTTTTGACCCACTATACCTTCTCAAGAGCCTGTTATCTCTTGTTCAGACAAGGCACAAACACTGCGAGAAAACATGCTGATTATATTACACTTAGACTTGAGAGAATTCACACTGCTTCTTTGGGGGGTGATTTTGGAAATGTTTTATGCATAGCCTGTTCCTGGCAAAGCTTTGTTGCTGCAGTACTAGGTAACCATTTGTCAAGTGCCTGACTTGTTCAGTATTGATACTCCCTGTCTGAAGCTACAGTTACACAATTGTCAACAGGCAGAATTTTGACAAAGCCCCATCTTGCAAGGTAGCAGAATCCAGCAAACTATCTTGTGGTTTTCCTTTGATTCAGTTATATTCTCTGCATCTTTTGCAGAAACATAGCAAGCCTTTGCATCTACCTGTCTTTCCTGGAAAAAACAGAACCTTCTCAAATGTTATGTTTTCAATGAAAAAAGCATTTTCTATGTGATTCACAGTGCCATTTTTTTTCTGAAAAAGGAAATGATGTTTCAATTTTACTGTTTCAAAAATCATTTGGACATCTGGCTCAGTAAGCTGTAGTAGCCCAGAGTCCTGCTGGTTGTCATTTATCACATCTGCTGACTCTCTGAAGCTTTTAGTGATCTTTTTCATTTCTTCGGCAATCTTTCTGATCAGGAAACATTCACACTAAATGCAAGGAGAGAAGAAAACACTGTTTCTCTCTGTAGATTGTCGCTCTCATTGTCACAGAGTTACCTTTGGCACCCTGTTCATGCCACAACTAAGCCACAGACATGAGTGTATCCCAAAGATACTCTGCTTTCACTCTTCCTGTGCAATTTAATGCATAACACTTCTCATGACACTGGGGTTTGTTCAGGAGGTGATAAGGCCAACAGTATATAAACAAGCTTTCAGAAAATCAATATTTCTTTCAGATATCTGCAGGATTCAGGATCTTTTTTGAAGTTTCCTATTTAATTTTATGACTTGCTGTTGACCGGTGGGTTGGCTTTGTTTGCTGCACTTTTATAAATAGAACAAGGATTCTGTCCCCCTGCCCCAAATGAATTAACACAGTTAATTTACTGAATAGTAACATAATGCAGATCCCAGTCAAGCAATCTCTAAGAATTTGAAGGTTTTAATGTGGTGAAACAAATAGTTACCTTTATCCACTCATACAATGTCTCTGAACAGGACTAGGGTGTCATAGACCTCAATTTACATATATAAAAATTCCATGCTGACTCTTATCCTTATCCTTTCCCTCAGATTATGTTAATGGGGAACTACAGCACACAGTTTGTAACAGTTTGGGCTGATGTCTCCCAAATCCCCTAGACAACATAGACAGAGATGAAGCTGGAAGGGGCTCCTTGGAATTGTAGTCCAGAAAAGCAACTTCTCCAGTCTCACCTGGAAGATGCATGATCAGGTCCTCCCAGACTATTGTTTGAGTACTTTGAGTTTTCTCTGTTTCCTGTAAAGAATTCTGTAAAGAAAGAATCCGTTTCACTATGTGTTATCGAAAAAAATACATATATTTATGTGTCCTAAATCTTCCATTATTCACCATCAGTAGATGATCCCAAAGTTTAGTATTCCGAGAGTGGAAGAAAACCTTCTCCCTAACCATGTTCTCTACAAGAGGCAAAATTGTATACACTTTTATCATGTCTTCCCTTATTTGTATATATGTACCTTGAAGTTCCCTGTTGACTTACGGTGATCTCATATATTTCATGGAGTTTTATTTGGCCAGGAATACTCAGAGGGAGTGAAATGCAACCAGGGAACAAGAAAACCTTGCTGAAATTGCATCTTCTGAACAGCCACTGAAGGTACTGGAGCTTTCTCCCATTTTCACTCTAGCAATGCTACTCAAACCTTTTCTCCAATTTCTTTCCTATTAAATATACCCAACAGCACCTGGTATTTCTTGGCAGTCCTCGTTATAAGTATTTTTATTATTTAATTTTCTCCTATGTTCAACCCAAAGTACTAACCAGGCTTGACCTTGCTTAGCTTCCAAAATCACGTGAGATCTGTGGACTACAGGTTATTTAGACATCCTGTCTTCTTCCTTTGTCTTTTTCTTTTCCTAAGCAAAACTGATCCAAGCCTTCTGCCATAAAGAAGTGATCCACACCCTTGATCAGTCTGATGACCCTTTTCTGCACTTTTTCTAGCTCTATGACATTATTTGTCATGTGGGATTACTAGAACCATACACAGCATGACAAGTATGTCTGCAGAATGGATTTGAACAGGGATAGTGAAATTATAGCATAGAAAGAAAGACAGATTGCTTTTGGTACTTTTGTCAATACGTTGAAGGTTCAAATAGAACAGAATACAAAATAATAGAATATATAGAACAGAATATAGGCAACATAGAATAAAATAGGATATAGGTAACAAAAACACAAAACAGAACTTGACAGAATAAGCCTGCAGGATTCCAGTACCTGAAACTGCACTTTCATGAAAGGACAAAGACTGTTGAACAAAATTAAAGCATCTTGACCCAAAAAGGTGGCCATGAACTTCAGGACAATGACGTATGATTCATATTTCTATGGTGATTTGGGAACTTTTCCTTTGAGCATGAAACCTGGTACGGGGGCAGGGGACTCAAACCCCCATCCCCTCAGATTGGGCTGGAGGAATTAAGTCCACACTGAAATAACCTGGACAAATTGAACCACTAAGACTCCTATATACTTGAGTCTTTTCAGGCATTACCAATTAGAGGTCTACTAAATAATCAAGCCTAACAAATATTAATAAATATTGTCATTGAGATCTCCGAGGAATAATGAAGCCTGTCTGGAATGTATCCTGTGCATGTTTACACCACAGAAGTGTAGTTAGAAAGACACACTATCCCTAAAATTTGGTAGCAGTGTTACCCAGTTTGGTAAAAGGTCAAGCCGCAGATCTTTTCTAATACTATATTTTAAATAGCAATTGGTTACCCTAACATATAGTACAGATATAGATATAGAAAGATAAATTTTCTCTAAAAGCATATGTGTTATTATGATCAGTTTGCCTTCTGCAGGAAATCTGCGTCCATTAGAACCTGTCTCCCAACTGGTTCTGAATTGTTATTATTATTACTTGAGTTGGTCAGATGAAATTCAGCATCATGCCAATGGCTTGCTAAAGTGGCGGTAAGAAAAATATTGTGAGTGAGTGCACACCCACATGTGGGTGTGCATGCTTGGGCATGCCCATGTGTGTGCTCATAGTTCCATGCCTCTGTATATTTCTTAAGAGAGCTTGAAGTTAAACAGATCCTGACATCACAACAAATACCAATCACTCGCTGACTGACTAAACACTAAATAACTGATCGAAATCAACTGACAAAACAGTTGGCAGCAATAGGAAAATATATGTGCCTGTTTTCTACAACTTTCTTATCCATGTTTGGCTTCCTAAAAACTGGCCAATCCATCAATGTCAAGAGTCAAGTGAGCACGAACTTCAAACTAAATTGGATCTAACAAATGCACACCAAGACATAGTCTTATAGGATGGTGAATTCAAGCCGAGCACAAGCTTTAGCCTTCACATCGGCAAAAATTACTCCTGAGCTGAGAACTACTGCTTGTTTCTGGGCTGCTTAGCCCAGCTAGGATGAAACATTCAACACAAAAGAGATGAGGAGAAAGAAGGAGCAAGAGAGACCAGATAGATGAACAAATGGATGGATGGATGGATGGATGGATGGATGGATGGATGGATAGATAATAGATAGATAGATAGATAGATAGATAGATAGATAGATAGATAGATAGAATTGGCAAACTAGAGAGATAATTTTCATTGAAGTGTTGTTGATCAAGTAAAACCACTTAGGGGAGCAACTTGTTTAAGGTTTCTTCCCTAAGCAACACTCAATAAAAGAACTTTCTGTTATGTGATGGTGATGGTGATGGTGATGGTGATGGTGATGGTGATGGTGATGGTGATGGTGATGACGACGACGACAACAACAACGACGATGATCCTATACTAGCAAATAGAAAGGATATGTAGGATTCAAGGAAGCTTACTAAAAAGAAACATAGTTAAAAATTGGCAGAATACAAAAGTTAAAAAGCAATTAAATTATCATGTTACTTGTTCTGTAATACAAGTGATTTATTTTAAGTTTAAATAAACATTATCCAGATAATTTTAACTGTGATTTTGTAATTGAAAGTGTGAAAGATTGGATGTTTTGTACATAATTTGCAATGGTCTATGGGCTAAACACTAAATAATAACTATTTCCCCTCCCCCTCCCCCTCCCCGTCCCCTTCTTCTTCTTCTTCTTCTTCTTCTTCTTCTTCTTCTTCTTCTTCTTCTTCTTCTTCTTCTTCTTTCTGTTAAACTTTCTGTTAACTATAAAGTTAAAATCAATTAAAACCAAAAAGCCATTAAAAATAACAGCAAGAATAAATAAAATCCCAGCAAATTATGTAAGACCTCTTTCTCCTTTTAAAAAATAAGTCAATTATCCAAGGCCTGCTGGAATAAAAAGGGTTTTACCTGTTTGCAGAAAAATAGAAAGGAGGATGCTAGTCTTATTCCCTGTGGTAGACAGTTCCAGAACTTGAAAGCAGCCATAAAGAAAGTCCTTGCTTATGTCCCCACTAGATGTACCTGTGAGGGTGATGGGACAAAGAGAAGGGCCTCTCCACAAGATTTCAAAACATGGGCGTGTTCATATGGAAGAAAAAGGGTCCTTCAAATAACTTGGATATAAGCCATATAGAGCTTCATAGGACATCACCAGCACTTTGAATTATATCCAGAAATGGACAGACAGCCATTGGAGATGTTGCACATTCCCTGAAGCCCACCACAGTTAACAACCTGGCTGCAGTAATTTGGACCAGCTGAAGTTTCCAAACACTCTTCAAAGGTAGCCCCCCTCTTCAAAGACAGATTAAAGGGGTAGGCCCATATACGATGTGCTGTTGGTCCTTGTATGTGTCCTGCAGATGCAGCTGATCTCATGGTAGCCTGGGTATATACAAATATTACTGGATGGCAAGCCGTATAGTTTGGATTGACTTCCTGAAAAAAGAACTGCTGTTTGCATGGCTGAACCACATAAATGTGTTTGTTTAAAGGATGTATTTACTTCCTTTCCAGCATTTAAAGTGATCTTCAGTAACAACAAAATAAAATAAGGGATATTCCAAAGAAAAGTTTGCATATACCCAGATCAGTGTGAGAATAGCAGCAGAGACAGTATAAACTACATTGGTAAAGGTACATATGTGCCTACGCATGTATATGTTTGTGACACAGAAAGAGGGCTTATTTCTCAACAAACACATGCAAGACTAGAGTGCGATTAATAGTGAGCAATGGCAGGCTTTGTAGCATATCTGACCTGCATCATCTGCATGAAAACTCAACCATCTCTTTCTATTTTACAGTGTGTCTTTAACTTTACTAACCTGCTGTTTCCTACAGTGATCCATCTTTCCATTCTCATCCTTACTTGCACTGTCTATGACTTTTACCATATCTGTTTATCAGCAGTAAGGGTTTAAAGAGGACATATAAACCTTCAGGGGAAGAAGAGGCCAAGAAAAGGTAGAAAGAGAAAGAGAAAGAAATAATCCTAGTCTACATTTGCTGTGATAAATAGCTTCCATAAGCATTCTGAGATACATACATGTTGGTATCCCTCACCTCGGTGAAAGTCTAAGTGGGAAATTGTAAGAGGGAAATTTAAAAGGATATAAGCAATCCCATGCTAGTCATGTTCACTCAGAAGAAAATCATACTCTTGACTGCAGACTGATATACCTTATGGTTCCGGTCCTATCTCTCAAGTAGATACCAGATGGTGATGCTTGGGGCAGTTGCTCCTCGAAAAAGGAGCTTAAATCTGGCATCCCTCAGGGCACTGTCCTGTCCCCAATGCTATTTAACATCTACATGAAACCGCTGGGAGAGATCATCAGGAGGCATGGAGCAAGGTGCTATCAGTACGCTGATGACACCCAGATATATCTCTCCATGCCTCGGATAATAGCATCAACTAAGGGTGGCACCTCACCTCTGAACGAATGTCTTGAAGCAGTAATGGACTGGATGAGGAAAAACAGACTGAAGCTGAATCCAGATAAGACGGAGATACTCGCTGTTAAGGGCCCTAGCCCAGATATGGAGGTTTGTCAACCAGTTCTAGATGGGGTCACACTTCCCCTGAAAGACTGTGTCCACAGCTTGGCGGTGCTTCTGGACTCACCACTTCACATGACAGCTCAAATAGATGCGGCGGCCAGGAGTACCTGTTATCAGCTTCGGCTGATACGTCAGCTGTGCCCCTTCCTGGACCTGGAACACCTAAAAACAGTGGTGCATGTGCTGGTAACTTCACGGTTTGACTTCTGCAATACGCTCTACATAGGGCCACCCATGTGCTTAGTCCGGAAATGTCAATTCGTTCAAAATATGGCAGCCAGGTTGGTCACTGGTAGACCTAAAACTGACCACATAACACCAATTCTGAAGTCTTTAAATGGGCTGCCTATTAGTTTCTGGGCACAGTACAAGGTGTTGGTTATTACCTTTAAAGCCCTTTATGGCTTGGGTCCAGCCTACCTGCGGGATCGCCTTCTCCCATATAATCCGCCCCGCACACTAAGGTCCTCTGGGAGAAATTTACTGCAGCCAGCCAGAACTAGGTTGGCTGAGGTTACCCAGAGGACCTTCTCTTCTATCGCTCCCAAGTTATGGAATGGCCTACTGGAGAAGACCCGGCATATTACCAGTCTTGACTGCTTTAAAAAAGCAGGCAAGACTGTTCTCTTCCGACAGACCTTCCCAGACTAGTACCTCCACCGCCTCCCACCAGCTGTCTTGTTGTTCTTGTAATGGCCAGTTGATTGTTGTTAATTGTTAGTTGTTGTGTGTTTTAGGGGGTTGGTTTGAGGTGGGTTGGTGGGTGGGGAGAATTGGGTATATTTTTTAATGTTTTTAATGTAATTAATGTATTATTGTTGTTTGCCACCTCGATCCATGGGGACAGGCGAGATAGAAATATTATTATTATTATTATTATTATTATTATTATTATTATTATTTAGATCAGTATCCCAAACATCCAGATGCATTGGACCATAATTCACATTGTCCCTTGCAAGTACAGTCAGTATTACTTAGGAATGATGAGTCCAATATATTTGGAAGGCAGCAGGTCAAGGAAAGCTGAAGGTTTTTAGGAGTTTTCCTGCCACATGTATAACTCAAAATGACAGAAGGATTCTCTGCATGGTATTGAAAACCAGTGAATTGCAGTTCAGCTGCCTAAACACCATGAAAGCACCAGATTCTCTTTGATCTTAGAAGCTAAGGAGGGTCAGCCCTAATTAGTACTTGGATGGAAGACCACCAATGGCTTCTAAGTGCTGTAGGCTATATTTCAGAAGAAGAAACTGGCAAAACCACCTCTGAGTATTCTTTGCCTACAAAAACCCAACCAGCAGCTTGAAAGCACATACAGATCCATACAATCTTGGTTCCCATAAAAGGGCATTTCTACTACCTCTCGACCATGTGCCTACCAACTCTTACTTCCAAATAGACATTCTTTAAGATTTTAGTGTAGTTGTTTCATTCTATTAGCTTTCTACTTTTGTACATAATTCTTTCCCAGGTTTATAGTGAAGTTCCTGAAATTATAAGAAGTCAGCCCATTACTCTGAAACATGTTTGCCTTTGAAACTGTGAAGCTCAACATCTTGCATTTTTCTGCTTGAGCCACTTCTCCCAAAGTCCACATTTTCCAGGGATGAAAGACATTTTTAGGCTACTCAGCAGGAATTCCAGCCATTTTTTATTCCAGAGAGGTAAAGAAAGAGACAGCGACAGGCAGAATGAGGAGGAAGGACTGCAGAGTCAGGCATATGGTGCTGTTTATCACTGTGTAAACTGATCTGCAGTAGTTTATCAAAAGACTCCTATGAAAGCACCTTCACAAATGGCACCTTTGTTGGCAGACTCAGCAAAGAAACTTACCATTTTAAGAGACAAGAAGAGTTTACTCTCCCCCACCCTCCTTCTATATGGGAATCTGGAACACTGCTTAAGAAGCCAACCATTTAAAAAGAACCTTCTTAGATCAGACCTGAGTAAAGCATTCTAGTCCAATTTGTCCAGCTTTCTGTTCCCACATCAGCCAGTTAGATGGCTATGGGAAACCAAAGAATATGAGCAAACTAGCATTCTCTCATCTGTGTTTCCCTACTGCCCATGTTAATTGTACAGCTCTGATCCATTCAGGGCTCCATCAAAGCAGATTAAAATATTATCAGGGAAACACAAAACAACTTTTGTGAAGGACTAACACAAAGTGTTATTAAAACAATGAAGACAGAGGAAGAAAATGAACAGCAGAAGGAAAGGAAAACTTATTCATATCTCTCAGAGCCAGAACTTCCTTGTTATAACTAGATGCTTTTCCAGGGCGTAGGGTGTTAGGTAGTTTGTATGTTCCTGATTCCAAGAGAAAAGTGAAGAAGAACCAACTTCTAACATATTTTATACACTTGCTTGCGTATGTTTTAAAACACTGTCAGAAATTATGAGAAAATGAATGCATGAAAAAGAAAAATATCTCCTTCACACAGAGGAGGGCAGGGAAAGAAACCCTGTTCTCAAGGAGAAACATAATTTTGTATTAAGAATGAAGTAACTGGAGAGAGAAGTTCACAGAAATCAGAACCTGTTCATGCTTTCACAGAGGCAGGTCTGTACTTTCACTGGAATCTAATTTTTTCATGATTGCAGGAATTGTTCTTAGAACACAGAGAAAAATTCAAACTACCTCATCAGCAGTTATCTCAATAGATTTCTTCTGTCAATAGAAAGTATATAGCTATCATGAGTAGTAGTCATTCATAACCTCCATAAAACTTTTTCGTGTTTAAAGCCATCAAAGCTTAAGGCCATGACTACTTCTTGAGGTAGTGAATTCCACAGTTTCACTACACATTGTTTGAGGAAGTACGATCTTTTCTCTGTCCTTCTACTTCCTTTTGTCCATGTTTCCAATCGTTTAGATTTGTTGGCTAACTAAAGATTCTAGTACTATGAAGAAGAAGAAAAAAGGAAGAAAAGAAGAAAAACATTAGGCAACTTTCTTTTTACCATGCATAAATTTATATACCTCTACTATGCCCCTTCTTTGTTCATGTTTCTTAATGCTAAAAGGCCCCACTTGTTGTGACCTTTCTCCATATCTTACCACATGACCCCTTCAAGTGCCTTCTTCTGTACCTTCTCCAAGATTTGCAATATTGTTTTCAGGTGAAATGACCATAATTGTTCCTTGTATTACAAGTGTAGATGCATCATAGATTTTCTGTAAGTCTAAGCTAAAGAAGTACAATTTCAGTTCTTTCCTTCCCACTTTCAAGAATTAAGAATTTCATATATTTTCTTCTCTTTGGATGAAATTAAAAGAGTTTTCCCAGTTTCTTTCTTTCTTTCTTTCTTTCTTTCTTTCTTTCTTTCTTTCTTTCTTTCTTTCTTTCTAGACTTCCACAAAAAAACATGCAAGCAAAAAAAAATTGTGATAAATATAGTTTTCTGGAAATATACTTTTTGTGGAAAATATTCCAAAATGTAAATAAAACAACACAAAATAATCTCACAGAATTTTTGTTTGGCTTGGGCTGAGGGTTTGTTTGTTTGTTTGTTTGTTTGTTTGTTTGTTTGTTTGTTTGTTTGTTTTTGGAACAGGGCATCTGATATGTTAAGACACCATTTGTCCTTGCATCCTTACTCCCAGTTCAAGATCAATCACTATATACATGAAACTGAGATTGCAACGGTTCAGCAACTTCTGCATAGTATACTTCTCATATAATAATCTAATAATCAATGCAAACAAATATTAGAAAACAGTAAGAAAGACAGAACAATAGATCTGTTCTACAGAATCCAAGAAATTAAAGCAAAATTCATGCCAAGATATATAGCCAACAGGGGAGCACATGGTATGATCAGGACAAAATAAAAAGTCAATGGTAGCACTATGCTAAGAAATCTATATGACAGAGATGAAATTATGACAAATTCTTTCAAGGAAGAAAAGTTTGAAAACAGTTTTAGAAACCTGTGCTTTATACATTACAGCAAAGCCTTTGTTGTGTAGATTATGAGAAATTATGGTTCAGTATAAGAGAAATTGGAGTGCCACAGCAAATGTTTGTCTTGATGTGTAACCTATATTCTACACTGTGGGATGCCATCTTAGTTCACTGATTAGTTGTGGAAGCTGATATGCAATATTGGCTAAGTATTTCTAAGACTCCAGTACAGATGGCCACATATCACTAGCACTGTAGTTTCTGGGAGATACAAATAACCTCCCAAATTAAACAATAAAAACTAAAATAAATGAGTTCTAGACAGACACAGACACAGAGAGAGAGAGAGAGAGAGAAGACCGTCAGGAGCAGTGTGGAATGCAATGCCCTCCACTTTCTTTTTTGTTGAAAAAGAGAACAATTCAGAATATTCTTTACATCCCTTTAGTAAGTATCATTTGACTCTTCTCATAGTGGCCAGAATCCTGCTGGAAAGCTACTTATTAAAGGGATGTAAAGAATATTCTAAAATTTTCTCTTCTTCAACAACAACAACAACAACAACAAAAATTCTTTTCCTCGACGCAGCAACACATTCCATAAAAATGGTAACTAGTGAGATTTTATTTACCATAGATTGCAAGGGGAAAGTGTATGTGTTTCCCATCAAAGTTTCTGCAATTTGCACAAGAAACCTCTTTTCTCCTTTGTTAAAGAAAGCACAAATATGCAGCAAGTATAGGAGGATAAGACTATAGATTTTAAAAGATGAAAATAATCTATCCAGTGCTTTTGCTTTAAAAAAAAAAATCTGTGAAACAAGGCAATGGTAGTTTGCGTTAAAAAGTAGTTTGCACAAAAATAATGGTACAATTCATGCAAATTATCTCAAAAAGGCAGTAAAACTGTTGGAAAACATAAAAAACCCCAACTCCTGTCATCCCATAATATGGACAGCATCACATTATTGCTATGAAATAAAGAGGTTACTGAAAATTAAAAAATATGCTTTAGATGTAAGCACAGCCCACAAACCAGCGACATAAAAGAAGCATTTAGGACATTACATTTCTGATAAGCCATATGGTTCTTAAAGTGATGTAATGGTAAATTTTAAAGAGCAAGAGCTCGTAATAACTGCCCCATAGTCACATATTTCCTCAGGACCTATCTATTCACATCATGCTTTTCTATTATTTATATTTAGGAGGTTTCCTTATGCTCTCTCTCCTTAAAAAAAATAGTCCAAAAATTTTATACAGATTGGTTTAAAAGAAAACAAGAGAGAGAGATTGAGATTGAGAGAGAGATAAAAACACAAGATGGAAACAATCAACACAGCAAGAAACACAAAGGCCCAAATTCTTACATTGACATATGCAGGCCTAAATTATTCCTTGTATGAAGAATGTGAAGACAATGTGAAGTCCTTTGTTTTGCACTGCATGGCACTGAATCCAACTGATGCCATATAAATGGACTTGTACACGTGAGGTAATTGTGCATGCATATGGTGACATATTAAAGTATACAATATAGTATATAGAAGCTTATTGCCTCTA
The DNA here is from genome assembly GCA_948472985.1 of Iguana delicatissima. Classification (NCBI taxonomy): domain Eukaryota; kingdom Metazoa; phylum Chordata; class Lepidosauria; order Squamata; family Iguanidae; genus Iguana; species Iguana delicatissima. The sequence goes on from CAOKZL010000948.1 coordinate 866,123, forward strand.
TGCATTGTCTCTGTGCATTGTGTATCGTGCATTGTAATTGCACATGAATTGTCAACTACTATGCACATTGACCAGTACTGAGCATAAGGAGTTGTGTAACATAACATCTGCGATGATGGGTGATCTTGCTTCAAGAAAACAGCATCTTCTAATGTCACACCTAGTAGTTATAGTATTTAGTAATAAATTTGCCCTTAACTTCCTATGTATTGCGGGTGGACAATATTTACCATTATTATACTTATATGAAATAAGTTGTGCAGTTGTTCCTTGCTTTTTTCATGCATGCTCAGTTTTTCATAAGGTCCAGTGACTGAGTCTCCAACTAAGAAGACAAACACTATGTCTTTCCACTGGCATGCTACTTTCCACAATGCTGAAAAATCCTTGTAGTTTTTATGTGGGATCTGTTCTCAACACTGGCACAGACATGTCCCAGACAAACATAAAGCTCACAGAATCTCACAGCTATGTTTTCCAGACATGACTGAAATTCTTTTCATAATTACATGGGACAGGATTTCATTCAACAAGGTAGACAAATGAAAATCTGCCAACAAAATGCATCTTTTGTTGGATTTGATTATCTCAATGAAAGTAGCATTTTCATACAACTTGATACCTGTTACAAGAAAATGCATGCCTCATCTTAACTTTTTTCATATCTGCATCATGGAACATTTCCAAGAAACTAAATGTGCACAATTCAATTTTCATCTTTTAAAAGGGGAATGGCTAAAGTGAATGCAAATGAAAATTGTGAAAAAGTTGCATAAATCAGGTAAACTGAATAAATTTGCAAATTGAGAAAAATGCTTTAGAGATGGTATGTGTTTCTGTAGGAGAAGAAAACAATATAAAACAAGGGTAGGAAGAAATGCCAGTGGGATCTGGAAAAACTGACAAAAAGACTTTTCAGTTTTCTCATGTGCAACACAGTGGTGCTTACATTGGTTCAGTTTGTAAAATGCATTGAGTTTCATCAAAAGGTCTCCAGCCAGTTGAACTACTGTCTTGAGCTTTTCATTCTCAATGCAAACAATTTACAAAATGTATGACCACTTAAAGTGCTAACTGAAATAGGAACTTCATCAGAAGAAAGAATTATCTTGGCTTTCTGTGATTATTTTCATCATTCTCTGATTTCCTCCACACTCATCTGTTGCAAACATTAGTAGGATCTGAAAGTGTCTTTATCACTTGCCTATTTGTGATAGATGCTCTATCTGCTGACAAAACAAAGATGGTGTATCTGCTGACACACCAGCAGATGGCCATCCTTCCAGCTCTGAAAGAGTCCCAAAATTGCTCTGCCTTCCCCACCACTTCTTGATATTGTGTGGATCTTCAAGTTGTTTCTGACTTGTGGCAACTCTAAGGCAAACCTATCATGGGTTTTTCTCAGAGTGTGCCCAGGGGCATCCGGTAAGTTTCCGCAGCTGAGCAGAGAATCAAATCCTCATCTCCAGGGTTGTAGCCTAATGCTCAGACTACTGGCTCACCATTACCATCCTGCTAAAATACTGCTTACAATTAAACAGCCATCCACAGAGAACTATGCAGGTATAGACACAGGTATTGTGAGATGCCCTATAGTTGTTCATCTGGGGAAAAGTCCTGCTCAGTTTCTCTGTGCAGAATCTGAGCAGCATAAATTGTTTACCTCAAGTATTTATGCTCTTTCACACAAATCTTTTTTCCTAACATTTGGCATGGAGGAAAGCCTCCTTCTGTAGACAGCAGCAGAAAGTAAATGGAATGTGCTGTGTTACTTGACTGGCCACAAAGGCGGAAAATCCCTGACTTTGCAACCAGAATAAAAACAGTCTCCAGGCAATACAAAACCTACTAGTTGTTTGTAACTAGTTATGTCTAAGCTCAAAGTGCTCTTACAGCCCCTAAATCACCTCTAGCTTGAGGAGTAAGGTCTGATTAGTTTCTAGGTTGAGAAGACTGATGAGCGTATATATCCCAAATCATAACACTGTGACCATTTCCGCACGGGGTGAGGGAATCGTCCCGTGCCGGTATTTACCGGACTTCTTGGCTCCATGCTTGGGTCCATACTGCTCCGGAGCAGTGCATGGCTACCACTCTGTACTGCTCCAGAGATGAAAATGGCAGCTTCTGGTTGGTCAAGGCACTCCACCAACTGCTGACGCTTGCCAACCTAAAGTCCGCCCCCAGCAGATCACAGGCTCACAGTGGTGCGAGCCTGCAAATCTGCACCGGAGCACGGGCACAGAGTGGCGCACTCAGTGCTTTTGAAAGACCTGTTTCAAGCGGTCTTTCAAAAGCATGCTGGATGACTACTTCGGGTTGTTCCGGAGCAGGCTGAGGTGTGGAACTACTTTAAGTAGGTCCGACCCAGTCCGCTCCCAGTTGCAAACGTCCTCCCTGGAGAACACTCTACACTGTTTCTTTAAGCCCGTGCGGAAATGGCCTGTCTTTGCTGATCAGTACATCTTAAAAACAATTATTCAGACATTACAGGCTTCAAAATTATGCCAGCATCCCTCTGGAACTTCAGCAAATCTGACTTTACATTTAGATATGGAAGGATCATTACGGCTACTATGCTATTGGTGCATTCTGCCAACATAATTATGTCAGGGTAAGCAGTGGCAGCAGACGGAAAAGGACCATGAAAAGAACCATGTGCATTATGGACATGGAGAGGCAACATGATATAGTGGTTTGAGCACTGGACTACAAGAAACCATTGAGAACAGGGTTTTATTCCCCACTTGGCCATGAGAACCCATGGAGTGACCCTGCCTGTGTCATACACACTCAGCCCCAGAAAACCTTGTGATAGGTTCACTTTATGGTTACCATAAGTTTGAAACAATTTGAAGACACACAACTACAGTAATGACAACAACAACAACAACAACAACAACAGTAATCATGAATGTGAAGGGAATAAAGCACTGACGATATAGACTGCTCAGAACTTGGGGATTTTGTCTGCCTTTCCTCACCATTATTTCTTTACGCTGAAGAAAGTGTAACTGCAAGGTTGGTCCAACAACAAAATTCTGGCCGTTTTCTGAAAATGGTATTAGCCACATAGCTTGTCATCATGAATAACCACCTCAAATATATATTATTAAACATCACCCATTATTGCAGTTTTCCTCCCATTTAAGCCAATCTCATTCTTTTTAAAACTTTTATAGCATTACACATCCATTATGTTCCTAACATAAGATAAACATAACATAACATAAATAGAAGAGCTGGGCTGAAACTCCTCAGAGAAGACTCGTCAGATCAATTTTCCGTGTGTTGATTGTTCTGCCCCTTCCATACAGAAGAATATATTAAACCTCCTTCCCTGTATGTTTGGCTCTGCAAGAACTGCAATACATAAGGGCATGTTTAAAAAAAAAGTTTTTGCTTACATCAAGCAATATCCTGTCTTGTCTTCTCATTTGCTTAATAAAGGTATGTTAAGCCTTCTATGTCCCTCAGGGAGGGACTTGATCTCTCTCAGGGAAAAGAAAAGAAAAGGCCAGAGGAGATCTTTCACCACCAGTCATAAATTCCTGTTAACAGCGGTCAGATGTGCTAGCCACATATCAAGATGGCCTGGTAGGCAATGTCCAGCCAAACTGGGCCTTAGGAGAAGGAAGTTCAGGTCTAGATCAATGCAGGGATAGATAGACAGATAGACAGATAGACAGATAGATAGATAGATAGATAGATAGATAGATAGATAGATAGATAGATAGACAGACAGACAGACAGACAGACAGACAGACAGACAGACAGACAGATATTAAAAAGTCACAACAAATCATCTTGGGCTGCCAATAATAACAGATCAGGATGGTGGAGATCAGGTTGGCAAATCATAGCAGGACCAGGCTGAGGTAAAATGAGTCAAGATGAATATAGTCAGGCATATAACTTGTAGCATGACAAATGGCACGTGGCAGATGTTTCAGGCTGAATGTAGTCAGGCCCATAAGATATGACAGAAGCATTCTCAAATGACAGAGCCAGACAGTTGCCTAAGGTCTGACAAGAGTACCCAGGGACTGCACCTGAGTCCTAACAGTCCCCAACCAGTGGCAGTCTCAGGTGGTGCAGTAACTCTACAGCCCAGAATTCTGTGGCATCTAAGCTATGTCTAGCCAGATAGAGAAGTCCTAATCAAGCCTCTCTAGGATGGGCTGCTCATTAGTACCTGATTCCTCCTCCTCCTCCTTGACAGCTCCTTGGGGCCAACACTGTGCTTTTGTGTCCAGCCTCAGTCAACTTACTGTTAATTGTAACTTCTGAAAATCTGAAGAGTCAGCAGACCTTTCTGAAGTCAAGGAGCAACATGCTTTGTATATTTTGAATATGGTGATTTCAGAGGTGTTTCTAAGATATGTACTACCAGTACACGTGTGTGTGTGTGTGTGTGTGTGCGCTTGCACCAACAGATGTGTCCAGTAGCTATTTCTGGTGGTAGCTCCTAGGAATTTACATAGGATAGATGGATAAATGAACAGAGTGAGGCAATCTTCTTTTCATTAAGAAAGAGAGTCTAAAATAAACATTCCTCTAATAAAGTTCCCCTCTTCTTCACTTTTGAAATCTACTGTATTTTAATTTTACCACCTGAGTTAATGAGAATATGATTAAAGAACATAAATAAGAAAACTTTAAAAAAAAATTCCATTCACACTTGCTGCACGTGAAAGTATTGGTTCCTTTACATGTCAAAAACCAATACAAGTACCTTTTGATCTTGCCTTTGAATTGCTAATTTCTTTCTTTCTTTCTCTCTCTCTCTTTTGCTTTTATGTTCCTGTGGTGTTTTGTGAGCTCTTGTGTCATGGCTAGTCTTTCATTTTTCACTTGAGGTTTATTTGTTCATAAGAAGTGATGAGACCCTCCCCCTGCCCACGAATTTTCTCCCCAGAGTATTTGCCTCTCTCAGTCATGGTTATATTGATAGAGTTTTAATACAGATTCAAAAGAGAAGGAGACTGCCGTTGAGAATGTCTTCGGCTAATGAGAGGATATAATGCTTTGGATAAAACAGGTGTAGTTTTTTATATTCTATAATATTTACTGTTAGACATTTTCAAAAATTATTGATAGTTATCCTGCTGTTTTTGAAAACTTCTTCCCTTCAGGTATCCGCAGTAATTTTGTTTCCATTCATTTTTGATATGAATTCAGTAGAAGAAGCAGAGTGTAACCTATGGTTTGGGGAAGGGGGTATAATGACAGTGTTGCCTTCCCAAATAAGAATTCTGCTATCCCAGTGAAATTTCAGTCCCAAATTTATAGCATTGCAGTATTTTAAAACTTGAGTTAAGCATTTGGAAATAAGCTTAGGCATTCAAAGAAATGACAATATCAGAGGTGTTCATTCAAAGAAAAGAGACAGGGAATTATTAAGGCCACAAGGATGCAGAACATACAAAAATTCTAGATTTTCATTGTCTCAGTCTCTGCAATACTAGCAATTTCTGAACTGAAGGAAAATTTCATTTGGGGGTGGAATTTTTATATGGGGCCAATGCCTTGATATCCCTCCCTTCCCCAGTAGATGCAATTCCAAGCAGGAACAAGGATTAACAGATCTGTCCATCCATCACCAGGTGTAATTTTTCCATATATATTCAACCATCTTAGTGCAGAACTAGGGGTCTCACCTTTTTCTCTTAACTTCAGAGAAACTTCTCTTCTATAATTTCAATATGGGAGAAAGGTATATTGATACTTTGTGTGCTAGGAATCTCCAACAATTGGATCTGGACACTGAAAGTGGATAAGAATTTCACTGTCTCTTTCTTAAAAAAAAATACTAAAAAATTGTGAGCTTCATATGGAAAAAAACTTTGAGAAATGAAGTGGGGAAAAGTGGAACTGATAGCTTTTCCCAATCCTAGTATCCACTCATTAGAACAATACAACTCCACTGTTACTCAGTTTTTCAGTTTCAAAATGTTCTGTTCACTGTTTATAATAGGTACTTTCCTCGTTCCTATTCTTGATGTTGTCACAAGTCAATATCTTAATATCGAAAATTTCTCTGTGGTCTTGCTAGACTGTAGTAATTCTATTTGTTTTGTCTTGAAAATCTTGCCTGTTCATAAAATATTTAAGTCTTTTTTATATAATATCAGGCAACATAGGCTCTTTTTGTTTATTTATTTATTTCTGAAGGTATGACATCTGGTACATAACTGTACATAACGCAGCTCAATTCAAAATTACTATTGGCGTGGTATTCAGTACCGCTTTCATATTGTTCCTTATGTTATGACTGTCAGGCTTGGGTTGTTTTTGTTTTGTTTTGTTTTTTCATGAATCTCATGGGTCATTTATAATTATATTATCCCAAAGAACAACTATTGGCCAAAAGCTTGTATAGCAGTTACATCTTCCTAAGCTGACTTATGTATGAGAAAATTAGAATTGGGCAGTTTTGTAACTTTTGTATCCAAAGGCTGGATACATTGGGTAGCTGTTACATTACTAGATAGCAGAGCCAGCAGAGTGATCATTGCACAGTGGGACTGGTGCACAAAGGGCGTAATGGACAATGGGATTGACATGGACTGGGCACTCTTGCTCTTGCACTAGAACAGCATATTTCATTAGTTATTCCTTGCTTGTCACGTACCCTGCATTTAGCATCTATTAACTCTTTGCATAGTCTGTGTAGTAACTTGGCACCTAACTATACCAGGTGGCCTGCAGTCTGCCTGGGAGAAGATTAGCCAACATGTTGACCTTAGAATAAGACAGAGATGCTAAATGTAGGTTTAGACAAAGTGGAACATTGTTCCACACACCTATACACATGTGGGAAAGGAACCACACAAAAACAGGGCTCACTGGATTTCTTCGGCATCCGGATGAGTCCATCAGGATGAGGAGCAGTGCGAGCTTGTTGCTCCGCACTGCTCCAGCATCCAAAATGGCAGCTTCCGGTTGGTGAAGACCCTCCACCAACCGGAGAAGCTTGCCAGCCTAAAGCCCGCCCCCGGCAGATCTGCACCAGAGCGCAGCGACAGAGCGACACGGAGTCGCACGCTCCGTGCTTTTTAAAAATCTCTAAAAAGAGGTTTTTAAAAAACATGCCGCACGACCAGTTCCGGTCGCTCCAGAGCGGACTGAGGTGCGGAACTGCAAAAAGTAGTCTGCCCCAGTCCACTCTATGGTGCAGAAGACCTCCGTCGGAGGTCACTCTGCACCGTTTTAATAGCCCAGTGTGGAAAGGGCCATAGTGTCAGAATGTCATTAACATGGGGCAAAGCTAGATGGGTTCTGTCATGCAGCTCTGTCCAATCTTGGGTGGAATTATTCTTTCACCGTACTTGCTCACTTCCTTACAATGGGTTATTTATCTATTTATCCATTGAAATATTTCTATTCCACTCTTTATCATGAGATTTCACTATGATATACAATAAAAGAGATCGCTGTACTTGCCACCTATGAGCAAGGGAAGAACTCCTTTGAAGCCTGAATGGGTAACACAGTTTAGGTCATGGGACTTCATTGGTGGGGACACTCAATACTTAATGGTACAGCCCAAACACAGGGTCCATTGCAATGCTGCCCCTGCTTTCACAGCCAGGTGACAATGCATTAACTCACTAAGACAATTCATTAACATCCTAGAGGCCTTATTCTACTGCATATCTTTTTATTTTGTGTGAATTAATAAAGTTGTGGACCTAGGATTCCATGCCTGCCTGCTATTTATGGGTCAGGTCACAACATGCCATAGACATTTCAGTAGAGTAACAGCAAAACTACTCAATACATTAGTCATATTGCCAGTCACTAGCTATTCCTTCTTTTGTTTGAGGATGGTTGCTGCACAGTTATTTATTTTGCTTTATTTAATATACAGATTGTGTGTGCTGACTGGAAATGATAGACAAATTAAAGACATCTGTCGAAACACTGGCATAAGAGGCAGATCCAAGTTAAGTTATTGCTGTTCATTAGGGTAAAAGCCACTGAGCAAGGCATATGAAACTTTGCCACTGGAACTGTTTGTATCATGAAGTTTTGAAGGGGACAATGTTTTTCCTTGCTACTCCATAGGTTTCAACTAGGGATGGGCCAACCGAATCCTCAAATCCTTGAATCCTGGGCAAGGATTCGAGATTTGCGAATCTGAATCCCTGTGCCAACATAGGCATAACCGAATCTTTCAAATCTACCAACCAAATAGTTTGTTGGCGACCGGGACATCTGAAAACCTGAGAACCACACACACAAGGGGAGATGGCAAGTAAGTGAGTTTTCCCTCGGAGTAATAATGGCCATTGCTAACAATTTCAGAAATTACATATCGGATTGTATTATAATATACTTACATTGAACATTTAATATATAAGTTCAGCACTTGATTGGAAGGTACAGTCTTGAGATTTCAAGGATAGCTGAAAGATTCCTTTGCATAGCTCCCTTGCAAAGCTCTTTCAGACACAATTCTGGGGTTTCTAGTTTTACGAAGTGTCACAGCCTTCTCTGCCAAAGTGTGCTGGTACATCATCAAACTACAAACCCCAGGATGCCAGAAGGAGCTACGCAAAGAAAATCCAGTTTTGACCTGGATTATCTCTGTACTGTAGTATGTGGCCCTGTTTCCACAGGCAGGAAAATGTGGGATTAATCCATATTTTCCTGTCTGTGTAGAAAGGGCCTTCATGTCATTTTCAATCTGGGGAGATCCTGAGTCAAAACTATGACAATTGTCTTGGCCAGATTTCTTCAGAGGGAGGTTTGCCTAGGCTTTCACTAAGGTTGAGAGAGTGTGTCTTGCCCAAGATTATCCTTCTTTCCCTTGGTTTTTAAACCCTTTTAAAAAAAAGGATTCGAAAGATTCAAGATTTGTGAGATTCATGGATTCCCAGAACTTTCCAGGGATTTCAATCCAGATCCGGATTCGGAAAATTCTGGATTTGTCCCACCCCTAGTTTCAACTGTAATCTTAGCTCATGTGCTTGGTTATAAGAGCCACTTCAAACTGATCAAAGTTAGGAGAAGTTTTTGTAGACTACAAGTCCCAAAATCTTCCAGACAGCATGGACAATGGCCTTGAATGGGTAGAAAAACTAGAGATTATATTCCAGAAAAGTAACTTCTTCACCTTCCAAGAGTGATGCTGTTTTCTCCAAAGCATCTGATGCTATACCCAACACTGGTATCATATCCACTGCATGTAAGTCATGTTGACTGTAGGTGTAATAAAATGCAAGTAATGAGCAATGTTTCACTAGAGTTCTGTTTTTTGTTTCTTCTATAGTGTCTTCTGTTGGAAGATACATAGCTTCTCATGTTTTGATGATAATGTTAGAACAATGATGATGTAAAAACACGATTGCTGATGTGGAAAGGAGCCCCTGGGAAATGACTTGTATAAATACAACGGCCTTTACAAATCAAGAACAGTTTTTGTGATTTTCTTTCACAAAAGATTTGTGAAAAAATTATCTACTCCAGCAGATTATTAGCACTGAATTATTCATTCAGTCATTATAGTGGTTTTTATATAAAACAGCTTATACACACAGCTCTAAATCTTTATAAAATATTTGTCTTTACTTCATGATAATAAAAAGAGGTAAAATAGCCAGATGTTTATGTAATTGTCCTCCTTATCAAGAACAATTCACATAAGCACATTATTTCACTTAAGTCAGCTGAACTTGTGCCTGCTAGGATTAATTCTATTCTGCCCTGATCAATGGAAGACTTTTTTTAAAAAAAAATATCTGTGTAGTATCACCACAATAAGTATATTGTGCATCAATGCATCATAGCCATTGGAGCTGACTATACGGTGCAGGAAGGACTATAGACTTTGTGTAGTCAGATGCTAAGCATCCAGAATGGGTGTATTTTACTGTTTATTCTTCTAAAAAGTAGTGAATTGCACTGATTACAAGCAGCCTCAACTTTGCAATTTGAGAAGGCCTCAGAGAATTATTTTTCATGACTCCTTTTCCCACCAGCTCTTAATTTGGTGCTGAATGGAATCCTAAATTTCAAATTAAGCAGATATTTAATATTATAAAATATTTTTCTAGACTGAACTGAGCAGGATGTGTTTAGTACTCTCTAAATATGGAAGTAGTAAATGAGTCAAATAAATATACACAAACATACTTGTTTTTCACATACAGAACTGTTAGTCCTTTGAAGCAACAAGTCACAGAAATTCTAGGGTAGGAATTGTAGAGTGTCCAGAAGCTTGGGGCTACAACTCTAAGCATTCCTCATGATTTTGTATCCTTACTGGGGCTGCTGCTAGTGCTAACCCATTGAAGCAATTTGATTTGCATGACTGTTGACTTACCATTTGGCAACTTATTCAATAGGTCTGTTCTAGCTGGGCATAGCCAGTGGTTTTCAGGCTTATGATATTTCCACAAGAAAAACAAATGTGAACATATAACATAGTCCAGATTTTACACGTAATGCACAGATAAACTTTGTATGGAATATACGTTCGAAATGGATCTGCAGTACCACTATGTAACATTGACTTATAGTAGAATTCTATGCAAGTTTACTAAAAAATAAACCTGATTGATGCCAGAGGAGTTTATGGTTATATAAGCTTACCTGAAAATAAGTCCCATTGAATCCAGTTAGGATAGCTTCTAAAATAGAGTGTTAGGTAGTATTTGTCTCTTTGACAAATGTTCTGTATTTCTGTTTTCCCACTGCATTTTTGCTCTATCTTGCCATGTTCCTTTTTAGTTTTTAGAACAATGTCATCTTACCTGGTAATATCTGTACCACTCAAGTGATTACTTCACTCCTGCTACCATGTTCAGATTGTTTCTTGTCTTTCAGTAGACTTTCTTTGTATAGCTGTCTGTGAGCTACTGCAGACATAGAGTTTGTTCTATTTGGTCTGTTCAGCTACTGAAGTTTTGTATGTGGCAGTGGGGCTTTTTAAACTTCATTTTAGCCAAGATGATGAATTGTTTAACATTTAGTTTATTGTGTCCGCGGGGGGCCACCGAGGTCTAGTTTGCCTATAAACCATTTTCTGTTTGTGGAAGAAAAAAATGCATTCTGCCTTCTGTTCTATCACTGTTAATTAAAACAGCTGGTCAATCTCTGGAGTGGATTTCTAGCCTTCTTGGCTGAAGAAGCAATGACAACAAGAGTACGTTCAGAATGAAGTTCTTGCTCTTGGAGGCTGCTAAGATTGTCTAGGACTAGAACTGGTCACTGGAGCAGATTGGAACCTGAACCATATTGTCAGATTCTGAACTAGAGCAGACCCATTGACTCAATGGGATATTTCTACATATTGATTCATGATTCATCAACTGATTTCATGAGTCTACTCCAGCTGGTATTAATCAATAGGAGACAGTGATAGATAATCACAGATATAATAACTTTTCATATTCACTGAATCTACTTGATTGGATATCTTTGTTCATCCACTGACTTTTCTGCCAAGTGTCTCAGGAATGAGAATGAATTTAGAATAAAAACCACAGTGACCTTTTGCAATTGTATTGTCCATGAAAATTTGATGTGCGATAGAATGTTTTCCCCCCAGAATTATTGGTAATAAACAACTGCTTTAAGGTGGTAGAGCATGGTGGAAGTGACAGCAACGAGCAAGGCTAGTCTATTTAACATATTACTCTGCAAGTTCAAAGTATGGAATGGATCATATGTTCCTGAACTTTGACCCTTTTTATATATTTATTGAAGATGGCAAATAACAGAGGTAAAATCACACATTAACATTCATAAACATAACTGATATACAGCGTGGAGAAATAAAATAATGCAACTAAAATCATGACACCAAAGAGAATGTAGCACCAATTTCTTAAAAATATATATAATCCAGAAAATTCTAAAACTAATTCAGTAAAATAATCAGCTAAAATCCAAAGGACATCCTTAAAAAGATCCATTAAAGCTGTGACAGACCAGCCAAGAAGAGATAAGTAAGTGAGCTCCATAGTTGCTGGGGTAAAGGATTGACTTGCATACATAAGGTAAGGTAAAGGAGAAAAAACATTTTTATCCTTCATAATGTTAAAGAAGGTAGGTTAAAGTACAATTGCACCTCATATGGGAACATGTTGGCTGTCATTCAGTATTGCTGGTATGGATTTGTAACCAAGAATTAAGGATCCATAACTTTTTTGTACTTAGTAAGACCATGTAGTCTTAATATTACATAAATGCCCCTTCTGTCCACCTTAACAGCCAGCAGTCAGATTGTGTAAAGGAGGTCTATTCAGCTGGTGATTAGGGTATAAGGAGGATGACACTTCCAAGACCTTTTCACCAGCCAGAATCAGAATCAGAATCAGAATCAGAATCAGAATCAGAATCAGAAGTAGGACCCTTCTCATGAGGCCTCATCACAACCTCGTTCACAGCTGGAAAAGTATTGGAAACATCCTCCTCTTTGTGCCTTGATCACCATCTAAACAGACCCCCTTTGCCCAATCTGGCTATTGGCTGTTCAGATGGACTGAGAGAGAAGGAGGTGTTACTTAGTTGCACATACATAATTAAATAGCCAATGTAACAGGTTGGCAATACTTCATAAGAGGCAACTTTTTTGTAGGAGAAAACATGATTTAACATAAGCAGTGGCAGCTGTTGGGTCCCATATCAGTAGATCAGTGAATGAATTCCAGGTTTTATTTTAAACTTTTAACATTGGTCCACATCCCCAAAATGTAGTCCACTACACTGGATATTTCCTTTAAATTTTGGACTGAGACCCAGAGTAGATTTAACTGACATGGAAGCCAGCCATCTTTGAAGAAGAAAGAATACAGAAGCAGAGGCGAGATGCAACAGTTTCCATAACTGGCATTTTTCTGACAAGGACTGCATGTGTGAGTTGCTTTCTACCTCACTAACTTCCATTATTCTCTTCACGTGTAGGGTGACTTCATGAAACACAGTGGTTACTATAGGTAATGCTTTGTGTGTGATTCAAAATGCTGATTTTCCAGGGTTCTTGATAGGGATATAAATCTTTAATTGTTTGCTCTTCACATACAAAAACACACACAAACACAGGCATCTTTTTGCAGTGAGGTGAGAAGGATTTTTTGGTCTCTTTCTGAGATGCTTTGTGCATTTGTAAAATTGCTTTATGTAAATAAGCAAAATTTAAAACCATGGTAACTTGCTTTGCTGCATGCTCTATTAAAAGTAAAATTAAAAACTCGAAACGCAGTGTCATCTATTAGCACCTGTGTGAAGAATCAGGTTGTGCATTTTTGCTTGCTCTCTCTGTACCTGTTCTGCTTTACAAAGCACAACAACAACAACAACAAAATCCTTGGTGCCTGGTTCTCATGATGGAGGTGAAAACTCTTGTTAGGGCTGAGGAATCCTTAGTAGGCTACCTCTGTGTAGAGTCTGCCAATCCACAACATAAGTTAGACTGGTAAAATTTGTTCTCATATTTATATGGAAACTGTCCCTGCTTACAAAAGGAGGTCACTGAAGGGAGTGATGGAAGCTGTGACAGATGAAAGCAATACTCCTCATCCTCCTCATGTGTTTACTTTATATTGATATAAAATGCCTGAATAGGGATAAATTTTCAAGTCTAAACAGCAAGGCATTGTGGACTGTTATGTGCATTATAACTATCGCTGTTTACTAGAGGCAGATGTTGCTTCCTGACAGTGATCCACAGAATACCATTACCCCTTTTTTTATCTACTTTTTTATCTTTTTACTTTTTCAGACACTTCATTAAAATTTTGTTAGAGTGTTTACAGTGTTTCCAAGAAGCTAATATTGCAGAGCTGTGCTTCTTTCAAATTTCTCCCGACTATTTTTGATAATTCCACTGAATTTCCTGAAGGTGAGGAGATGTTCTTCAGGTTTCTCCAGGGCAAAGGTCACCATTACTAATGGCAATGGCTCAGATTCTTTCTTTTTTCCCAAAGGATGGAAGTCCTGTTGTGATGATCCTTGTACTGGAAGCTATTAGAAGCACTGATTTATATCATTCATAGTACCTCAGATCTAGAGTTTTCCCAGGTAGATTGTTTGGGAAAATGGTGACCACTACCCAAAGAAGAAAGAGAAAGAAGAGAAGAAAAAGGAGAAGAAACTATTCAGAGAAAATTATGTGAATTGACTTTTGTTTTTGAGAGCAAGAGAACTGACAAATTCCAGAAATGTAGTCTGGAAAAAAATCTGAGAAATACTGGCTCAGCTCTACGGAAAATACTTAAAACTAAAACTAACATGTCTTTGTTTCTGTCCAAATAACTGTTTCTCTACAGAAAAATTTCTGTTCTTTAGGTAAGACATGAAAGCTCATCAAAGATTAAATATATCATAAGAAAAGTTTACAATGTTTGGTCGAAGACAGGTCATTCCACAGTCTAGGGGTGTCTGATGAGAAGGTTCTCTGGGTGACCATTGCCAGCCTAGTCCTGGTCAGTTTAAATAAATGGTCCCCAGTCATCAGATAGGTAAGTTATAATCAACAACAAAATAAGAAGTACAGATAAGGGAAGAATACTAGGTAGGTATTTAAATGTTATTTTGATATAGTTTATTTTAATATACTTTAACATATATTTATATTCTATTCTGGACCACAGAAATTATGATATACATGTAGATTTTGTTATGTAATATATAGTTTTTTTGTTTATTTTTCTAACTAATATTCTGCTGGTATTACCAGTGTATTGAAATCAGCTTTTTTTTTTTTGGATGTTATATAAATGTTTAAGTATATATCGATTGAACTTCCATGTATATATATATACATTTATATTATATATACATTTATAGTCATAATTTTTTTTCTGTTTTAACTTTTATGTACTTTTTTTGGAAATAAAAAGATTTTAAATAAATAAATAAACGGCCCCCAGAGGCCCTGAGAGTATGGACAGATTATATGGGAGGAGGCGATCCCGCAGATAACGTGGACCCAAGCTATGTAGGACTTTAAAGATAGTAACCAACACTTTGTACTTTCCCCAGAAAATATTTTGTGTTTTATTTAGTTAATGTTTAGTGTTTTAGTTTAATTTTTTAGTACTGTGTTTTACTTGTAGTTTAATTTTAGTTCTTATTTGTAAATCAGACTGTCTGTGTTGGCATTTAAATAAATAAATAGTTGACAATTATAGTTTGTTCTTGTTTAAAAGTTGTAACAATCAAATTTTTAAGCAGTTAACTACCATATCCTATCGGGATAGACCTGTTTTACTTTATGTCTTCTTTAATATTTTTCAAAAAGCTAAAAATCTACAAATACATGAAAAATCAGAAAGGAAAGAAAAATAACAAAATTAGAAAAAGGTGCTAAATCATAAAGGTTAGAGATTAAAGAATAAAGGAAAAAGTAACTTGCATTCTTCCTTTAAATAATGCATGACACCCAAATCATTTCAGGCTTCTCAAAGAAAGTATTCAACAATTGACTTCTTCCCATCCCCTATTTCATTTTTTTCCCAACAACCAAAAAAAGAAAAAACATCTTCTTCCAAAGATTGACATATCTAGCATTAATATAGCAATCATTATCTCTTTATATTCTTATCCAACATATGAGCCATTACACAATATTATATCATGATTAGTGGTATTCCATTTTCTAATCTTGATACTAAAAGCAACTTACTGACTTAATTACATGGTATTAATCTTCACTGCTTAAAACTATAAATTTTTTACAAGTTATATAACATGTCTAAGTCTAAATATTTCTATCACATTTCGTAAGGTAAAATCTTTTGCACAATTTTTACTGAGTCCAGTTCTCATTGTCTTGTTTCTCTAAGCTAATTTCAACCAACCACTCCGCTTTATTTCATTTTAAATTTAGCTCTCCTCTTTCCTTTCATCTATCTTATCCATGAACATTTCCCATCCTCTCAGATTCCCTTCTTTAGCTCTTAGTATTTCCAGGTCCTTCCTGCTTATTATTTAAAGCAATTTTCCTGAAACATAATACTTTTCTTTTTCATCTTTCTCTCATTTCCTTCAGTCTCACAGGTTAATTTTTTCATTGAATCAGTTTGGTTTCATTCAGCCATTAGTGTGCCCCTACACATGAATTTCAGCATAGCTTCTCCCTTCTTGCCCTACATCAGGTTGAAGCCTCTATTTCACAATCCAGAACTTCTTGGCCCCTATTCTCCACCATTCCAATGGCTAATTCCTCCATTAACTAAACTTGGACTTGTTCCTCCATATGATTTTTAGCCTCTCTCATTTCCATATTCGCTCCACAATTCTCCCACCCCTTGCAGTTCTGCCTTGATCTCATTCCTTAGGTTCTCTATCAAATCCACTTACAGTCTTTTCTTCAAATTTGGGAGTAACTCCTCCCGCATCCATTGTACAAAGTCCTGAGACAATGCCTGGGAAAGTTCCATCTTTCATTCAGTCCAGCAGATTTAACATTTCAGCCATTCTCTTGTCATGATGATTATAGCCAGCAAATCGGTCTTATTTGCATTAAAGAGATAAGACCTGCACTTTCTCACACTGTAATTTCTCCTTGCTAAAGTCCAATTCAGTCTTGTAAATAAGATGAAATTCAATCCATCTATGAAAATATATGCACTTAAACCTTAATTGTTCTCTTTTCACAACAACCACCAATCTGCTTATTTGACTCCTGATCTCAATTGGGTAAGCTCACTTACTCAGTTCCTGGCTGAAAAAAAGGCAACTGATGAAGCATCTGTTCATCCATTTTAATCAAAGAATTCTTCACTTGTGCTTTGTTTTAAGAATTTTTAAAAAGCAGATTGCCAGGTTGAGGTCATAACACCTCAGACCAAAACAGCTGCATTTCATGGCAAGGGTGAAAGATGTACCTACCTTGACCTTTCCCATTCAGTCCACATTGACTCATGACTAAATACCAATATTCCATTTTCCCCTGCCTGCACTCTGAGTGGCTCAGGGGGAAAGGCGACTTTGCTGTTGGCCCCCTCGGGGAAGGACCATTCACCAGCGCAACCAAGTCACACTGGCTGCCAGGTAGGCAGATAGGCCAGGCGGGCCCTTTAAATAGTGGATCCACCCCCCACCCCCCAGCTGACCTCTTTCTTTGCTTGCTGGCAACCCACCTTCCTGCCCTCATTTGTAGTGTAAGCTTGCTGGTCACTTCAAGACTGAATAGGAATTTTTCCTCTCTAAGGGAGACAGGTTTCACCTATCCTACGCTGCAGCAAGGGAATGGGCAATTGGCTTTCAGAGTGGTGTCTTAAATAGGAGTTAAATAAATCTCCTGGTAGGTGATGGAGGGCATTAAGGCATTGGTGAATACCTTTGGCACAAGGTTGTATAGGACATGCCTCTGGAGCTCGCTCTCCCAGTCATCAAGCAGGGGAAGAAGGATGAAGAAGGAGGGCATCCTTGGGGCAGGCCAACATATTTATGCCCTCACTTCAGGGCTCAGTGGCAGATGGTGGTCTATCTGTGGGGCCCGCCTTCCAGAGGGGGTCACCAAGATAACAACCCAGGATCAGGGATTTGCCTTCAGGATCAGGTATCATGCACAGCCCCCTGTGAGGTCAAGTCAAGCTTGAAGTCATGTCCAAGGTCAAGGTCAAATTCATATCTCACTAGGCAATAAATAATAAAATTGCCCATATTCATCCCAAGTCTTGTTGTGTGGTCTCTTCATTTTGAGGGGTGGGCAGCAATGTGGATTTTCGACCATTGTGGGTGATCCCCCACCCCCCTTTTAATCCAGGGTGAATCTCTCCAGCCAGAGAAACTGAGAAACTCTGGCTGGCATCTTTACCAAGAAAGCATCTGTCCACTGTCCTGCCCAGAAGTCAAGTCAATGTCCTTTTATTTCTTTTGTGTGCTTTTAAGAAATAATTGGGTTCTTTTATATAGAGACATAGTGGACTGTATCCACTATGGACTGTACTTCAACTGGTAGAAAAGTAGAATCCTCCAGAACCAGGTTGGGCAATTCCCCCCTGCCGCTGCAGCCTCCCCAAGACTGGCTTTGAAAGGCCAAGAAAGCATAGAGGGCTGCGAAGATGAAAGGAAGGAGAGAAAGTTTCAAACCTTCTCCAAGTGGAAAGTTGGCTTAGCCCAATATGCTCTTCCAGAGAGATTATTTCATATTTGATAGTACTGGTCTTTATTAAATTTAAAAACAGAGTCTTTGAAACGACAGGAATAAAACGCAGCCTTTGCATACATATAACCACTGATGGGTTTTGCAACAGCCATCTCCACAAAGTCACCAGACAGTGTTTCCTTTTGTTATACATGGTTGACTCATTATTTAGCACTGGCATGCACATTCCTTAAAATAGATTTAGGCTCTTTCTGTGTGTTTTATAAATCAAGAGAAGTACTCTGAAGGAAAACCACTTTACACACTTACTATGTTGAAAGATGACACATTATTTCTTAGGTAGTACATTTACTTTTGCCATTTGTTCCAAACTAAAATGCCACTTTAATGAAGAAAGCTGCCAGCCTAAATTATGCCTGTTTCCACAGTTCTGTTTTTTCTGGTTAGTAAATCAAAAGTTCTTTTATATGAAGCATGGAAATGATAGTAAATCTGATCACTCAAATATTACAAAAATTGCTTTCCTCTTTCAGGCGGACAAACATAGACTGAATTGAAAACTACAACACTTGATTCCCCATTAGCAGGGTCTTTTTGATGAAGGCATTTCTGGGGTGAAGAGGTCATTACAGTTTTTCCAGTTTGGCTTGTGCTGTAAAGCCATTTTCTCACAGCAGCAGCAGCAACAGCAGCAGTGTGTATGTAGAGATGAGGATCTGAGTGATGTGTGGGGTACTCTCTATGCTCAAATTTGATTATGGTTTCTGTACCAGTAGCGTAGCTGTAAATTTTAAAGTATAGGCACTTGAATTTATAGATGTCATTGTCACATGCTTGAAAAGAGTCCAAAAATGAAGGAAGACATAGTGAGTGAGTGAGAGAGAGTTTGGGGGGGGGGTTTGTGAGAGAGCTCACAACAATATATGGTGCTGGGAAATTAATTTCCAGGTGGTTTGAGGCTGAGTAAAATGTGGAAGCCTAGTCCCAACTTTTAGATCCTGCATGCCCTAGTGCCACTACTACAATGTCCAGTACAGCTGAGAGATCATTTTTACGTAAACCTTCTCAACAAAGGATAGAGAAGCTGGGATGAGTTTATTTAGAAGATGCATGTGGGAAATCTAGTTTGGATCAGAAAAGGAATAAACAGAAAGGAGACAGTAAATGTGTAGGACAGTCACAAATTCAGTGTGTGTGTGTATGTGTGTGTGTGTGTGTGTGTGTGTGTGTGTGTGTGTAATGTTAGGCTGAATAATGAAGATACAGATTATGGGTTGTGTCCAGACCTAGCCATGCTTAGACTAGCGCCATGAAAATAAACAGGATGGCATATCTATGACTGCTTTAAACCCAATTCAACTGTATAGTTCTTTTATAAGTGTGTCAAAGTCTGAATCCAATTCACTGGCAAATGAAAGAAGAACTATAACTTCCTTAGGCTTCATGAGAAACTATGGAGAGCTCTATGATGATAGATAAAAGCAATGCTGCCATCACAGCAGGTCTTTGGGGAACACATCAAGTGCTCTGTTCAGCAGAACAACTAGAAATCTGCTTACCCATGCAGCAGCACTGGCTTAAAGTTAGGTAATACACATTACCATCTAAAAAGGAGACTCAGTAGAATTAGTAAGTCCAGAGTTTAAACATACCTACATGCAGTGTTGATAAGTGTTGAAGCGTTTAGAAGTCTTATTTAGTCCAGTATTCAGTTTCCCATGGTGGCTAACCAGATGCTTATGGAATGAGCAAAATCAGGACCTGAACATTATATATATTATTGTTCCAAGAAATAAGTATTCAGGGACATGTTTCCTTGAATCCTGGAGGTAACACACTGCTTAATGTCAGGTATATCCAAAAAAGTTCTCCGTAGATCCGTATCCCATAGTTAGGTCTGTCTAAGGCCCTTTTTGTACCTTACCTGGTCATGGAGACATCTGGTGTGGGTCCCGGCATTGGCTCTGCCAGGAAGGGAGCACAACAGGAGTTTTCCCTTCTGCACCAGCTGCCTCTGGGATCCAGGAAGTGCAATAGCCATGCCTCTTCCTGCTGCAGCACAGCTGTGTACTGTCCTAGGTTGTGCAGAGGCATGAAGCACAGCCATTGCATTTCCAGGGCCTCTACAGGGAAGGTAAGTGAAGGTGCATCATGGGGACAGGAGAAGGATGGGACCGTGGCGACATCATGAAGAAGTGTCATCACAGTCCTGTCCTTCTGTCCCTCTGGTGTGTTGGGAAGTTGGAGCAGAAAGGATCTAACATTTACTTTGGTTATTTTCTGACTAAGGTAGTCCAAGTTGAAGGGGAAAAAACTATGAGGAAGCAATGGACATGAAAACAATTTTTCCGTTAGCCACTCATTTCCTTCAGGTGGTACCAGCAATAATGGAAAGGACAGAGGTAGAAAGACCTCTTTTTTTTCTTTTTCCAATTCTTCATCAGCTGAATTCTGAGCTTCATGAACCCCAAGTCAATTCCCTCTCCCCGCTAACTCCATTCCTCTCTTTGAATTTCACAAAGGAAGAGAAACAGAACAAAAGTACAATTTAAACAATGTGTAAGATTATAAAATATGTTTAATATCTCTATGGTTCGGACAATAAGGTAGGTGATAATGATGGCTGAGTGAATATATAACAACCTTTATTGTAACACTCATTTGTAAAGAAGAGCACCCAAGGAAACATATAAAAATGCTTACAATTCAAATTGGGTTATAAGTTGCCCATCCTTAAGTTATATGGTCAAAAAAGGTAAGTGTTTGAAAAACAATTGCACATTGTCTGAATGCAAAGGAATCTTGTAGCATCTTTGAGACAGATAGAAAAAATAAGATAGCATAAGCTTCTGTAGACTTCAAATATACTTCAACAGATACATGTGAGAAAGTGCCTGGGAACAGACATTTATAGCTATGAACAATCAGGATATATGTCTGAATACTTATAGAAATGCACAATTTATGGGTATGAGAAACAGGTATGGTGGGTATGGTGATGAAGTGAAAATTTCCATTTTAGTGATGGTCACTGGGGGACAAAGACAGGAGGAAAGATGTTGCCTAAAGTCAGGATGAGTAGATAACCATAAGAATGGTTGAGGAGGTTATTGGAATGTAGGGTGATTCTGGCTGGGAACCAAAAATGAGATGTGATAAACTTGCCAAGAGAACTCTCATGAGGCTGCGGTGTTACCTAGTGTTACAATATGTGTAGCCTACCATTGTCTTTGTTCAACCCACTGTTGATGGACTGGAGTTTGTGGATATATTCCAGTTCTGCTCTTTCTCTTTCCAATCTTCATTTGTACCATTTGTTTGTTTCTTTATTTTGTCCAAGTACAGCTATTCTCAGGTCCAAAACAGAATGCCCAGAAAGACTGATGTGTTTTCTATATTCCCATTCCTAACATCTGATTTAGGTCCATTTATCCTTTTCATAGAATCATAGAATCATAAAGTTGGAGAGACCACAAGGGCCATTCAGTCCAATCCCCTGCCATACAAGAACACACATCAAAGCATTCCCAACAGATGGCCATCCAGCCTCTGCTTAAAAACCTCCAAAGAAGGAGACTCCCCCACACTCTGAGGCAGTATATTCCACTGCCAGACAGCTCTGACCAGCAGGAAGTTCTTCCTCAGGTTTAGGTGGAATCTCCTTTCCTGCAGCTTGAATCCATTGCTCCTTGTCCTAGTCCATGGAGCAGCAGAAAACAAGTCCACTCCCTCCTCGACATGACATCCCTTTAAATATTTAAACATGGCTATCATGTCCCCTCTTAACCTTCTCTTCTACAGACTAAACATACCCAGCTTCCTAAGCCGTTCCTCATAGGGCATGGCTTCCAGACCCTTCACCATTTTGGTTGTCCTCCTCTGGACACGTTCCAGCTTGTCAATATCCTTCTTGAATTGGGGTGCCCAGAACTGGAAACAGTATTCAAGATGAGGTCTAACCAAAGCAGAATAGAGTGGTACCATTACCTCCCTTGATCTAGACACCATACTCCTATTGATGCAACCAGGAATCATGTTGGCTTTCTTGGCTGCTGCATCACACTGCTAACTCATGTTCATCTTATGATCTACCAAAACTCCTAGATCCCTTTCACACGTATTGCTATCCAGCCACACATCCCCCATCCTATATTTGTGCATTCTTTTTTTTTCCCTAAGTGTAGGACTTTACATTTCTCTCTGTTGAAATTCATTTTGATAGCTTTGGCCCAGCCATTCACTCTGTCAAGGTCATTTTGAAATTTGATCCTGTCCTCTGGGGTATTAGCAACCCCTCCCAATTTGATGTCATCTGCAAATTTGATCAGCATGCCCTGTACTCCTTCATCCAAGTCATTGATGAAGATGTTGAATAGCACTGGGCCCAGGACAGAACTCTGTGGCTCCCCACTAGTCACTTTTTTCCAGGATGAAAAGCAGCCATTGGTAAGCACCCTTTGTAATTGGTTGGTCAACCAATTACAAACCCACCTAACAGTAGCCCAGCCCACACTTTACTAGCTTCTTTGTCATGAAGAACTTTGTCAAAGGCCTTACTGAAATCAAGATATGCTATATCTACAGCATTCCCTTCATCTATCAAGCTTGTAACCCTATTGTAAAAAAAGATAAGATTAGTCTGGCATGACTTATTTTTGAGAAATCCATGTTGACTTTTAGTGATTACGGCATTGCTTTCTAAGTAATTACAAACTGATTGTTTAATGATCTACTCTAGGATCTTTCCTGGTATTGATGTCAGGCTGACCGGGGGATAATTATTTGGGTCCCCTTTTTTCCCTTCTTGAAGATGGGGATGCCTTCCTCCAGTCCACTGGGACTTCTCTTGTTCTCCAAGAGTTCTCAAAGGTTATTGAGAGTGATTCAGAAATGACTTCTGCCAGTTCTTTTGATATCCTTGGATGTAACTCATCTCACCCTGGAGACAAATTCATCCAATTTAGCCAGATATTCCAGTACTACTTCTCTATCTATTCTGTGTTGAATTTCCCCTCCTTCTTCACCTGCTCCCCACCCCACCAGGCTGATACTGCTCTCCTTTTGAGAGACAACTGAGGCAAAGAAGGTGTTGAGTAGTTCTGCCTTCTCTCTTCCTCTTGTTAGTAATTGGCCATCTTCTCTGTGCAATGAACCTGTCATTTCCTTGTTTTTCCTTTCGCGGTGGAGATGTCTTAAAAAGCCCTTTTTATTGTTTGTAATGTCTCTAGCAAGCCTGAGTTCATTCTGCACTTTAGCTTTTCTGACCTTCTCCTTATTTGCTTGAATTCCTCTTTGGTGGTTTCACCATTCTTCAATTTCCTGTACATATTTCTTTTAACACTTAGCTCAGCTGAGAGTTCTTTCGTCAACCATTCTGGTTTCTTTAGACACCTGCCATTTTTACTCCTCGTTGGCACAGTTTTCAATTGTGCCTTTAGTATCTCACTTTTAAGAAACTCCCATCCATCATGAACTCCTTTTTCTTCCAGTATTCTTGACCATGGGATTTCAGCAAGTAACTCCCTAAGTTTACAGAAATCAGCCTTTTAGTCTAGAATGTGTGTCTGGCTACACTTGGCTTCTCCTTTCCACTGAATGACAAATTCCAAAAGAGCATGGGCACTCCCCCCTAAGGATCCCACCACCTCCACCTCATCAATAAGGTCATCCCTGTTGGTCAGGATCAGATCTAAAATAGTTGATCCCCTTGTCACCTCTTCCATCTTCTGGACCATGACATTGTCTGCAAGGCAAGTGAGGAACCTGTTGGACCTTGAGGTCTTGGCAGAGTTTGACTGCCAGCAAATATCGGGACGGTTGAAATCTCCCATTACTACTGCATCTCTCCTTTTTGAATGTGTGGTCATCTGCTCCAGGAAGGCCTCATCCAAGTCTTCAGGCTGGCCCAGAGGCCTGTAGCAAACCCCCACAATCACATCCCTATTGTTTCTCACTCCCTTTATTCTTACCCAGATGCTTTCGATTTCACTTCCTGGATTTAAGTCATGGATCTTTTCACAGGTGAAAACATCCTTGACATATAAGACTGCTCCTCCTCCTTTCTTGTTTGGTCTATTTCTGCAATTCCTACATTCAAATCTTGAGATTCATCCCACCAGGTTTCAGGGATGCCTATGAAATCATATTTATTTTGTTGTATTAAGAGTCCGAGTTCATCTTGCTTATTTCCCATGCTCTGTGCATTAGTGCAGAGTCTCTTTTGCACACAGACTGCCCTGTTTGCCCAATCTAGACTGCTGACATTTCCTGAGTAGATGTGTGAATAGAATTGGCATCTGAGTTTGTGGCAAGGTCTTGTATCCTTCTTCCCATCCATGTTTATGTCCTCCTGTAAGTAAGCAACTGTTTGAGACTGGGAGTCTGTCTGTAAGCAAGTTGATGGCATACATCAACTAATAACCATTAGTTTTGTAGATCTGTTCCTCCCTAGAGTCTGTTGTAAAACAAAACAAAAACAACAACAACAACAAAAAACCTTCATTACATTGGCCCTTTCCAGGATTCTGCTACAGAGGCCAAACTTCTCAGCAAAACATGCACTTTTGAAACTCCACACATTAGAGTTATTTAAGAAGGTCTCATAGACAACAGCTGGAGTCCATGATTTGTTTGTTTAAAATCTGTCAATATAATCACAACTATTTTCTTCAGTAGCTCAGAGTCTCTTACTGAAACTGTCAGTACAGACATGGATATCTGCCCTACATCTTCTGGAATGAAGACAGGTGCAAAGAATTCATTTGTCTTCTGTGACATACTATATAGTTTGCCAGTAGATTACTTTCCATTTAATTAATATGTAGAATTTGAAACCTCATAACTTTCGAAACACACAATGGATTTTTCAGCAAGCACATGAAGGGCAAACCAACTGCAATATCCTTGGATTTCTTATCTAAACCAATAAGAGAAAACACCAAAGATATGAAGCCTAGTGAACAGATGTATTTTGTGGCCCAGTTCCTTTCAATGAGCAAAAGCAATACCTATGATAGGAACAGACTAAAGCATGCCAGACCGCCTGGCCAGAAAACTATTTATTGAAAGTTTACTACTCTTTATAAAGGAGCAGGTCATAGGAATGATAGTCTGGCCCTAAGAGAATAAAAGAATTCAGCTGAGATTTACACCTTTTTTGGGGGGGGGGATTCCTTGCTTGGAACCATCCAAATTTTGTAATTCTAGCCTGATTTAGCAATCAGTCTTAGTTTTCCCAAGACTCTGTGCCCACTGTCTGCCTCTTAGAGGAATTAGAATTGTATTCTCTCTCTCTTCTCTCTCTCTCTCTCCCCCTCCCCCTCTCTCTTTCTCCCTGCTTTTGTCTGAAAGAAGCAAGCTTAGTGCTGGAACCTTATTTGAGTGAAGGTTATCCACATCTTACACCATCGATCATCCTTATCCTTGTGATTATAGTCACGGCTGCTGCTCTGATTTGGATCAGGAAACTATAATAGCATATATTTATTTATGAATATTAATACAAAGATTTATAATGGCAGAACACCCAAAATAGTTGATGCTTTCAGCTACGGTGCCAACTCTGATAGTTCCATAATCTCTGTGAATTTGGCTAGGAACTAGATTTGCTAAAATATAAACTAACAATTCCTGTCTTGAATCTTCCTGTTTCAGAAAGCAAGTTCTCTCAGAGATATGTTTCAAGGCAGATACCATCCCAATAACAAGAAAAACCATCATATTTGTTGCAGTGGTCAAACAACAATCTCCTTCACAGTGTCGTGAATAGCTGGGCAGTGTTACATAATATAAGTACTTTTGAATTCTCCTTCTTCCTCTCTTTTTCACTTGACATCCCAGTTTAATTGCACTGTCTCTAGCAATACTGCATTAAGAGCCTTCCATTCCTTCCTGGCCTCTCAGCCGGGAGATAATAGCTGTAGAACCCCCAAAGACCCATTAACCTAGCCCTGGTGCATCAGCTTGTTCCTCCTACAGATCCTCAACATGGTGCATTCAGCCAGCTTCATCTAAGAGCTAGCCTGTAGTGTTGGAAGAATAAATACTTTGCATGTGTGAGTTGCCAATAAATGAATCAAGTTAACTACTGGTATACATAAGTACATTTCAGCTCTCACTTATTTACATCTGGAGGGAAAATGGCACCCTGCACGTTAGCCATTAAAAGGTCAGGCTCTGAGTTATTTACAAGGTTATAGCATTTAAACCAAAGAGATTTCCCAGCCAAACATTGAGCAATAAAAAGAGAATCATAATTATGCATAAACCAAGATCTGAAGCAGTACAAGGTAGCAGAACCTGCAGTAAGCATTGCAGCTCATAATAACATTGATTAGAATGTGGAGCCTAATTCTTCTCTCTCATCATTACACTTCAGGGACTTGCCAGACCTAGAGTTTCACAGTTTAAATGAAGCATCAAGAAAATCTATAAGATACAGTCTAGCTCTTCTTATTTAAACAACAAACAAACAGGAAATACGCTTCAATCAAGTAAATGTAAAATAAGAGAGATCAGCATGCAGTATATACAAAATAAGGGATTTAGGATGGAAGAGCTTTTAAGCTGTAAATATGTTGGTGTAATGTGGTTTGACAGAAAAGAACATAATATGTTGAATGCAATTACTTCCATGTAACTGAACCATTTAGTTACATAGGAAGACATGGAGGGAATTATAATGGCAAGGGATTGGCTTTATACAGCTCAATTTGGTTCTAGATTTTCTGAGGCCCATAGGACCATACATTTTTATAGGAAACCCTAATCCAAAGCCTTTTCTACAGCCCTGAGGGAAAATCTTTTGCTCTAGAAACCAGTTTCTTCCTTATTCCACCCTATATCCTAAATAGCTGGGACAGATTAAAGTTTTAAAAATGTGATCAGCCAGTGTTTCACCTCACTTGAACTTAGCTTTTAGCACAATTATGAGTGTAGGAATACCCAGAAAACTTGCTATCAGAGCTTGGAACATTCCTTTTGAAAGTAATTAGTTACAGTTGCGATTCCAAGCGTGTTTTGCCACCTAGGCCCTTTCCACACGTGGGGCGGGTAAACGAGGGGGCGCACGCAGGGATGGAGCTTACCGCTAAACGGGTTGCTCCATCCCCGCGGGGAGCGCGTGTTCGCCGCTCCAAACGGCAGCGAATTTCAGCGGCATTTGGAGGTCGCCCTAGCGCGGGCAATATGCCCGTGTGGAAAGGGCCATAGTCAGCTAACTATTATTGTTGTGGTAGGAAGGCAATGGGAAGATGTGATGCAGAGGCAAACACAAAGGATCACTTGTTGATAGTTATTGTGACTGTTGATGGATGAGTTTTGCTTGGCTGTCCTCCCACCCCTTCCATAGGTGCAACCATGGAGGTGAATGCAGAGGATTGCCCTTGATGGCTATCACAGCCATTGATAGACAAGTCTTGCTCAGCTTGTCTCTTCCTGCCACATAGGCCCTCTAGCAGCCAGCAGAAAAGTGTGAGGGCATGTGAAGGCATGTGAATGGAGAACTGTCACTCAGCTATCATAGTCAGTGGCAGATAAGAATCAGTCAGATAGTCTCCCCTACTTCCTTCTCATTTACAAGCCCACCCAGCAGAAGGGGGAGTAAGCAGCTGAGTGAGGATGATTGCCCATTGTAGCACCTTTGGGACCTTTCAGGGGTCCTGAAGAAGTCCAGCAGCATGGTGTCTTGACAGGACATGGTGTTCACTGGTAGCAATCCTCCTTTGCTCAGTTACCCATTGCTATTATATGATTACGGCAGAAGGCATAAGAAAGATAGGAAGCAGTCTGTGCGGAAGTAGGTAGGAATGTAGTCCTCGTCCGTTTGAATACTAGGAGGAAATGAGAAAGGGCTTGAGAAGGATTATGCTTATCAGGGTTTCTGGATACTTGAGAAACCTCTCACATTTTTTTTCTTGAGTCTTCAAATAGTCCTATGCGGATGGAAAACCTGGCTAAACTCAACGAGCTAAATCATGAGACCTCATGCTTCTGTAGACAAATCTGGAAGAGTTCAGTATTAAATAAAACATTTTCAGAGAAGTTTTGATTTTTTTTTCTTGAGCAGTTGAATAGTGAATAAATTATTGAACTAACTTCAGATATTTGGCATATCAGTGATAATTATATTTTCTCTGTTACACAATCACAATAAAGAGGGATTTTCAACAAAGTCTTGATAGTTAAAAATACTAGGCTTTCATTCTACAACCTTTTCTTTTCAAACTAGCCCACTGTCTCTTGTTTTATTCTTCCCAAACTTTGCAGCAAACAGTTCTATAAATCTTTCAGCTTCAACAACTGTCAAATATGTCAAGACTGTGGAGAGAAGGATGTACTCTACTAGATTATAGAAGATTGTTTTGTTCTTACATTCTTTGATGCCATATAAAACCCTGTTCATGTAATGGACAACAGCTTCCCTGACAATTCACATTTAAGTTCCCTTTTCTTAGTGTGCTTGAATCAATAAGCTCCTTATAAACCTACTGTATGATGTTGAGATCCTGCACATACATCCTTAAATTACCTAAGTCCCACTGATATCAACAGTTCAAAGGACTGCTAGCAGAAATTCCATTGTTTTGTTATGTTATTATTAGAATACAGTTAATTCTGACCCATTAACAGCACAAAACAAGCCATGCTGATCAAGTCTGGCCTGCTTCTCAGAACGTCGGCTTGAAAGTTCACCACCGAATTCTGAAAGCCACATTTCTTGAAGTCTTGTAATATGTAATTGTACAGTATACCTTACTAGAAATTGGAAGACAGTTTTAAGATAGACTTACAGCTCCCTTTGTAATATTAATTTCTACTGATGTTATCACAAGCTGCCAAAAACTTGTCCTCAGTACTTAGTAATACTGTCATATATATTTTAATCATTCTGAGGAAAATGATGAATATCATATGCCTTAAAGGCATGAATTAATACATCTTTGATGGTGTACCTGTTAAAGCAACACTGAAGAAACTAATAAATGTGCTATTGCACTTGAGCTAATAATAATATTAAATCATTGGAATACCAGATCCAAAGTAAAGATAATTTTTCCAAGTTAATTTTATCAGCTTTGCTTACAGTACATAGAGATCAAAGTGTAAAAGTATAGCTGTGGTTTTTATTAGTTTGTTAGTAGACTGCAGCCAATATTAATAACTATGATATCTTTCACAGACGTGATATTCTCTTCTAAATGCTTGAGATCTAATGTATCTTTGGATAACCGTGCTGTGCTGTTTTTCATTGTCAGTTAGGAAAAATGCCGAATGTTGTGTTGTCTTTTTTCTTTTTGACAGGGCACCTCAGTTTTAAGATTTATCTGGAAACTGCATGAGTCAGAGACTGAGATCTCACCATAGGCAGTGGAAATATTGAGCAATTCACAGGGCTTCTGTAATATGTTTGGCATTATTACTTTAGTGTCACTTGTCTTCTTTACCATTTGTCTTATCCCTATGCTTGTTTAAAATGCAGAAAACTCAAATAAAACTGGTGCAGTTTTCTGGATTAAATACTGTGCACTGTGTTCCAAAGGTATTGAAAACATCAGAGTTCTGGCAATCTACTAAATTATTTTTTGTCTTATTTTTATGTTTGTTATTGAAAGTCAGCAAGGTGTAGTAGCTTGACCATTAGACTATAACTCTGGAGACCAGGGTTCGATTTCCTGCTTGGCCATGGAAACCCACTGGGTGATCTTGGGCACATAACATACCCTTATCTCCACAAAACCATGTGATAATTTTGCCTTAGGGTCATCATAAGTTGGAAATAGCTTGAAGGCATGCAACAACAACAGTTTGTTATTGTTTTACATTATATAGTTTAACCTTGCTTTTTGTGGAGCTTTTGATATATTCTTCATCCAGATATAAACTTGTACAGCTTTAAATTTTCTGAAATAAAGTGTTGAACACTGATCAGTGCTGCCACTGGTAGGCAGTGACATATTAAATTGATAATCAATAATCAAATAGAGGTAATCAAACAAATAGAACTAGGAAACCTACACCACAAATGGGAAGGTAGCAAATATACAACCAATTATTTCTTTGACATTATCACAGTTGCAACTGAAACAGCAGAAAAAACACTGTTAAAATACCAAAGTGACATAATTTTCAGCAAAAAGATCAGGATGAAACCCCTACATCAGAATAGCTACTACTGCATACAGTGTTATCAATGATGTACATGTTTGTTTGGTTTTAAGAAAATAATCTTTTCATGTAATATAGAGAATGAGTTACAGATTAAATACATCCTTTGTATGAATAGTTTATTACTTTCCAGCTGACCACCTTCCAGCAGAGAAATATTGCCCATTAATCTAGATGGTGTCCTGTACATATTTAAGAATCAGTTCTAGCTACCATCATGCCAATTACCCAAAATTCACATCTTGATCTCTCTATCCAGAGGATATTTAAGGTCCTTAGAAGCCCATTAGAATGAAGGGGAAGCAATTTCAGTCAATTATTATAACATCATCACAAATTTGGAAGCCAAGGGAAATTACCTGTTTTAGACTTGGAAGTACTCTGTTAAAATAAAGAAATGGAAAATAAAATATAAAAGCCATGGATAACTTGCAGATAGAGTTGATGAGCAATGTTGTTTTCAATACATTTTTTTTGAATGATTATTACAATAGCAGACAGTAGGCTAGCCAGGTGGAGATAAAAGTATAAATAGATCTGGCATCATTATCTAGCTAATAAACACACAAATATACCCTTACTACAGGTGTTTAGAATTCAACTATATGACAT
The DNA here is from genome assembly GCA_948472985.1 of Iguana delicatissima. Taxonomy (NCBI): domain Eukaryota; kingdom Metazoa; phylum Chordata; class Lepidosauria; order Squamata; family Iguanidae; genus Iguana; species Iguana delicatissima. The sequence goes on from CAOKZL010000948.1 coordinate 896,967, forward strand.
TAGCCTTTGTAAACAATTTGAATAGAAGTGTAATTATTACAATTAGACAAATGCTAATGTCTTGAAACTTGAAATTTGTTTCAAATTTGCCAATATAATAGGCCCCTGTATGACAGAAGGGATCTGTTCCAGGATCCAGCACACTATACAATTTTCATGCATAATATGGACCCCTTTGTTTCTTACTTGAAATGAATGAGGAAGGCATCTTTTGTTGTTGTTTATTTTGATAGCAGTTAAAACTATTTCCATAACGTTGCAATAATATCAGAATATTATTACAGCAATATCAATTTATTCTCTGATATATTAATATATTCCATAATATAATATACTCAATTATTCAATTTAGCCATAACTTCTCAATTATTTCCCCTTCTTCTTTTTCTAATAAATATATTATTATCCCTTCACTCCCACCCTCACCCCCCTCAAGAAAGATCTAATTACTGTTATTCTAGTTTACCTGTCATGTGGTTTATCACCTTAATTATCTTATTATCTCTTTGTATCTCTGTCTCTGTTTTATATTCTCAATCAGTGTGCTCCAATTTCTGAATCAGGACTACTCTTTCAAATGAAGAAGACATCGTGGCCGCTAAAAACTGTCAGTATTGACCTTCTGACATATCCGAAAAGGAAACTTCATCAATTTCAATAGAAAGACCACTTCACCAGCAGAAGATAGAAGCACCCAGGAGCAGCAGATAGCACAAGAAGAGCTTTTAGTACAAGGTAATAGTAGCCAGATATCACAAGCAGTGCTGAGGAGTTAGTGTCTAATTGAAATCACATAGAATGAACTTACATTAAATGCAGGCCTACTGTACTACAGTCTGCTTCCTATTTCAGATCCATTCAGTACTGTGCATCAAGGATCATACATTATTGCTTAGCCTATTTGTGCTTTAGAGAAGGAAAACACAGATTTTCAAAGCATTATATATCTAGGAAGTCTTTTCATTAACATGCATTCTCAGAAGGAATGTAATGTCGTAGTAATAAAAAGTACTTTGTTCACTGTGTTAATTTTGTATTTTTCCTACCATGCTGTTTGTGATCATGGTTAGTTTTTAATTGTCTTTTTAATTCTTAGCCACTGCCGAGTTTAAAGTAAGAGAATTTGTGATTATATGTTTAAAAAGAATTTAAGTACAATTGCTTGAAAATGTCTATAGTCTCAACTATCAAGAATTTTCTCAGGGTATTTTCTCTATTTGTACTTAAAATGCAAACTCTATTACCATCAATGTAGAACAAAGTCATATTCTCAAGAAGGAACTAATTTAGAAAGCTGTTTATGGCCACCAAATGTATTTGTTTCTGGAAAGTACTATTATCTTTCTGTGCAGGATACTAATGTGGTAAGGTTTGTTCGTTCTTCCATTATTTAAGCTACTTTATTGCATGTTTTTATAGGTTAATATATATTAGATTATTGTTATTATAAGTAATAATCTATAACAACCAAGTTTTAGAAATACAATTGTCTAGAAATGTTATCAATGGATAAATACATGAGATGAAATAATTTGTATAATCAATGATATGATTAAATTGAGATAATTTAAACAATATTGAGCCATTAGAAAAGTAAATTATAACATAAATTTGAATTACTCAAGCATAGTCCTTGGAGCTTAAGTTCTCACCTGATTGCATCCATAACCAAATAGCAACATTTATCCTTGCAACACAATTCTGTTGCTCTGCATCAACATTCTAAATCATGTTCTTCAACTAATTGATAGAGGTATCAGAGACACACACTGTTACAGAGATGAGGTCTGACTATACCAAGAGTCTGTATCATTGTAAATGTTCTTTTCCATTTCAGGCTAGATGGTGTACGTCTGGTAGCCAGAGTTTTTGTGGGTTTAGGTCTCTGTGTAACAGCTAGCATAAACCACTCAAGTCACATTGATTTCAGTACAGCATAATTCCAAGCGCAATGTGGTCTGTTAACATTGCTGCCTGGCACACCAACCCGAAACACATTTGGCCCAAATCCAGCTGAACTCATGAAAAATACCCAAGAGACTGGCGCATGCACTTGGCTCTTTCTGCTCAGTTTTGTTCACAGTAAATCACTACACCAAATGCAAAACACTCCAAATTAGTTTAGAATGTGGTTTGGCCTTTCAGTAATGTGAGCTATTTGGTGGAACTAAGCAGTAAATGCTAACTGTGTGCAGTTCTCTCTTGAGAGTACTTTCATGGCTTTTTATGGACTATAGCTTTTTATTGAAGACTACCTCACTTGGATAGCTTCCATCTCTCCAAAAACTATTGTCCTTATGCGAGTGAGAGCCTGGCAACTTGGACTACTTGTCCAGGTAAACATCTCATTCTAAAATATAACAGCTTTATTAAAAGAATGTAGGGTCACAGCCCATGTGCCTTCAACACATCTCCAGTCCACATTTTCTCAATTTAATGTAAGGTTGAGTTTGTCCTCAGCTACCCATAGATTTCCCCAAATATCTGGAGTAAACATGCTACATAATCTCTATGCAGGCTCTGTGTAGCTTGCAGCAAATTCAGGCTTACTCTAAATTGAGAAAATGTGGGCTGGAGACATGCTAAGGGTGCATCTGCTGTGATCTTTTGTGTTTTTAATCTTCAGGCAGTTATGGAGAAAAAAATCTCTCAGGAACAAAAGGAGACCTCAAAGGTACACTGAATAAAAGCCCCCCCAAAAAGTGAGTTCAAAGTGCAAGTAGTATGCACTTTCAGCAGGGGAGAAAAGGGGATGGAATCTTGTCCTTTCCAGTAAGCTCAGCTTCAACCTCCCCTAGCTTGTGTGTTCCTCCTCAGTATTAACTTTTGCCATCTTGACTACTCTGATGTTGCTTGGTCACATGTTCCAGTTTTCATCTGCGAAATGTTGGAATGTATGCATTTCTGGTTTGTGGGGAAAAAATCTGCATAGAAAGATATAGAGTGTGTGTGTAATAGCTGTTGCAGTCTATGTAGAAGGCTTCAAGGAGAGACATTTCACTCTTTTTTTTGGCCAGAAAGAAGACATTCAGAGGAGTCTGAGAAGTCAACGTTCTCAGAAAGAGCACAAGGGTGTTTCTGTTGCTCCAGTACCCTATTTTGCCCACCTCCACTCTATGGGATAGCCTTAGGACTCAAAGTGACCTGGTTCGTAATATATTGTTCTGGTTTCTGATCTATCCTTTATCTCCATTAAGTCCTGGTTTCTTCATAAAATTGTCATTTGCCTCATCATCTCATTCAGGATATATGCAGAAACACAACATCTATACAAGCGTGCATCATCTTAGTGCAAGAGTGGGAAGACTCCAGAAGCTGCTGGGATACCGCTTCCACCATATGTAGTAACTGACCATGCTGCTTGTGGTTGATGGAAGTTGGGGTAAAACAACATCTGAAGAGCATAAGGTCCCAGACGGTGCCTTGGGTCATGTTTTAAATAAAAGCAAAATGTATTTTCTTGATGTGGAAACGACGGATCTTTGAGCTGAAAATTTAAACCTCAGATGCCTACACTCTGTTGGAAGCAGAGGCATCAACACTCATATCAGTGAAAGGGAGGGCTAGAGAGCATGCCTGCCCTTTTGTTTCACCTCTGTTTAGTTTTTTGATCTTTGTTCCTATTTGCTTCCTGTCCTGCAAAGGCCACTGTCCCCTACTTCCAAAAGTTAGTTAGTCCTTTGTCTCCTTTTGTCTGGGAAGGGCGCATCCATGAGGCTTCTGTCTCAGGTTGGTTTGCACACATTTGTGAGAGCCAGCTATTAAAGGCTCTTTTGCCAAAAGTTAGGAAAGTTTCCTATCCAAGATGGATTTCCTGAAACTATAAATGTAAGTTTTTCCTTTTTTTTTAACCTTACAAAAACAACTTGAGTATTTTTTTTCCTGTTTATTACCAAAGTTAGTGTTGTACAGGCTATGCTGCACTCTGCTTGATACAGATACCAAATATTTCTACACACCCAGCATCAATCAATCAGTCAGTAAGTCAGTCAATAGTTCACTATATCTAAACTTTGCATATAAAAATTTCCATCCTATTTCCATTTATTCTGCTATTGACTCATAACAGTGCTGCCATGCTGCCCTATTATCCCAAGAAGCTCATGGAGGTAATCTATCTGAGACTGTCTTCAGGCTATAAATTCAGCACCGTGTTTTAATACTAATCTAGTGGTACCTGTTTCCATATTTCCAAAAATCTCTCACCTATTACATGTTCTTCCCTCCATCTTATCACTTTTTTGTTATTTGACACATGATGTGAAATCCTGTGACTATTATCAGGTATTACAAAACCATGCAGAAAAATATATTTGAAAGTTTGTTCTCTGTAGCCTACGTTGCTTATATGTAGAGACAGTTCACATAGAGCTTGTTATTAGTATCCAAGAGTGCTGAATAGTAGAGAAGAAAACTTTTCTCTCACAGAAACCTTTTATCTTGACTCAGCTGAAAGTTAATATACTATAGTTTCAGTTAATAGATGATCAAAGACATAACCTAGTGTGAAGATTAAAGAGAGAGTTCTTCTGTGGCCATCCTCATATATTCTGTGCAGTGAGATATTATGAAAGCATGCCTAAACCCCCAAAAGCAATATTGATTTCTAAAACTATACCATCTTTTAATCTTAAAAACAGGTAGTGATGATAAAATGTCATCTTGTAATTTGAAACAACAATGAAGTGTGAGAACAGAAAATTAATTAGGCTATATTTAAAGAGAGTAAATATTATATATGTTAGAGTGAAATTCAACAAATCGTTGTTTTGCAAACTGCTTTTGAATGTGTCCAACTTTATGCCACCAGAGGGATGCCTTCCATTTTAGTAGAATTGGAACACATGATTAAACTTAACCATATTGATCACAATCCAGAGAACTCATTCAGGCATACCCAAGGGCTTCCAAGCACTCAGCAGGCTTCCCCACCCCCCCTTTGAACAGAAGCTTCCCATGATGCATCATAAAACTTCTTTGAATTCCCAGGAGTTCCAAAGATTTGCCAGCTACCCTCCTTCACCTAAAAGTTGAATTATTGAAAATAATATCAAGGCACAAAAATTACTAAGCAGTGAGTTGGATCAAATGTTCTTTCTCTTCAGTGGTTCCTTCTGTGGGAGGAAGGGAACCTTTATAGTGAACCTGACCTTCTTGTTTCCTCTAATAGCAGATTGAGGATTGCAGCCCAAATGGTGCCTCTAGGAAACATGCAAGAGACATTGACATGCACAGGGAGAAGATACTTTTGCAAAAGTACCAAAAAAATGCCTCTGAAGGCAGCTCCCCCACCCACTCATGGTGAATCTGAGCATCCTCAAAAATCATTAGATGTTGGCTGTCAGAAACAAATGAAAAACTTTGGAAGGAAGGCACGGCTAAGCACTGTATTCCCATGTGTCTCAGCTGTAACTTTTACTATCCAGATTACTTGATCATATTGACAAGGGAAAGAAAATTGAAATACAAAACTCCACAGGGGACATCTGCAAAGTCAGAAGAACACTTGGTATGAGGAGAAAGAGGAAGTGTTGCTAGATAACAGCTGCCTTTATTCTGTTTATGCATATTCTATGCCACTAAGACATTATCAAAGTTTACTCTTGAAAAAAAGCTGCTATTTGCAGTATAGACTATTGCTTAACAAATGCTGTCTCTAGTTAGAATCTATATTACTACATTCATTTAAGCAGGACTTAGAAGAACTATTTAGTCATAATTAAAGAATGATCTAAGGATACAAAATCAACATAAATTATGTTCTCCTAGGCCATATTTTACCATATTTCCCCTCACTGAGAAAAATTAACAAAAAATGCACAATTTTTTTAGACTGTGGTTTAGGTCTTCATGTTTCCTACACAGAAAACAATGTTTCTGCTCTGAAAAAAAATCTGCATAGAAAAGGACATTTCTGCATAAAGGGCGGGTTTCCTGAACAGTATACAGAGGCCATTTCCACCCTACACTGTTACACTGCTAGTCCACTTTCAACATCCTGTGGCATTCTGGGGTTTATAGTTTACTGAGGCCAAAGAGCTCTCTGGCTGAGAATTCTAAATGGCCCTCCCTAAACTGCAAACCCCAGGATTCCACAAGATGTTGAAAGTGAAATAATAGCACTATAACAGTGTAGTGTGGAAATGGCCAGAGTTCCTTCGGGAGAGATGTTGTTTTCTGATCAGAGTATACTGTTTCTGGCAGGAGACCTACTTTCTGGCAGAAAATGTCATTTTATGCACCAAAAAATTCCCCATTTAGGATTCTCCTTGTGAGGGTTTCCAAAACACTATAGTAACCCATTTTTCCACAGTTTTACAAGTATTTCCTAACATTCCTTCCCGGGTACAATCTAAGCCATATCAAATTGTAATCAGTGTGGTAAGAAGATTTTACTGATGGTCTCATTAGGTAGGGAAAAGGAGGAATAAAACTCATTTGGTTGTGTTCCATTGTATTTCAGTATTATGTGCTCTCTTGGAAACCCAAGAAGCATACATAGTACATTTGCCTCTAAAAGTCAGGAAAGACTCGCTCTCTATGCCCAACATGCAAATTAATGACCTCATACTAGCCAAGAATGAATGTTCTAATGCTTGGTATTTTTTCTGCTAGGTGATGCCAATTTACTACAGAGTCTATAGGAGGTCATATTGTTCTGGCACACACTATTGTACGAGGAAGAAAACAACTCGACTCTTAAGTAACACAGAAGTTGGTCATTATTTATTCAAAGGTAAAGAAAAGAACATGAAGGTAAGAGGGAATGTTGTTCATAAAACTGCTAGCTAGGATTCTTTTTATTTACAAACCCAACAGAAACTGTATTCTTTCAGGATTTCTGTTAGAATTTTAAAAGGCGGCAATGAATGCTACTTGTGGGAAGCAAGAAGCTAAAATTCTGCCAGTAAAACAGCCTTGCTTTTTAGTGAAAGAGCTGGGATTTATTTCTTCACTAAATAGCACAGGTGGGAGCAACAGCCAAGGAAAAAAAACAGTGCATGGAACATGCTTATCTTTTGAAAAGCAGACCTGCTTATAGGACCCAACCAGGGCACCCATCACAAAGAATGTAGAATATCCTTTATCTCAACAGGAATTCGTACAGCTTTTGGATATAAGAAATCCCTAAGTATATGTGATCTGTGTGCATTTAAGGCACTGATGGTTTAACAAATAAGTGTAATCTTTCATTTGAGCTATCTTCAGGTAACTACAATTTCCAAGTTTTCATGGCACACATGAAGAATTGCAGTCTTTATTTGTGCATTCTTTTACATTTTGGCCATTTCTTTAATCACTGTTTTCTCCTTCCCTTTTTCTTGCATTATGTACAGTATTCATTCATCCTCTGATATTTTATTGTTTTATAGGATATCACTTTGTGAGCCTTACATTCTAGTGAGCCTAGAATTACCCCTTTCTATTCTATTCTACTTTTTTTTTTTTTTGGATATCTGATTTACAAAGACTACCTCTAGTTAATCTATGGTAAGGAAGATTAGTTATCAGTTCTGCTTCTATCTGCCACATGAAAAGTTACTCCAAAACTTAGGGAGATTTTGGAACAGCTTCCAGGTGAGGTGTTAAAAAAATATTTTTAATCGGCAGCTAAATCTAACGATGTTTTTAATCTTCAGATAAATCAGTTCCGATACAAATCATTCAGAACACCCATTTGTTTCCTCTCCCATTTTGTGAACTTTTCCAGTCACTTTTACCATCTGATTCCTGTTCTTTAGCTAATTAGTTATTGATCTATGAAGATCTATTATCTCAATGTATGACAAAGGATCTTTCTGCACAACACTGTTTTAGTACTATTATTCTACTTTCAACATCCTGTGGAATTCTGGAGTTTGTAGTTTACTGAGGTCAAAGAGCCCTCTGGCTGAGAATTCTAAAGGCCCCTCCCTAAACTGCAAACCCCAGGATTTTATAGGATGTTGTAAGTGAAATAATAGCACTATAACAGTGTAGTGTGGAAAGGCCCTAAGTTTCTTTAGTAGTCAGGGATGCCCAAACCTGGATGCTGAAGAGTAAAAACTCTACAAGACCACCCCAGCCATATTCCTTCGATATATATATATATAAAAAATCTCACTTCAAAAAATTTATGAGACAGGCTTTTCTTTTCCAACAAAGAAAAATCAGTAATTCCTACTCTTTCCTACTGTATTGAACCACTTTCCTACACTTTGATAGCAGAGCTAAAAGGCCTGCCTCCTTCCGTCATATAGCCATGTCATTAATTATCATCCCATCCAGCTGTTTCTGCTGCATGTGCCATTGTCATAATGAAGCACGCAGAATATTGGCACTATTGTAGTGTAATTGCCGTAACTGCAAGTACCCCCTAAAACCCATGTCAAAAGCTAGAAAGCTACACTGGTAGTTGTAACAGTATTCTTGAGAGAGCCCTGCAGCTGCTATTTACACTGAGGCTTAATGGCATGTTATATTTCCATACCCCAGTGTGGAACATATCCTGATTGGGACAGCCTGCCAGCTTTTAAGGTGGATTTTAAAAGACTGGATTGGAAGATGGGTCACAGCTACACCATTATAGCTATATGTTTCATGCAGAGATCTGGCCAGCATTTCTGCATAGGAAACAGCATTTTCTGAGCAGAATATAATACTTGTTTCCCATGCAGAAAATTATGTCATTGGAAATTTCCCTGTGCAAAATTTTCATTTGATTATTTTGTATAGAAAAAAGTATTTCTGTGCATAAATAGCACATGTGAATTCTGCACAGAAGAAATCTCAAACAGTTAACAAGCCTTTTGAAGCGTAGAGTTTTCAAATCAGGAAGACAATAGCTGAAATTACAGACTGATTCCTTTAAGAAGAAAATTAGTGAAGAATTACATCCCTCTTTGAGAGGTGCATGTTGTCCCTATTGTTGCTGACCAGGAAATAAAATTTCATCTGCAAGCTGAGTCTTCTGATATGTCCTTTAATTTGCCTGCATAGCAGGAAGTGACTTATCTCGCACATCACTAGGACTGATCCACCTACCATTGTTATGAGGGTATACACAGACACAGAGGCCATTTCCACACTAGATGGTTATAGTGCTATTATTCCACTTTTAACATCCTATGGAATCCTGGAGTTTGCAGTTAATGGAGAGGCCTTTGAGGCCCCCTGCCCAAACTGCAAAACCTAACATTCCATAGGATGTTGAAAGTGGAATAATAGCACTATAACACTCTAGTGTGGAAATGGCCAGAATTGCATGGGAAAGGGGAGGCTTCTACAAGAGAAATATTCAAGAGAGAGATTTTTTTTTTTACTTTCAGCATTTTTTTTTACTTTCAGGATTTCTTTCTGCATGAAATTCAATTAAATATTCACTGAATAGAACATGATTTTTTTTAAACAGAGAAAAAGCAAATGCTATGTCTTCATATTTTATGCATTATGATCATGATCAGATTAAATGTAAATAATTGTAAATAAAACAAACATTAAATAAATCTTGCTTTTAAAAAAAAAAGCCATGAATTTTGCAACAGTGGTTCTGTGTAACAAACCACAGCTGCAGACTGTTCTCTCCCAATCTGCATTTCCTTCATGGAATGAAGATTTAGGACACAGGGTGGGGTTAAACTGACATGTGACTGATGAGGTGGAAGTGCGATTGTGAGGGCCATTGAACACTGTGGATTTTCACCATATATCATAATTACAGAAACACCTGTGCTGGATAACATTGTGCTGATCTGCAGGAAATATTCATACTGTGTTCAATGGATAGCAAGAATTTAATCGTATACCCATGGTAAAGAGGAGAACACCACGCAAAGCAGTTAGAGGGTAGTCTAAAGTGCTCTTTTAAGAGGCTCATTTGATTCTTGAATTTATGTTCCTCCCCGTAAAACATATATGTGTTTGCTAGAAAAAATACTTCTTGTTCAGCAGCACAGAACATCAAGAAATACAGGCAGGAAACATTTATAATACCTAGTGAAACTGATGTTCTCTACATCTTTTGGATGAGATATCTCATTAATTGCATACAGCACAGGAAAATGGGAACTGTAGTCAAAAAATCTGAAGCACAAGCGTTGCAGTTTTGAAGCTGATATACAACTATCTTTCCAAGAAGTGGGATGGAGAGAGCAAGTAGGCTGAAAACTTGTGGCAATTAGGTATGCATTTCCTATTTATTTAAATGGCATTTTTACACCTGTTTTATAGACATGGGATTATATCCTTGTGAAGGAAGGAAATTATAGGAAAACAGAACCATATACACTAATTGGACTTCAAGACACTTACTTGCATTATTGTGAACTTCAGGCTCTTTTGGGAAGAAAAACAAATCATTAATAAAGTCATGCTATTGAAATTCTGGTCAGCAGCTGCTTTATTTTCGTTGTTATACTATAAAGTTAACCACATTTGGTACTATTACAGTTGCAGAAAAGTACACTGATTGATAGTTCCCTGATTGTGATTTTGCAATTTAAACACCTAATTCACTCGAAATGGGCTTATAGGCTTAAGTTAAATTACTTTCTCCCCCTTTTCTTTGTGGCAGGAATCCAATGTATTTTGCAACCAAGTCTCAATAAAAACTCAGAACACAACTCATCCATATGGCACATTTCACACAGAGTTAACCTCATTAGTACTAAAGGAAAAAGTCTAAGAGCCAGACCAGTTTCAACATTCTGTTTCAATACTGTGAGTGACTCAAACAAACTAGTGTGACAAGGAGAACTAAAGCCTGTTCATAACTAAATATGCTACTGTGCTGCGTTTCCCACATTGATTCTTCTTTTAAACAAACTTCTGCCTTTCTGGTTATCTTTGTCTCCACAAATTTCACTGGTATTGATGGATTAATGTGAGAAAACTTGGTTATAAAACAATGAACTAATGACTCTGTTGTTTTTTTATACAGAGAGAGAGAGAGAGAGATCTTAATTACAGGAGTTCTTATTATTTCTTATTTCTATTTCTTATTAATATTATTATACAAAAAAAAAGAGAAGATCTCCATAGCAATTGTTTCTACCAAGTAAATATTATGAAACCTGTTTTTGTACAAATTGCAAAAATTATATGAATTGTGTAAATTACAATAAATGATGTCTTTGAAAAATTAAAAATAAGACACATTAAAATAAACATTTCTTTTTTAAAAAAGACACATCAGATGAGCTGTTTTATGTCATTTTTTTCCAGTCCGCCAAACCTTCTGTGCTAGCATTGTATGTTTGCTTTCCTTCACAAATGATGAAAACATTGGCTAGAATCCTGTTTGGTAGTTATGAATGTGTAAGCTGGAGTTTATCTATTTTATTTGTTTAAAGAATTACTGTATCACCTCACAGCCCATAACAGCTCCAGAGGCAATGAACCATAAAATAAAAACATATTTGGAACACATTAAAATGCTCCTTAAATGCTCCAAAAAGCATTCTAGAAACAATTCTATGCACTTGTGACTGTTATGTTATCTAAGTTTCTGGGCTATGCAGGGACTATGAAATTCCCCACCCCCTCGACATGTACTAGACATCATCCACTGCAACTGATGGGGGTCTGTTCTCCTGTTACTCAGAAAGTAGCTGGCTACTGTGTTAATAGGCCTTACACCCGCACACTTTGATATGGTTTAATTGGCAAAATCTATATTTGATTGACAAAATATCTAACTGGCATAAATATAAATTGCACACTGCTATGGCTGCATGGCTATGCTGACTGAGAAGAAAAAGCTGGCCATACATGTGTATTGCAAACTAGGTCAGGAAAGACCCCAAGGCATAGCCAAGTCATAGTCAAGAAACAATCAGGGAAATTCCAGTGATGATGAACTTACAGTTAGCCTTTAACAACTCAACATCTAGAGACAATAGCATCCATGATGTTCCTGCAGGATGCCTGATTGCGTTAACTCTTCTTCCTCTAACCAGCAAACTTCCTGTCAGGAATTTCACCCTGCCGGGCCACAGCCAGCAAGAAAGGAGAGAGGCCAGAAACACTTGGGGAGTCTGAATATATCAAACACTAGGAAAACACAAGATGAGCCAGGTCAAGATCCAGTCCAGAGGTCCAGGAGGCAGAGATCCATCCAGAGGGTTTCAAGGAACAGGAGACAAAGGTTGTGAGGGCTTGCTAATAATTTGCTGCAGGTAAGGAGCAGCCATGCAGGCAGACTTAAATAGCCCCTGTGAGCAGATGCTGCTCGTTATTGTTTCCTCAGCCTAGTCCAAGCAGCCTCCCTCTCGGCAGCCCTTTTCAGCCTTCTGCGTGATTGAGGGCTGATGGGCACAACTGGCTGCAACTCCTCTGCATCACTGCTGGTTCCCTCTCTGTAATGAGCTGGCTAGGGCAACTCAGTCTCTGTTTGACTTTCCAGTGCAGGGAATGTTTGCAGGTTGACTTGCTCACTCACTGCGCAATCAATTGCTCCTCAATCACAGCATCATCATCTATCACACTTCCCTTTTTCCCTCACACCCGTCCAGCAATTAACAAACTATCAAGATTCCCATCACTCACTTTGTCACCTAATGGTAAGACCATTAGTCTTTTCTGGACCCCACTTTTCACTCTCTGGACTTCATCATTTACTTTGTCATAGAATCACAGAGTTGGAACGGGCCTCATGGGCCACCAAGACCAACCCCTTGCTCAGTGCAGGATCTCCAGCTAAAGTAGCCCCACCAGGTAGCTGCCCAGCCTCTTTCTGAAGACATTCATAGAAGGAAACCCTTTAAATGGCAATTCCTCAGTTTCAAGAGATCTTTTTAGAGCTCTTCGCAATCTGTTTTCCTTCTCAGTGCCCCAAATTGCCTTGTTTGTCGGCAAACATGGCCATCTTGCTATTGGCCCCCTAAGTCCAGGCTGTTTGTAAACAAGTTCAAAAGTACTAGTCACAATAAAGATCCACAAAGGAATTTCATTCAGGTACCTCACAGGAACCAGAAGCACCCTTCAGCTGCAATCTTCAACAATATTTTTACATGAGAACTCCTGTTTATCAAGTGCAAACTCTACAGTGGTAGGGAAGGCAGCCAACAACAGATCCAACAGACTCACAAGGCCAGAGCACAAATTTTGAGTGGAAAGCTCATTAAAAAGGTAGGTCATTAAACAGATCCTATACAGCTACTCGAAAGGTATTGGCTCCAGTGTTGGTGAATCGGTGACTAAAAACATTATTGACAAAGGCCATTTCCTCATGGTGCGAGCGAATCGCCCCGAGCCGCTACTTACCAGACTTCTTGGCTCCCCGGTCCAGTCAGCGCTGCTCCAGAGCAGTGCGTGCTCGTCGCTCCACACTGCTCTGGGGACAAAAATGGCAGCTTCCAGTTGGTCGAGTGTCTCGACCAACCACTGAAGCTCGCCAGCCTAATGCTGCCCTCAGCAGATTGCAGGCTCGCACTGGTGCGAGCCTGCAAATCTGCACTGGAGAGCAGGGACGGAATGGTGCACTCTGTGCTTTTAAAAAACCTGTTTTAAGTGGTCTTTCAAAATTATGCTTGACGACGACTTGGGGTCATTCCGGAGCGGGCTGAGGTGCGGATCTACGTTAAGTAGGTCTGATGCAGTCTGCTCCCAGGTGCAAATGTCCTCCCTGGAGGATGCTCTACACCATTTCTATTAGCCCATGCAGAAATGGCCAAAGGTAAAGATTGTCACTAATGTTCTGGAATTCCTTAAAAATTTCCAACACTTCTCTAACTAAAACATTATATTCCCCTTCTGAGGCTAACTTTATTATGTGACCATTAAATTTTGAACATGTAACATGCCTCTAGAGTGTACACGTCTGTTTGAAGCAGCCAGGGTTAATGCTCATAGCAACCAACTTCATTTTCTCATGGAAGTGACTGCACATCTCTGCAGGCAAGGAGGGGCGGGGGGAGTAAACATCAACCTGTTCATTCTGTCTGCATCAGAGAATGTGACTGTGCCATGTTATTGGGATTTCACCAAGGTAGAATTCAGATGAGTATTTTCTTATGATCAATAAAAAGTTATTAATGGTTTCTGAATCAGGGTTTTATTACAGACAAGAATTCTCCTAGGGATTGTGTTGATATCATTACCCTTTGGAGAGTTATGAGTCAGTGGCAGCTTCATCACATTGAAGGCTGCCTCTGTGGCTTTCCTTTTCTTTCCTTTTTCTTTTCTTTTTCTCCCTGTGGGCCCAGTGAATGAAACACAGGAGTTGTTTTCGGTAATAGTCTTGTTAGGCAAAGTCCACTGGCATTTCAGTAAATCAAACTCCTAACAAATAAGCCTGAAATATTTGCAAGCCTTATTTTCATCTGAGGCAGAAAGTTTGATAGCAATATGTTAACAGGTTAGAAATTGATCTACAGTCTGTCTTGATATCTTAGCAGTGTTGCTAATGGCTAAAGGGTTAGACATTATGAGTCCAGTTTTAACAAGCAAAACATTTAAAAGCAAGAAAGAAGACAGCTCCAAATTCTTTTTTATATTGTTCAGTGAAGCTCCAGATATTAAAGTATATGTTTTGCATGCAGACAATCCCAGATTCAATACCTGCCATCTCCAGGAAGAGCTGGATAAGACTCCCATCTGAAACCCTAGAGAGCCACTGTCAGACAATGTAGATAAAACCAAACTAGATCTATTGTCAAAACAGTGCTGAGGCTCCCAATATTTGACAAAAGAAAATTATGTGACTTGATTTTATTGTCAAGGGAACAAGGGAATGAACTGCTCTTTCCAAAAGGTTCACTGGCTCTCGTGTGTGTGTGTGTGTGTGTGTGTGTGTGTGTGTATTCACTATATACATTTTGTACTGTGGGTCTTATCACATTTGGGTGCTATACATCTGTATGTTTTCATTGATGTTTGTTGTCACTTCCAAAGTACTAAAACCTGCAGCATTTCAGAGCAGAAGAAAGCTGAAGAAGGTGTCTAGTTGCTAATTAAGTCACTGTGCTAGAGACAAGAGTAAGTGTGACTGGCAAGTAACCCCCTGTTTTGTTTTGTTTTGTTTTGTTTTGTTTTGTAGGGGAAGGGAATACACAACTTAGTAGTAAAGGAAAGAAGGCATGGAGACAGGGAGGTACAGGCAAATCTGTCTCCATTAGACAAGGAAACTGTGCTGTGTTATTGGGATTCCACGGAGGAGTGTGGTGATTTTGGAAGGAAGTGTTCACAGGGGAACATTTTGGGACAAGCTGTGCCTGTACAAAAGAGAGATGCTCCATTTGAAATGTAGCTGAATTAGACTGCTGGCAATGAAGATCAAAAAGGTTGCAAGTAAGTTTTAAGCTGACTTCTGGGGTGAAAGCCAGCAGGAGCTGAGAGAGCATCTAGTTCAGATGATGGTATAAATGCCTGAGGTCACCTAAAGGGGATGAGGTAAGATTTACCAATAAACATGCAGAAATAGTGAGAGCTGTTCAAATAAATTGCAGCAGAAATGGTACACATTTGTGAGAGAAGCAATCTAACAGAGTATTATATGCTAATACCAGGAGTCTCCAAGCCAAAATGAGCAAACTGATTTTGTGCTTGAAAAAATGGATGTAGATACAGAGTGGATTCAGATGCGATAAGTATTAGTTAACAGCGGTTGTTATGTGGCTCTTCCTACCTTCTCAGGTTGGATTCATGCAACATGTGCACACACTCAAACAAAACAACAGACATTTCCATCCATTCCTAAGACTAACAGCACTTTACTCTTTTTGTGATAAAGGAATAAAATTAAATTTAACCCAGTGGCAGTCGCATTCTTTGTTACTTGTGTTTCATTATGCTGTGAATATCTGGGTGTATGTAACAACTTCTTTGCAAAACTCCTCCCTGTCCCGTCATCTGACTAATGGCATTAATCAGATGACTTCTAGTTGTCTTCCATAAAAGGACTATAGCCATTATTGTAATGGATTTTCTTGTAGTCACTGCAAGAGTCTAGTGGTATGGAGTGAGTGAAAAAATATCACATAGCACAGAAATGGGCAATGTCTGTACATCCTGAGGCCATTGCCACCCTCATCCTGGGCTTGTACTGATCTGCACCATGTTGCAACTGCCACAGACAATTCTGATGCTAAACTCTAATGGCACAGCTATACAAAAACATGTGCTTTAAATGTGCTATTTTGTTTTTTAAAAAATATGCACACTCTGGATGATTATTGCTTACGGGTAAATTTATGCTTCCAGGAGCATTCTTAGAGTACATATCTATTCATAAAGATATGTACTGCTTTGCCATCCAATCTTGACAGCAAAATTGACAGAAAAATTGGATGTAGTAGAGACAAGAGACTGTTGTGGACCCCTGGAAAAGGGGAAACAATGGAGGACTGTTTTAAAAAGGTACACAATATCAGACGTATCATTATTATCAGATAAGGCAAGCCACCACCCCTATATGCTGTAGGAATGTAAAAAGGGATAGAAAATTGCACTGGAAGAATAGGGCTCATGAGCAATACATATATATATGAGGATGATGTATTCCATGAAAATTTCATCTTGTCTCCTGGAAACTTCACATAGATAATGGAAGTAAAAGTTTATACCTGGTGTTCTATTACATACAGTGGGGTACAATTGGACTTACCTAATTTTTATGAACAGATCATTTCCTGGTGAAGTTTTGTCTGACCTATTTCCCTGTAGGGTTGGGGGACTACAAAGTCCATCCTTAAAAATACATGCTTTAGAAAATGTTACAGACAGCATGGTAGGTACTCCTGTCAAGGGTCTATTCATGCTATCTGATAACAGAATGAGTAGGACAAAAAATGAAAGTATTTTTAAGTGCCATCCTTTCTTTGGGGAACAACTTCCTTGCTGTTCTAGAAACCTGAAGTGGTGAAAAAAAGAAAAGAGACAGCTTGAGTGCAGATGATAGTTATTCATAGCGAACTGGTAAGAATACAAAACCAGATCTACCTTTGGTGATAGTGACAGATAAAATGGATTTCTTTGCTTCAGTGAACTGCTCAGCATAGCTAGAGGAATCCAGCAGGAGACAAAGGTACTCTGGAAGATATGATGCACCAGCTTTGGGTATCTCTGGAGAACTCCCCAAAAGATAGATTTGAAAGATTGAGAAGATTGATTCATTGTGCTTGTGAGAAGATAGGAAATCCTCCGGCTGGAACAGTGCAAGATAAAAAAGAGGACAGGTTGACTGAGGTCCTTTTTAAGCCTAAGCCAAGACTTTGAGCAAGAGAAATAAACTAACAAGATTCTCTGGCCAAAAATCCCAGATTCTGGGGCTCTGAAAGAATGTTCAACTAGATTAGGCAGTGACTGTCAAGGTCAGAGACCCAGGCAGCAAGCCAGCCCAAAGAAGGAAGAAGGAGAGATAGCAGTCCTGCCAGGAGGAGTCAAAGCAAGCAATTACTCATAGGAAGTCCATTTACCTAAGCCTGAGTGACAAGCAAAAGCCATAGTCAGAGTCCAAAATCCAAGGGTCAGAAGCCAGGAGATCAATCCAAGGTATCAGGTGCTGCAAGGAGAGGACTTGTAGAAAGTTTTCCACAAACAAAGGAAAGCTCCCAGGCAGGCAGTTATATAGCCTACAACACAGGTTGGCCAGTCACCGCTTCTTGAACTTAATCAAGGAAGCCTCCCTTTGCTCAGCTCTCTTGAGCCTCCGCCTTGTTTGTGGGTTGATTGACGCAGGCTCCCAGGCATCCTCAGGATCACAGCTGAACCCTGTTGCCCTAAAGGAGCAGGCAGAGGAACGTCCGAGCCTGCTTGGTCCGTGGCAGCAGGGGGAGCTCTTGAGCTGCAGGTCTCCTTTCCAGTCAGAGCCACAGGGACCAATAGCTGCTGCTCATCAGCAGCAGCTCTGACAGGGGCTTCAGTTATCACAGTGATTTTCAGCAAGCTGCCTCTAGAACAGTGGTTCTCAACCTGTGGGTCCCCAGATGTTCATGCACTTCAGCTCCCAGAAGCCCCAGCCACTATGGTCAATGCTCAGGGCTTCTGGGAGCTGAAGTCCACGAACGTCTGGGGACCCACAGGTTGAGAACCACTGTTCTAGAAGGAGACAGGCAGACTGAATTCTTGATCCACTCTACCCCCAGAATGGGTTGCTCTGAATTCAGAATCCCTTTTAAAGCATCTCATGCAGTGGAAGTTGAGGATGCCATCACAGAAATTCTCTAACACAAAGGGGCTTTTTCTAACAAAGATTGTCCACCTGGATTTTCTAAGGCACAATGCCAAGTATTTGCATTACGAACAAAATGATAATGACTTAGACAAGTACCCATTTAAGAAAAATATTAGGGGAATGGTAAATCAATAAACTTTGTCCAGAAGTGATATTTTCTATCAGTGCCCTCTCCAGTTTGTAATGCATTGTTTGCCAGTTGCAGGACTGTAGAACTTTGGATGGTATTCAGTATGTTAATTGTTTCATTCAGCAGACTTAATCACATTAGATGAGGGTAGACAATGCAGTTCAGCAGAAAGGCTGGCTATCGGATGTGACCAGGAAGAAGCCTTTCACAGCATACTCTTTGCTCTCCTTGGCCTGAGAGTCAGAAGTGGTCCCATTTTTGATCATATACTATACATGTACATCTTCTAACACTCTCATCATACTACTATTCAGATTCATCAAATGAATTTGATTGCCAGTAGATTCATTAGATAGAAAAGAAACACACATATACAGACACTATAGATAACAAGTTTCTAGACTATCAAGAATTTGGCCTCTTTTATTGGTCTGTTGGATATAGATGTAGACAGTACTCATCAATAACAGAACAAAAACAATGAAAGAACACTTTTTGTGAATATTAATATCTCTAGGAATATATATTATTAGATGTGTACGTGTGGGCCTAGATAGTGATTGTTTCAAGTCCTTTCCAACTGTGGCAACCCTAAGGTAATGTATCACAGGGTTTTCTTGGCGAGATTTGTTCAGAGAGAGTTTGCATTTATCTTCTTCTGAGGCTGAGAGAGTGTGACTTGTCCAAGTTCACTCCAGTGGGTTTCCACAGCTGAACAGGGATTCAAACCCTGGAGTCCAGAGTCACAGTTCAACAATCAAACCACTGTACCACACTGGGTCTCTTGTGGGTAGATGAATGGATGGATAATGTGAAAGACAGACAGGTATCACAGGCAGTCATTTCTGTCTAAGTGTTAACTGAACTCATGAAAAGGAAAGTACAATCCCTCCATTAACACTTTGTTTCCACAAAAAGTTAAAAGTGCAAAGCAAAAATGCATGGAGGCTTCCCATGCAAACCCGAACCCTGAAATATCAGGATTCAGAATCAGATGCAGACCTTCCACGCAGAAGGGAGCTCTATACTTGACTTCTTGCTTTTCACATGATCAAAGTTATGCCAGAGGAAGCATGGCTAATGTGTCCTTCCTTATATGTTTACTTAATCCTTTTTATAGAATGCCTGAATAGGGATAGATGGACATTGAGGTGAGGGAGAAGGAGAGGGAGAAGGAGAAAGAGAAGGAGAGAGACTGACTTTTTGGTAAAGCAAATTGTTACACTAAACTTTCCACAGAATAAATAAAGCAAATGTACAGAAGTTCAGAATTGTATAGAAGGCACAAAATCCCTTCTTCCCACCCCTCTTTTCCTGGATAGTTGAACAGCAATGGCAAGTGTAGTCTACCATCCTAGTTACTAGCTATACAGCATAATTTAGCCTTTGGCTTTGCCTCGGGAAAAATACTTTTACAGCTAAAGCTATCCAAAAATTCATATTTTCCGATTATCACTGCCTACTTATATTTTTACAGCTATGAATCCAAGATCAGAACAAGGTTAATGCACATTAAGTTTAAAGTTGTTCTATAAGTGGTTGCAACATGGAAAGTTCTTAGGTTCTGAGATGTGAATCTTATTATTGGTGCATTTTAGCTAGAAAGAATATGCTGAGGTATTTAACAAACTTGACAGAGTAGTCAGCTGCTAATAATAGCTTCACATCCTTTTGTCCACACCTATTTAACTGGATCTTCAATTATTTTTACCATGGTATATTTTAGCTTCTTCAGAAAGACTGGCATATTAAAAGACAAGAAAGATTAAGCAACATTTTAGTAAACTATGGGGTTTTTTTTCCACACAAGCTGTATATTTTACCTTTGCTTGACTGCTTCCATCATACGCGTAAAATATACATTATTCATATCATGTACTTAATTGCTGCATGATTGTGTAACTTAAGCTTCTTGAAGAGCTGAAATCACCTAAGCTGATTTCATTGTTAGACATGATCATACCATTTCATGGCAGCTAGGTACATTTATAACTTCTGTAAAAACTGAGCTTTCTTTGCTGGCATGCCATAGTACAAGGACATTCAAATAATTAAAAGTTTGCAAACAAGTGGCGCAATTTTTTTCTTTAGAACAAAATTCAAGAACTGGTTTTATTTATCTGCTTACTTCCTTCCTTACATACTTTTGCTTGTTAACTGTGAGGTCGTCCTTTCCATCAGTAATTCACATGGTGGATTGTCTTTTTCTTTGAAAACAGACAATTCCAATTGTTCCCTTCAGGCCACCTTTTCTGGAAAAAGGCAAAGTTCCCTGCTACCTCATTGCATTAAGTAGGTCCTATTACCAGTCACCTGGATAAGCCCTTTGGCTGTCTACTAGGCTAGTTGAATTTGGTACCAAAGGAAAGTTTGGTGTTGTTATTGTTGTTGTTGTTTGAAGTTTTAATGTGTGCAGTTCCCACAGGACTGAACTCAACTGTAGTCACAAAGGCATCAGATCCAATCTGTGTGTTTTCACTCTACAAAATAGTTTGGGAGTTTTGAAAGTGCAGTGCTAATCACTGCATAGTCAGATATGCTTTATTTTGTTCTTCTTGTGCATTTCTTACTTGTCCAAATAATAAAGAGAAGGAATGGTCTTTCAGCACAAATTTTTAATCAATGCTGCTGTTTTCTTGAGCAAAGGAGAAATGGCTAACATAGTTTCCTTAATGTTCAGTGCCTATACGAGACTGGATATTTCAGTCTAACACAGTGGTTTTCAACCTGTGGGTCCCCAGATGTTTTTGGACTTCAGCTCCCAGAAGCCCCAGCCACTATGGTCAATGCTCAGGGCTTCTGGGAGCTGAAGTCCAAACACATCTGGGGACCCACAGGTTGAGAACCACTGGTCTAACATAATCAAAAAGTAGAGAAACCAAGTAATTGGAGGACGGGTTCCTAAAATCATTCCCCAACCCCAACGTGACAGTATAATGCAAATAGTGAAGATGAAAGCGAACACATTTTTAAGAGAGTTCCCCACCTCCCAGTGCAGTGTGGTTCAATAGATGGTCAAAACTTCAGAGGGCATTAGAACTGTAGTTTTGTTTAGAAGACTCCTAACACTCAAATTAAGCATGCTTTTACATTTATTCCGTCTTATTCTTTTCCTTCAAAGGTTTCTCAAGGCAAAAACAAAGAGAAAACCTCTGGAAAACATAGGTGGGCTAAAAACTGCAGATATCATCTAGATCTCCCCTAAAGTTTCATGAATGAAGCAGTGCAATGGCATAATAAAAGCTTTGCCCACAAGAACCCTTAGTCGAATCATTCCTTCTGTCAGTACTGTCATGTTCACGTGATAGTGCATTCAAACCACAGAAACAGATGTGGTACAAATCCTGCACTATGTTTGCATGTAGTCTTGGTAGGAAAATTCCCAATTGCTCAAGTGCTTGACTCTAGCTACAGTGTTACTGTGAAAAACATGGACATTTTGACAGATAGTGTATATACGCCTGCCCGGGGAGGACTTTATTATGAACCTAAAGCTGTCATAATCCCTTGTTGTCTGCCTCCAGAGATACATAAGCTGGTCTTTTCTGCATGTTTATTTGTGTTTCATACAATTATCACTTCTTGCTTTTAGCTGTTGTGGGTATTTCCCAGTTGATTACACTTACTCCTTAATTTCTTTACTCCTCAGTCTCCCTTCTCACCTTTGCTTTTATCCTCTCTGCCTGCATTTTGTTCATTCCCCACAGTCTTCTGTTATCCACTGTAGTTAGTCTGCTTTTTTATGAATCCTACAGCCAACCCCCAGGCATAAACATCCCATTTCCCTTATTTTTATGCATAATTTGTACTTTACAAATAGTCAGCTTCTCATGTTCCCCACAAGAATAAAAGTCTAACCATTTTGATAAATACAAAGTGTATCTCTTTGCTTGTCAAGTGCCTTGAAAACAATAACCACTGTCCCCTAGAACTCTTATCAATGTCAGGGAGAATTACGTGAGTGCTGTAAAAGAAGAATATATCCCTCTCCTGTTATTCCTATTTTAATGTTTCATGTGTTGTACTAAATTCTGCTTGGCTAGCTGGAGATATATTAAAAGCATTACCTCAACATTTCGTTCAAGCCGAAATGGTTCATGATGGCCGTGTTGTCTCTAATAGATGCTGCCGTAATGTGGACCCTCACATTATTTTTGTTGACCTAAGTACAATTACTAATATTTATAACAATGAAGGCAAACATTAGGTTTTATTACGAAGATGTATGTTTGCAAACGTTGTCAGGCAAGATAGCAAAATAAACTCTTATAGCTTTTAAACCAATCTGTATTAGTGCCAATTCCTCCCTGCCGTGTTTAAAGATTGAAAGCTTTTGGACTACTGCCTAGTTTAAAAGAAAATCTGCCTCTGTATAACAGATTCCCAAGAGGAAAAAGGTATGGAAAACCCCCGGAATTAGAGGTGTGGTGTTTCAGAGTAATATATGTATATATATAGAGAGAGAGAGAGAGAGAGAGAGAGAGCGCATTCAAGATAAAAGCAATGTGCATTGCCTCTTACCAGCCAATGGTATTACATACTCAAAGGAAACTGAGGCTTCTGTACAGGTGCTTGATAACTCTGCCAAGAAGCCATATGTTATTACTGGAAGAATGTTTACACAGCTTGGCATCTGGATCCTAATGTGGTTGTACATCCGAGAGTGAGAAAGATGAATAAATCACATGAATAAAATGCTTTGTGAATAATCAAAGACCGTGTTAGCAATGGTAGCTTTTTAAAAGGCAGCTTACACATGCATACGCATATCTATTTTCTTAATATATGTTTTTCCCAAGTACTATGAACAAGGTTAATGGCGTACTAGTGCTTTGAGAGGGAAAGCATACACTAAGAATGTAATGAAAAGTAGGCATCAACTTGTTTGGATATGTCAAAGCTATCCTATGTTATGCTTAGAAGTTAGTTATCTGGGCCAGTCCTACCACAAGGCAGTGTGTTACTGTCAGACAGCAGATTTTACTGGATGTGAAAGGTCAGAAAACTGTTTGCTAATTTGTTATAGTAATTTTACTCTCAGGAGTGGTTTGCAGGAATTTCTACTTGAAGTGCTCAAGTTTAGCTGGTTTGGGGTGCTGGTCACCTTGATTTGGGAGCAAGGAAGAGCACTATTTTCTGTCTGCCTCTGGCAAAATGTCTTAGATCAGCCTTTTGCTTGTTCAGATGGTTTTGCCACCTGTCTTATAAGTCATTCCTATAGGATGAATGAGAAATGTACCTTTGGCTTACTAATACTTGCAGAACTGCTAAGAACTAACACTGAGCCTCAGACTCATGATCACGGTCCTTTCAGAAGTTCATTCATAGCCATTTGTTGGCCTGTTGGGATAACAATATTTATTTTGTAATGTACTTGTTAGTTTTTTCAGTCTGGGCTCTGAGAAGACCCTAGATATTTTAGTCCTCCCCTCTCTCTCCCTCTTCCCTGAACTCTGAATACTTAACAGTGTAAAACAGCTAATTCAGAAACTTCATCTGGTATCAGAAAATTAAACTGCTTGTAAGAGCAGAAGGAATTGCAGAGGCATTCCAGAGGAAAGGACCAAAGTGTCGCCTAATTGCACAGAATGTCACCTATATCAGATGTCTACATAAACAGACAATAGGTGGTGCTCTTTTAAATGTGTACAACAAATGTACACATGGTGAGCCATTACAGACTTCGTAATTTGTGTGTGGATACACATGATTGCAATGTGTATTCATGTATACTGTGGTGCATATGTGTGATTAGGTAGAAGAAGAAGCAGCGGGAACCCTGGCATGGTGTGGCTGGCTTCTGATTTGGAGCAGATGAGTGGGGATGACAGGCCATGAAATGAGGTTGACGATATACATAGTGGCTCACCAGGGCTGGGCAAGACACAGATGAGGCAGCAGGCAAGGATGGTGGATCCACGCTGAACCCAGTGAAATCCAGAGAGCTTCTTTTCATGCATCCACAACAGCAATAGTATGTGTTTTGAACAAAAACAACCTGCATGAAAACTTTGCAGAAAAAAATCACAAAATGTGAAAATATAAAAAATGTGTAGAGACTCTCATAATGCCCTCCAGTGAAGAAACAAACAAACAAAAAAAACAATTGAAGTTGTTTGTTCTTGTGTGCAGGAACTAAATAAGAAATGACAGACATCTTCAGTCTACAATTTCAAAAGGTCATCCTATTTGGATTCTTCACCCAATATGAATATAAACACTACAGAAACGAAGGTATGAGGGGACTATTACATTTTCCCTTCCTTTCATGTTTATTCAGCATACTTTGTCCAGAGATGTGTTAGATATTGCTGATTGGGAAACACTTTGTAATAATGAAATAAATCTTTGCTTATTTAATTCTTATATTATAGAACAAAACATTTTAAAAATCTTCCCAATGGGTAAGATTTTTCAAAATTATTTTTCTGTTGTTTTGTACACATTTTTTTTTTTTTTTTGCCAAAACAAATGTTTATGCAAAAACTTGGGGGGTTTGCACAGCTTGGCATCTGGATCCTATTATTATTATTATTATTATTATTATTATTATTATTATTATTATATTTATTATTTTATTTCATTTCATTTTATTTTTTGGCTACAAAAGGACTTACCCTCATAGAAGTTGACACAAGTGGCAGACGTAGAGATTCATCTGAGCACCAAGATATTTGGCAGCATAACTCTAAAAAATGTGCAACCTTTTTGTTTTTGTTTAATTATTTAACTATTAGTTCATCAAGGTGAACAGAGGTGGTCCAGAATCCTGTTCATACACTATGTAATTGGTTTCATTTTTTTCATTTTTCAAGGGCTGTACAGTGGTGGCAAAAGAGGGCAATCAAAATCTGCTTGCTCCAAGCAAGCTATTTCCCCAGTTCCTTACTTGCTTCCTAATCACTGTGATCCTTTTGCCAACACCTTAGTTACACTAGCTCATGCACCAACACTATTACAACCTTGCCATCCCAGAAGTAAAAGAGAGAAGGCTCTGTCTCTAGTCGTTATTCTCTTTGTTTCAAGTCAGGGTGACATACATGATTCCACGTCCCCACCCTCCACTGGAAATGCTACCAAAATTTCAAAATAGAAGGCCATATTGTCTCTGCAACTCTGTGCCTTCAGGATTTTGAAAAAGACTAATAACATTAAATGTAGAAATTCCCAGTTGGCTTTGATAGGATTCATGGCCACAGGTATGAACAGTGCTGGGTCAAGGAATACATTTGAAAAGCAGTTTGATCACAGCTGCAGCAATGGATTTCGCTTTGACAGGACATGAGGCCTGTAAGTGATTTTCAGGTAGAACTGAACTCTGTGAAACCATGCTATGACAAAAGGAAAACTGTGTGTGTTGCACAGACATTTTGAAAAGCTCCTACATTGTTTCTATTTCTAACCACCATAATACTCCATGTAAGGTCAGGAATATAAGTGTGACTTAGAATCAAGGCAGAAATTGAGGTAAAGGGCTTGCATGAAGAATGGAATAGAAAAGGGAGGGGGCAGAAAAAAAGAGAAGAGATCCTCACCATATCATTTACAGACTGGTTGGAAGATAGTTTGAACTGTTAATTTAGAATATATCACCTCTGACCATAAGGTTATTTCCAAAGGACAAAGCTTCTCTCTCCTTATTTTATACAGTTTCAGGTAAGTGTACAGTTTAAGAATAAGGCTTCAAAGTCATTGCAAATAAGAGTTACAACTCAGATGGCCATGCTGCTGTATGAATAGATAGAAATCCTAAAGATCATATTTTATGGCTCCACCCTACATTTTGCACAACTTCAACACACTGGGAATGGTCTATGCCTAGAGATTTCTGTACACATACCCTATTACCATACCCTGCACCCCCATTCTGTGGGATGTGCTGTTTTCATAACTGAACATATGTATGGCTCAAAAACATGGTCAAGGACATGCTGGCTGGAAGATACCCAGGTGAGGCTGACCTTAGACATGGTCAGGTCATAAGTTCAGAGAGGATTAGGTGGTAAAATCTGATGCTAATGGGTTTGTAATAATCCTTTCAAGATCCAGGCTACATGGACAATCAAAAACAATAGAAGGCAAAACTGCCCAGGTGAAGCAATCAGGGACCCTACTCTTAATCTGCCCTACAAAAATCCTCCTTAGACCCCCTGCCTGACCAGACATTAAGAGATTATCGTGACTCCCTTCTATGTTTTGTCACCTAGATTTAAGACAATCAGCCCATTCCAGGACTCATTTGTCAACCTCATGGGAAAAGAATTCCCGCTTTGTTCATCCACCCTTCTCCAGGGTAGATTCAGCCTGAACAAACTGTAGTACATTGGGTATATTTCACTGCATGAGGTACCCCAGACTCCTATTCCTACATGCTACCCTGAGAACCAGTCTAAGCCACTCCACTTTGACCTTCTGCATCACTACTTCCACCCAATCTATATCTCTCCAACCCTTCTTACCTCACTTTCCAATAGCCTTGTATGGTTCTTAAGAATGTCTGATTTTTGAGTGTATGTTAATTCCAAATAAAATTCTCTGTCTAACTTTTAACTGGAGTCCTCTCTACAGTTACTACTGGTATACACAGGTGAAAAGATCCTGTAATCCTCCTCTTGTAGGCCTCCTTTGAGCTATATTTTCTCAGATTCTAAGGAGAAGCTGGCATTGTGGGTTGACCTCAGAGTCCCCCATTTCTTAGGATAACAATCCTAACATGTCACTGTACACACAGAAAATTTTGCCTGTGTACAGCAGAACATGGAGGTTTATATACCTCAACTACACCCTTGAAAAATTATCCATTTTCAGACTTCATTTGACAAGTGGAGTGACATATCTTGGACTGTTTTCTTTACATTTATTATAAAGTCTGAAAGAGTCCTTCGTATGCAACTGTATGATGTTATTTTGATGCCATGTGGAACTCTTCTTTTCCAGACGCTTTTTCAAACCTTACAAAGGTTTTTTTTTCAAACCTTACAATATTCAAAATGCATCCTTCCCCAAAATTCATATAATTTCTAAAGAGAAGTATGGGGATTTGGAATTGCATTGATTTATACACATAAATTCTTCATCCTCAATCCATATAGAGGTAACTTCCCATATTCAGTGGTCAGTCACAGTGAGGGAGAAAAGTCAACAACGGTGTGCCACTCCCACACTGCCACATGTACGTCTGCATACAAAATGATAATCTGCATAAAGTCAAAATGTGATCCTGGATAGTTCTTACTGACTATATCTTAACTGAGCTGAATAAATGTGAATGGAAAAAGGTGTTTCTGCTTTCTAGAACTAAATAGATTTGCATGTGTGCATATGGACATGTATAGAGGCCCGCTAGGGATATACAATTAATCTGATCGGTCCACATTTAAATCAGACCTCTGCACTTTCACTTGACACCTCCTGGACATATACAAATCAGAAAATATTCCAAATTTTTCAGTTTCACAAACTTGAATGCATATAGCGTTAAGACATAGAGCTGCCACTGAAGTTTTCATCTTTTTTAAAAAAAAAGTAATATCCCCTCCAGGCAGCTAGAAAACACAGCTACTTCAGGAACTTCTACACACATATTTGAAATAAAACACAAGTGCCTCATAACTGGGAATGACAGGATACAATGATACACAGTCAGTCACAGGGATGTTGCACATAAATGAGAAATAAAAATGAAAAACCTATTCCCTACCCCCTACCCCACATGATCTCTTTGGCTGGAAAGGGACATCATTCCATCAATTCCCATTCTGTTCTGAATATGAGCATGGTAACAGTTGGGTTTTCAAGTCCCTTCTGGTATATCTTACTTTTTATTAAAAAAACAGCAAATGTAAGAGTTGACATTGTACCAACTTGTAGTATTAAAAGTTGCATATAAAAATACACTTGGGGGAAGGGAAATGGCCAGGAAGCACCAGCTCCAGCCAAACAGGTAAGATGAGGTCAATCTTCTGTATATCTAGCAACCTAATTCTTCTTCCAACCCCAGCTGAAAAATTCCCTGGTTGCTTCCTACTAAATGCCCATGGCAAAAGTCTCAAGATTGACAGCTACTTGGAAAGGGGAACCGGAGTGAATATGTCCTTACACAACATCCGTAGTAAGAGATACCCAAGTGCATTACACATTTTAGTGTAATATGCGTTCACTTGTCATTCACTTATAGTTAAGAATCCACAGGTCTTTCTGGGAAATTACAAAGGTGTTGAATGTATATCACTTTCTCAACAAGCACCTAGCATGCATGACAAGAAAACTAGAGTATTGATTGTTGGCATTTGGTTACATGAGTGACAAATGTATCTGTTTTTGTCTTTATGCAACACATAGTCATGGTGTGTATGTGTGTGAAGCACACAGAACATTTGCATTTGACATTCATTTTTTTGTATATTGTCATGACTTTAGGCTGTGCTTCTATTCTGGGGATGACACATTTTCTGTGAGCATAACATAAGAACATCACAATTTGTACCTTTAACAATGCAATTCTTTTCCTAGGTGACACCTTAACTGTTCTTGTGATTGCCCTGTGGAGTATGGTTGCAGAAATATTGCAGGCATCTATTGTACAGAAGGAGTAGCATGATATAACACAGCTTAACCTACAATCGAAGCCTCATTTTTTTAGTGCTAACCTTGCAGGAGTGGCAAGAACAATACTCTCATGATGTTAAGTTCCCATCATACAAACGGTGTTGTTACAAAAAGTAAGCAAACCTATTGCCAACTAGGAATAAGTTAGCCTCTCTTTTTTTGGTTTCTATAGCTTCACACCTTTTTGAAGAGCACTATTGTTCTAATCTATCGCTATATCAATTTGCACTTTTGTTTATAAACTATATGCATTTTCTCTAATGTATGCAGTTTAGTACATATTTCTGCAAATTCACAGATGTGTGAAATGTGTGAAAAGCATACACAGTAAGGGAAGACACACAAAAATGCCTATAATATGAGAAAAACATGCTAAAATGCATACTTAAGGAGAAATGTATATTTATTAAAGTGTGAAGTTTTTCTTTAAAGAACTGAATTACAATATTCATGAAAGGGCAAAAAAGCTAAAGGATGATTGTGTTATGGTCTACACAGTACCTTGGGAAATGTGAACTGGGCCAGTTTGTACTGAAATGCAAACAAAACTCTTTTCTCCCTAATCTTTATTGTCAAAATCCCAGTTTTCTTTCCTTCTCTCATTTTCTATTCTGTTCTGCCATAATCCCACTCATTTTTTTTGTTAAGCTCTCTTCTGCTTTTCTTTTTTAAAAGAAAAATCCTTTTCATCAAACACTCTAAAAACAACATTCAACATTCTAAAAACACACTCCAAAAATCCCTTCCATCAAACAACATACAACTCATCTCCATCTGCCTTTGTTTTCTCAACTCTCCCTTAAATGAATTGTAGGATCCTTCCCAGGGGTTATAATGTGGGTTGGAGAGGTTTTCATTGATACCATGAAGAAAACCTCAGAGGTATACTTGCAGCCCATGGGCCAAAGTTACCCTTCCCTAGAAACAGATTCCTCAAACACTCTTAGACATTGCTTTCAGTGGTTTATTTCACAGTTTCTGTTTGTTGATCAAATGCGACAATTACTACTAGTAACAGGAGCATTGCTAGCTGCTAGCATGAGGGCAATCAGCATGGCATGCACAGGATTTCCACGAATATTTTCCTCACACACTCCTTTTCAATTTTTGCCTTGCCTCATTCCCATTTCCTTGCCTTTGTAGTTTCATATTACAAACAACAAAGATAGAACTTGATTGATAACTGCTGATATGAAGAAAAGTATGCACACACACGTGAACAAATATGAAAGCAAACAAGTCTATTAAGTACTTCTATGCACCAGCCGTATTTCATTTTCCCAGTGATATGATGGCCAAAATCCACAAGCTAGTCCTATCTATAGCAGATCCATTAGAGGAAAGTATTTATGTAAGGGTTCACTGATTTAATAGATCGGCTCTAGCTGAAACTAGCAACTGAATTTATGCTGCTGTTGTTTTGTATCCCACTCTTCTCCTGCCAGTAAAGACAGCCCAAGGAGCAGCCCAACGTGTTTAGATACCTTTGGGAGGAGAGGTCAGAAGAGGTATAATATTCGTAATAGCTGGCTTATTAAGAAATATAAGAACCAGAGAACACCCAATAGGATCCACAGTGTGTGGGAGCGGGGGAGGGAGACACTTCTCCAAGTGCTTAGGGGATGGCTATTTTTATTTTAGAAAAAGCCCAATGTATTTCAGCCTAAATGTATTTCAATGGTCTTCTTCAGGGATGATATGAAATCTAACTGCAGAAACTTCTGGAGCTGAGAATCTCATTTCATTTGTTGGACAGAAGTTTCTGCAGTTAGATTTCATGTCATCCCTGAAGAAGGTCATTGAAATATACAGAGGCCAAAATGTGTTGGGCTTTTTCCAAAATGAAAATAGCCATGCACTGAGCACTTGGAGACATGTTTCCCTTATTTAAAAATATACAAGTAGAAGATTGTTGTACGATCCAGAAGCCCTTCACATTCTCCACACCACTTGTACTATTCCTTTATAGTATCATTGGGAGCAGTTAAACTTTCAAGGCTAAAATGATATGCAAAGCATAGCAAAATCACCAAAAGGCAACCCTGCTATGTGTCAAATAATCTAAAATTCCTGGAACTTTCCCAGAATTATATAGATTTTCCCCGCTGATAGTTTTTCTCAGGAAATAAAGAAATAAAAGCTCTGATAGAATCAACTCACTTGTCCTTTTTTCATTTTTGTCATAGAAATATTTTTGTCCAAATACTTTTTATTGTGTTGAACAAAATCATCCCTGCTATGAAGGCATGAGGTCACACAATGGCCACATGAATAGGGCTATGCTGTAATTCAAGGCATAGAGAGTATCTTATTTGATAGTATGGTGGGATAATGGACAGGAACTCTTAGCAGGGATGGGAGATCTCATAGCAAAACTATACATTATGTGCAGATGTGTATTCACTAGCTTAATGGCCATTTTTCAAGAGGAAGTCATTTTCAGTAAAACAGCAGTGGGGAAAGTAATGTTAATCCTTCCCTCTTGTATTCTTAACTTACTTCAGCATTCCCTCTTCCAGTGGCTATTCCCCTGTGAAGTTTTCAAATATGTATTTATTTCTCCAGTGACACATCTGAAATGTTATTATAGGAGATGCCACTTGAGAGGTATGAACTGCAAAGGAAATTGCCCATCTGGAGGGCTGCGTTTAGTTCCCAAAGAAATCTATTTACTAATTTCACATTGGCCATAACTCACTACTGATAGCTTGTTTGCGCTTTAATCCAAAGGTAACTCTGGACAAGCATCTCTCATTTCTCAGTTCTGTCTGTATCTTAAATTTCCTACTTTTTCCTTTTTCTATATGTAGAGACTTGTAAAGTTTTCAGTGTATACTTGCAAATTGTTACAAAGTAATTATATTAACAGTATCTACATGAAACTTGAACTGAAATCAACATATTTTTATGCACAACACAAGCTCATCTTTTCTTTTCTTTTCACATCCTGGTTTCTTCTCTTGAGCCTATTAGACTTTCCTCTTCTCAATCAAATTCTTAGCTTCACCACTGGATACTTCTTTGCATTGCCAGCTTGCTTTGACTTCCCATCAGACCAATCATCATGCCTTTTTCCTCTCTGGTTGTTACACAAATATTTTTGTACTGAATTAAATCTAAATATTATAATATATGTATGTGCCATTTGATTGCAGAGTGTAGGAGAAAGTGACACTGGTAGATTTGTCTATCCCTAAAACACTTGAGCATTGGACTACAACCCTAGTGATCAGGGTTAAATTCACAGCTTGGCATGGAAACCCACAGGATCATCTTTAGATTGTCACACATTCTCAGCCCCTGAAAACCCTCTGATAGGGTTGCCTTAGAGTCACCATAAGTCAGAAATGACTTGAAGACACAAAACAACAATTTGGATTTTTCTTCCAGAGAGTTCTAGTGTTGGTATTTTGAGAAACAACATAGTATCATGGTTTGAGCATTAGATTACAACCCTAGAGACCAAGATTTGATACCCTGCTTGGCCATGGAAACTCACTGGGTCATCACACACATCATACACTCTTACCCCCAGAAAACCCTATGATAGGTTCACTTTAGGGTCACCATAAGTTGGAAGCAATTGAAGGCACACAAAACACTTTAGGATGTGAAACAGTATACATACTTGCAGAATGAGATTGTTGATTGTTCCATACAAGCATCCCTTTATTGCTTCTTTTTAATGTATATTTCAATAGTTACTGCTTCCCCTAAAGATCCCTAGAAATCCTTGCCATGGTGAGTGTGTCATGCATTGCCCCTTGAAGGGGAAGGATGGATATGCTGTCAAGAAGTGTAATGACAGACCTTCTGGGAGGAAGAGAAGGTAATGCTTTCAGTTACAGAAAGACCCTGTTAAGAACAGTTGAGTTCCCCATCATCTCCTCAGAGTTCAGGATGTTCTTGGTTCAATTTCACTTAAGTTATTGATGTGATAATGGGGTTTCCCATTATCCAAGCTTCAGTGCTGAAGGGGGATAGTTCTCTCTTCAGGCATATGAAGGGTTAATGAATTGTTAGGCTTAGATTACATTTTATTGGGGTTAGCATCATAGGTCACAAGAAATAGTTGACCAGTCAGGGGGAGAAAGGTGAGAATCTTCAAGATGCTTCGTTGGAGAAGTTATAAAATCCTTGAGAGACCACAAGATATAGAGAGAGAACAAAGGAGACATCCAAAACATCAACGAGGGGCAAGGATGCTGGTAGAGACAGGCATAGGCCATTTCCTGGCCCTCCCCTGCATACCATCTCAGAAAAGGACCAACTGCTATGAGTAGCTTAGAATGTTATCTAGTTAGCTGCATTAGGTCTTTTTGTTATTTTGGGAAGTTTGGTTGATCTTGAGAGCCTTTTCATGAGTATTATTTTCTTGTCTACCTCGTACACTTTAGAATAAATATTTTTCTGTAAAATCTCGGGTTCCTCTTCATTCCCACGCATCCCCCGGCAATACGCGTAGCTAGGATTCCTCTCACCCAGAAAGGGGAAAGCGAAGAAAGGGAAAGGACCTTAAGCATAGAGATTGTTGATCCTCAGGCAACATCCCACTGTGTTGCTGTAAAATAGGGTTGAGCAGTGGGTGGTGGCAACTCAGAGTTTAGAGAATTGGGGGGAAAATCCTAGCTCTGATTCAAGGCAGAAGTCAGCATTGAGTGGGGAGAGGGCCCCCTTATTTTCCTTAATCTCCACAATTGGCTAGAATCCTGCTAGTCTCATGCAAGTGCTCCTTCAGAAGCAGCTGGGCATTTTTTGTTTGATGTGGAGCATTCATATTCAGTTTAAGGTAGCAAAAAAAAGAGTTACACCTGCAGTGCCATTTGGCTGTGTATGCGTATATACGTATAGGAATGTGCTTCTGAATATATGTTCAGGGAAGTGGATGGATTCACAAGCACACATACATAATTTTGCATGGAGGTCCATGTGCATGATGTGCATGAGAATTTGCTTATACAGTTAGCCCTCCACATTCACTGAAGTGAGGAGTGCAAGACTCCCACAAAAGTGGAAAAATTGCCAATATAAAAATGTGGGGGGAAGAGGGCCAAGGCATGGTAGAGAGAAAAGACACCAATAATTAATTTTAATTAAAGTAATGGATAAATGGGGCTCATCTTTCATGAGACAGATTCTGTGGCTGATCCTAAAGTGTTTCATTATGGCTTAATGACTGCTGTGTAATGACTGGTTAACATAAATTTAGCATACCTGCTTGCTATAGGTTGTTATACATTGCTGCCAGGTAGACTTTCAAAAACTGCTCTGAACAGTAAAGTATATGTTTGCTTCAAGACCATGTTGCTGAGCTGGAATGCTGACATCTTGCCCATCACATCATTTAATAAAATGACTTCACTCTACTACTACTACTACATACTCTACCCTTTACCCCAGAAGAGGTAATTGTCCACTCCCAACACCATTCAGTTGTACAATGTTGCGATTCAACAAAAGTATTACATAACATAATCAATGCTTCACTTCACACATGGGCATTTATACAGTTCCAGTGTAGGATCTTGGCCATTGTGTTTCATTGATGCCAGCTGTTGTTTGGTATTCTAGAAGTTTTTAAAATGTTAGCACTGGGGGAAGACCTGTGTGTGTAATACTGTTTCCCATATTCAAAATAAAGTGTGTGGCTCTCAATTTTTTTTAAAGTTACCTACTTTCTTAGTATAGGTCAATAGTGCTAATATATCTCCCTAGACAACTTGAAGAACTGTTCCTTCTAAAGCTGCCAGTGAGGGTTTTTTTTTTTTAAAAAAAAAAATATATTTTTAATTTTTTTTGCAAAACCTTACTGCACCTGCCAGACATTTAGCCAACACAGCTTTTCCTGGGAAGGTAATGAAGTGATAAGAAAGACTGCATCCACTAAGCTTCTCTTATTTCATCTTGGGTAGCCATTCAATGAGCAAGTGCTGTGTCAAAAACAAAATATGAATGTTGCTTCCTTTTCTCTTCTTTGAAAATAAGCAACTTTCACTTTAACCAAAACATATTCTTTTACTCTCCAGCAACAGCAAGCAGACCCTACTGGTTTTATTTCCAGTTGGCTTCACCTGGTTTCAGTATTGGTAGCTTGCTCATTAATATGGGTAGACCAGATAGCATTCAGGACATTCATATTATATTAACATATGCTTATCTACGAATGCAATGTTGACTCACATTCATGGTGATTGCACCAAGTTTTGTCTCTGAATGTTGTTTCTACAGATGTGACCAAGCTAATACTGCCACACCTTGTTTTCAGGATTAGTTCAGGTATTATCAGTCCAAGAATTAAGACAGAATTGTATTGACTGTTCAAAGGCTCTGCACCTTTACATAGGAATGCACTTTGATTAATGAAGCAATGCTAATGCTATATAAATCTAGTTCCACATACCTTTCTTTTCTTCATGTACGTGCTTTGCAAACTTGCAGTGCTTCCAAAATGTTTTCTTACTACCACATACACAGTCTTAGACTGTCAGATGCTTCCATCTGTTCACACACACCTATGCCTATTCACACATGCAGCAACATTCTCACCATGGTTACCGTACATGTTATCCCTGCAGGCCAATTTTAGCCAAATATTGATTTGTTCTCTGTTGCTTTAGTGATCAGTCACTTCTCTCTTCCCTTCCTCTTCCCTCTTTCAACTTAGACATGCAAACGTATCCAGAAACAGACTCATGTTTGGTAGCAGAATCTTAATTTACATTAAAAAGGGGGTAAACAAAATATAATTGTTAATCTCTTAAAGCTGCATGAAGAAGGATTTTTTTTAAAAAAAATTAAAGCATATTTATAACTGCCATTTTAATCTTAATTGAACTGCTGGGCACTGAAGACTCAAATGAGCTAGTGGAAGTAGGCAAATCAGAAATTTTGTCTGTCATTCTG
Source organism: Iguana delicatissima (assembly GCA_948472985.1). Classification (NCBI taxonomy): domain Eukaryota; kingdom Metazoa; phylum Chordata; class Lepidosauria; order Squamata; family Iguanidae; genus Iguana; species Iguana delicatissima. The sequence goes on from CAOKZL010000948.1 coordinate 932,759, forward strand.
CTCTTAATACCATCCCACTAGCCAATATATAAATATTTTAGTTCAGTCACACATTAGTTAGATTCCAACAGCATTTGGCAGAAACTAGCATGACAGCTTCATAAATCTTTTGTTCATAATTTGTCAGTATTAGATCTTTCAATAAAAGGTTTATCAACTTATACATCTAGAAATTCAGTCATGTTTTCCCTGGTCATTCAACCATCACAATAATCTTTAAAGTGATGGAATAGCACCTTCTTTTAAAGCCTGGGGACACCATCTCTGATTAAATCAAATATGGGATGAATTGTTTCTGCCTTGCCAGCTTCTTTATCCAGTCTTCAGCCTCCACATTCCAAGTCTTCTGTCTTGACTCTCTGATTTCGGGGGCTGGCACCTGCCTTTTTAAACTTTCAGAAAGACAGCTTTGCCAAACCAGTGATCACATTTAAGGTGTCAAAGATGTTATCATGCCACCTAGCCAATGATTTCAAACCAATCAACTTTCACGGTATGTCTTTAAAGCCATCAATCATTGATACTATTGTAAGTGGCCTTGGGTCCCTTGGTAGGAGAAAGGGTAAGTACAAATTCAATTCAATTCAGTTCAGTTCAATTCAATTCAAATTGCCCAGTCTAGATTCCACCTATCTGTATCTTTACCCTTTCCACCCCCTTGAAATAAAAATCTTGCCTTTATAATATATTTTCATGAGTAGAAAACAGTTTAACTGTCAAACAATTTCCATGGATTAACACAGAAACCTGAAGCAAAAGGTACTTTCTTACTCTGGCTTGTTAAACACCACCCTCTGTAATATGGCTGTTTATTCACCTGTGTTTACCGCAGATTTCAATTGGTCTTATTTTTCAAAAATATACCTAGAAGGACCTGGTGATTATTTTTTCAATGAAGGCATTTGATGATTCTAAGCATTGAAAGGTTTCTTTGCATACTGCAGAGGAATGTTCCCTATCTCTAGTCTATATGAAATGGCAAATTCAAAAAACAAGAAGAAGCTGTTTTATATTAGGTAAAATTGTTAATCCATCTAATCCTGCAATATCTACTCTGACGGGCAGTGAATCTCTCCAGACTCTAAACAGACTTTTTTCCCCATTACTTGCTATGCAGTCCAGTTGATTGGAGATGACAAGAGCCCTTTCCGCACTTTACCTCTTTCCAGCACGGGGGCACGGGGGCACGGGGATCATGCGAGCAGCCTCTTGTGAGAGGCTCTTGTGTCCCCACTGCTTTGGCTCCGCAGGTGATGCCTGCTGGCCGGTAGGCAGTATGAGGGCTCCTCCTCTTCCTTCTGCGTTACAGCCAGGTACTTTCCCAGGCTGTGCTGGGGGAAGAAGCACGAGAGCCACAGCTCCAGAGCTAAGCATGCAAGGTACGTGCATGTGGGATCCCACAGTGATGCGTGATCGTGCACCATTTTCGGCTACAAGCTGAAAATGAAATAGCGCACAATCGGCACCTGCCAGCCCTAGCAGCATCACGCAATTGTGAGGACATCATCTGAAATGCTCCTTGCAATTGCACGACACCCCGGAGGTCCTTTCACGTGGCTTTCAAATGCCATGTGGAAAAGGCCAAGGACTGAACCTGCAGCCTTCTTCTATGAAAAGATATGCCCATAACAAAGATATATGGCCCCTTCCTGGAGTGCTGGTTTTGATGATAACTGTAGGGGTGTGTGAATGAATTTAAGGAGTACTTTTCTTCTCACATAATGTGCCATACAGAAATTATGCCCAGTTCTTCATTCCTTGTAGCCTGATATTTTAAAAGAACAATTGGACTACAAGCACAATCTATAAATGATGCATCACATTTGTTTTCATATTGTTCTAGAATTTGGAGGAGACAAAAAGTTCCATTCATACTACTGCTATGATTGTTTTGACTCATTTTTAGAGGGAATAATGTATGGCTTTGAACTATATAATGTGGATCCAGATCACATCACAAGTTTTTCACTGTGCAGTGATAAATAATGCATCAGCTTCAAATACTTAACAGAGATTGTTTTGTTATCCAAACCATGAGTGAGAATTGGATATGTACAAAATGTCAGTATGACATATTACAAAAAATACTAAATATCAAACCCAACAGATCTGAAATGAACATGGGAGTTTGGTTTGTTTCAATTGCCTTCCCTAATCCAGAATCTCGAAACACATGGTGGTAAATCTGAACATTACTATTCAATATATGCATACATTTGAATATGTCACCAATGCAGCATTGATTCAACCTGTTCTTTTTCTCCATTTTAATCACAATAAAGCTCAAAAACAAATAATTAATCTGTAAAAAAAAATCTTGTGCGTTCCTCTCTGGATATATAGCTTCACCTAGATTATTTCATTTTTGAAATAGGTAATAGAACACAGATCTAAATACTGCACTTAATTTCAAACTTAAGCTGCTTAAATTAGTGTCATGTCACTAGCTTATTTTGGATTATCAACTGAGTAATATCTTCATATATATTTGTAGTTATTATTATTCCTTGGGCAATGATATCTGATTCCCCCGAACTAGTGGAGCAAAGGGCAAGGTGACCAGAGGTGAACAATCTTTTGAATCCCAAACAGACATAAAAGCACCCTGTTAGATCCACATTCTCTTGTTCCAGCAACAATAACTTGCACAGATAATCAGGCGGCTTTAAGAGAGTGAAAATAAAACAGTGTGCAGAAGGGAAGGGGAGAGCTGCTCAAAATATTATGACAATAATAGTTATGATTAATGATAACTGTCTGTCAATAACCTTTGCAACCCATGACAAAATAGAAAATAGAGTGTGTGGTACATAAGACAGATGTAGGGATATGTGAAGTTGTGGAATCTCTCCATCCCAATGCTGCCACATGTCACCATTTTCTGAAAAAAGATGGGATGTTCTGGTCACTTCTGCTGTTTTGTTTGTTTTTCCTTCTAGGGTTTGGGGTTGTTTGGGGGATAGGACTCCACCAAAGTGATTTGTTACAAAATTGTACCCCTAGCAAAAAACTGTTGTTGTTGTTGTTGTTTTTCTATAGTGGGGGTGTAAGAGTGTAGTAGACCCCAAGACCATACAGGAGCACCTCAGGTCCCATGAGCTGCATGATTACTATTCCTGGAAACACAAAAATGACATCATCTTCTGAGCCATATAGAAAGGCAATTTCCATAGCTTCTCGGGAAAACGAAAAATGAAAAGAAATACAATCAAAAATTCCAATTTATACTTGTATTCAGAATTGAACAGTGGATTAGTCAGGAGCAAGCATGAGGATCAAGTTCTAAAAACACTGAAAAACCCTTCCATTTCATATTAATGACAGTAGTAACTATAGGAATACACACATCTACATAAAAACAGTACATTGGTGAGACATATTTCTGCTCTTAAAAAGCCTATGTTACACAGACTGGGAAAATGCCAGCTGGTGATTTCTGACTGGTTGTGGGAAGCCTTCTTGCCATCCATTTCAGTTCCTAAATCTGATGTAGCTGTTTAGGATACAATAAGGGCCTGACTATAACATCCAGACAGTTTAGTAGACCCGAGTGATCTCTGTGCCTAGGTTGCTTCCTACAGTGGGAAGAGAGAGGAAGAAACAAAAAGTAGGCACTGACCAAATTGCTCAGAAGCACCCATGAGTAGTCATGGTAGCTACAAGGAAGCTAGAAGACTAATCATGCAGCTTATAGTAAGTAGCAAGTTACTCTCCCTGTGGGAATGGACTGAGGAAACATTGGCACTTCAGTGTGTGTGTCTCCCCAATCACCTTTTAAGACATATCCACTTTTGAAATGCATGTGGCAGAATGTAAGAGAGCTTTGTGAACCAGATATATCAGCAGAAGTAGCTAGATCTGTATATGGGGCAGGATTTAAATTGGAGTAATGAATGGAAGTGCTTCCTGATTCATGTTCCCAAGGTTTGGCCCTAACCCAGATATTCTGTATAGTTCTGTGCTTTTCTGTATTATTAGTCTCGGAGAGGCAACGGCCAGAACATTTAGCTGTCTGCTATGATAAATTTGTGTGGGACTTCAAAGAGAAAGTAACTATTCAATCAAACTCAATGCCTCAGTGAATGCAAAGTCAGGTTTCTTGGGATCAAGCTCAGTTACGATAGCCTGATTATACGGACAAGATCTGAGCTTGGAACAATAGTTTCACAGTGTTAAACATTAGAAATTGGAAATTTCATCCATTTGCTTAAGCACTACCAATTGGAATTGTTTTTTCATTAAGTGGTCATTAACTAACTCTTGACTGAGGCCCTTTCTGCAGGACAATGCTCTCGCACATCATTCCATCGCAATCCCAGCAGCACCTCTGCCAGGATGTTCCCAGTGCTTTTCTCTGTGTGTGTGTTTCCAGTGCTCTTCTACACACCTGACGGGCTGCCTGTGGAAAGGGGCACGAGGGACACACCACTTCCTTTCACACTGCAGCTGGCCTTCTTCCCATGCAATGAGGAAGGAAGTGCATGATCGCACTTCCAGCCCTTCTGCATGGCTGGTTGCGATGGACAGTCCACACGATCAGGGGTCATTGACGGAGTTTTTCCATCAATGATATACTGTGTAATCACGCTGGCTGTTAGCACAAGAAGGGTGGGACCACAACAACATCATGCAGAAGTGTTGTCGCAGTTCCACTCCTCTCGCGTCCCCATGCTGGAGGACACCGGCAGAAAGGGCCTGAGATGTTAGTGCTGGTTATAAATCTCTACACCCATCTTTCCTTAACTGAGTAGGTAAAAGGGTGTGTATAAAAAGAAGTAGTGTTTGGTAAACAGCAGAACGCAGAAGGGCAGAGAGAAATAAATGAAGAAGTCAAGAAAAGAGAGAAATGGGGATGAGGAGGAACACTTTTCACTTACTTATCCAAAACCTAGTACTGTTTGAGTAATATACTAAGTAACAGCAAAGGAGTTCATTGCAGTTCACCTCAGCTAGTATTGTTACATATATTATAGAATCATATACAAAAGAAATCAGAATATAATCTGTGGGACAAGTTACTGAAGACAGTGTGCTCCTATACACCAGAAAGACTCCAAACACTTTCCTTTTTTACAGAGCCAGGGCTAGGTGGGAATACTGTTTGACCTGAAAGGCCTTAAGGCCTACAATGCCTTTCCAAAAGGCCCCGAAAATATTACATAATAATTGTACATTATGCTGCAGTATAGAAAAGAAACCAGCCCAGAACATAATCGGTAGAAGGAGAACTTACTGAAAGAAGCAACAGAGTACCCCTCCCCTGAAAGACTTCAAACAATTCAATGCAGTTTATAAATGGACATTCTGGGCCTTTCTGCACTACACTATTATAGTGCTATTATTCTACTTTCAACATGCTATGGAACCCTGGGCTTTGCAGTTTAGGGAGCGGCATTCAGAATGCTCAGCCAGAGAGCTCTTTGACCTCAGGAAACTGCAAACCCCAGAATTCCGCAGGATGTTGAAAGTGGAATAATAGTACTATAACAGTGTAGTATGTAAAGGCCCTCTGAAATGATGTTAGCTGCTTGAGGGAGTTGGTCTCCCACTCCATCCCTCCCACCCCACTACCTTCCATGATTCACTCTTTTATTTTATTTTTTTAATTTCCTTTCTTCTTTTTCTCTTCTTTTCCAAACTTGGCTTTTCTCCTCTACAAGTTCAATTATCTGATCTGGGCTCCACAAGGTTTTCTCTCTTCCCCTCCATCCTCCTTGATGTCTTCTCAAAGAAATTGCATGTATTAGCTTAATTAATGATACAGCCAAGTACATTTCCTCTTATTCTAATATATCTTCTAATGCAACAGGCCTTCCAATTTTATTGAATATGACAAAGGTAGAAGCAACCATACTAATGTATTCTAACAAATTATAATAATCTAATTCACTAATTCATTTTTTTAATTTCAGTGTTACTAAGGTTATCTAAAAAAATCTACTAAAAAAAATTGGGACTTAACAGCTTAACCAATTCATCAATAAGCTAAACTGAAACTCTGAAAAAATTATTGAATCCCACCACATGTAACTGTATTCTTTGCCCAGTGTAGCTGATAAGCAGGATTCAACAGGTGGGCATAGGAAGTGGCATATGGCTGAATACTTCAATGGAAGGAGATTTAAAAAATTTACTTCAATGAAAGAAGATTTAGCATGTCCTGAAGAGGACATTGCTGAATTAAGTGATATGTCAGAATTACCTAGACATTGCTAATATTTCCTTTGGGGGCAAGGGGCTTGACCATGAGATGGCTGCATAAGTTCTCATGATTATTTCAAGATCAATATATTGTCTGGGCTCATTTCAGTCTGGTTTTAGGTCAGGATCCTAAAGGCACAAGATCCCATCTGATCTTAGAAGCTAAGCAAGGGTCAGCTTGTTTAGTATTTGGATGGGAGATCACGAACAAATACCAGGTGTTGAAATCTATTTTTCAGAGGAAGGAACTGACAGAAAACACCTGTGGGTATTCTTGCCTAAGATAACCCTCTGAAAGTCATGGGGTCACCATAAGACAACTTGAAGGCACATATATACACACAGTGTCATAATGACCTTGGTTGCCCTGACTGATAACTTACTTTAGGGGAGTGGTATCCATTGATTTGTCTGGCTCACTGAATGGTTTTTGATACTATTGAGCATGATATCTTAAAAAGGTGACACCTCTTTAAATAAGTGTGTATGAATGTGTGTGTGTGTGTGTGTGTGTGTGTGTGTGTGTGTTGACTGATTGCATGGAATGACTGAATCATAAAGCCAGCCAAGACAGAGCACTGGAAAATATTGGCTGGTAGAGACATCTACCTGGAATAGGCATATTTTGACACAATGCGGATAACAGGCTGGAATCATTATCATTATAAAGTTTTGAACTTCCCCACAAAAATATTTGATACCTTGAAACATTTCATAAATTGCTGTAAGTGAAATAGCTAGACCTGACTATATATAGATGGGATTTCATAAAAGGTTATAAAGATGAGATTGTGACATTATCACATAATGGTAAATACATGACACATTCCGCTGGCATTTAAAAAGACTCTTTTTTCTTTTTTTTCTTTTTTGTCAAAAAGCTTCTTCTGCAGTAGCTATTCTCATTACTATGAAGATTGCATTAATTAGCTAGAAATGTCTGTGAGAGAATAAGTAGGTTTTGCCACTGAGCACTGCATTTATTTTATTTTATTTTATTTTTGAGAGAGGTGGCTTGGAGTATATTATGCCTCATTGTTCCACCAGGATGCCAAGGAGACACAACACATTTACCCCCATTTTTTTATGTCTCTCATTATTGAACAAATAGTTATAAGTTTAGATTACTTCAGGTGATTAGAAGCTCATTTCTTCCTGATGGGGAAAATTTTTAACTTCAGCAGGAGTTATTCACCAACTCATGTAACAGGGCCTTTGAATTCTTTCCCAGTATTTATTATTCATTTTTATTAAATGCTGCAGCCATCCAGGGAAGCAATCATGGACACACAATAATGCAAGATGAATATTTCAAATGAGCATTTTGTGAACAAATACACAAGCTGGCACTTGCTCACAGGAGCTCCTGAACAAATGTTTTCCAATTTTGCTGCATCCCTGCATACTTTGTCTTTCTACTGCAACATAATGGTGTGTGAGGGGAGGAGTATGACTTAGGCTACAATCTTGTGCATATTTTCTTGAGAGTGTGTCCTGAGACATAATAGAATGAAGGAAACCATTTTACGATTGTACAATAGATGAAGCAACTGAAGTTCTTTCAAACTAGTAGGTCCGCATTTCTGACAGGTGAAATTAAAGTAGAAAAAGAGTAGGCTAAATGGCTTGGTTTTTCTTTTAACAGTTGCAGAGTTCACTGTACTTTCTTGAAAAGGATTTCCAGTTGGCAATAAATGGGGCTTGCCCAGTCAAGAACTCCTGTGTGGGTCGTACTTCTGTGGAGGCTTTCACTGTACAAAGCAATAAGTTCCCAAATTAAGAATGAAAGTCAGGTGCCCTTAAGATGTTTGGCTTGTGTCCTGTATAATTGAGAAGCTATTCTTTTACTTCAGAGTTCTGTTGAAGGGTAGTTTTACAACATTTCTGGCTTGTTCTTGATTTCCTCTTTTATATGAGAGCCTCAAATAGCCCAGGGGAGCAAAAATCTCACAAAACTGAGCACTTAGGCCTTCAAAAGACTTAAAAATTGGGGGAACGTGGTAGGACTGATCCCTTAGGGCAATGTGCCCCCTCCCCACCCTTTGCAATTGCCCATTTAGCCAACAGTAGAAGAGTCCACTATACATCTTACCAAAAAACCCATGGGATGGGCAAAGAGTGATTCATGCATGTTGCTTTTAAACTGTTTTAAAGACTGTTTTGAATCTTTATTTGTTTTATATTGTTTTATATAGTTCTTTTTCTGCTTTCACCAAACCCCGAGCTCTTTCCATTTAGGATGAGATATAATTACATTAATTAATTAATTAATTGATAGTTTTGAGCAGTTGAGGCTGAATTTATTCTAAGGTTGCAAACAGAAAGGTATGCAGTAGCAGAATTACCCATCTTCAATCCTCATGGACTCTGGTGGTCTTCCTCTTCTCACTCACCCAGATACTCTCTCTTTCTTCTCCCCATTTAAACACAGACTCAGGGGTTCTATGTCTCCTCTCACCCACCCACCCATCCAGTGGCACTCCTTCTCTGTACCCACCATTGCCTTTTCGTTCCTTAAGGTAAGCATTCTCTAGCTGATCTTTATCTTCTTTTCTCCTTCTACTCTTTTGGTCTTTCTGTCCTTCCACCCTATTCATTCAGCCTTTCTTTCTATTTGCTCTCTCTACACCTAATATAGCACCAGAACTATTCCACTCTTTTTCTATTTAACATTTCAGAAGCGTTCAGAGATCCTCCAGAGGGAAGCAACAGTCTTGTCTTGCATGTTGTTTTCCCCACCGTGCCTCTGGCCTATGCGGAGTTGCCTAGAGACCCTCTGGAGAAATTAATATGACAGGCCTGACTGCAATTTCTTCTCTGTTGGTTTAGGAAGATGGTACTGGGGGTGGGAGGTAGAGACGCATTTAAATTAATTACAATTAATCCAGTCTTTCTTAAAAAAAAAACAAAAATCCACAAAGTGCATATCCCTTGGGTCCCCTTGGAATGCATGCCAAGTTTCAGTTGCTTAGGTTTTACAGTCTTAAGCTATGGCAGACAAAAACACACAGACACACACTCTTTTTAAAATATAGTAGTAGAGATACTACCTTTGCCTGGGAATAAAACCCTCAGTGTTCTTTCTGTTCTCTGTCTCTACTACTTTTTTTTCTTTTACACCTTTTTCCTTTTCCTTCACCCTGGAATTTATTCAGCCAGTTCCAGCTCTGCTTGAGTTAAAAACATCTTTGTCCTACATCCCATCCCTACTTTTTTCTTCCCTTTCTCTGATCTTTCTCTCCCTTCATTTTGATGGTCACTCATGCTCAACCAACACTGCCTGTATTAGAGACCATTTTTTCTCCACACACTTTATTTTTTTCTATTCTTCATCTTCTCTTTTCTCTCCCTACTTCTTTTTCTTTGTTAGTCTTTCTCTCTTTCTATTCTGCTGAACAGAAAATATCAGTTCCACCTGGGTTATACACCCCTCAGTGCTTATCCACCTTCTCTCTCTCTCTTTTTTTTTTAGTTGTTCCATCTCTTATTCTTTTTCTTTCTCATATATCTTTCTCCAGTGCTCATTAGGTTTTCTTCTCTTAATGCCTCGACCCCTGTTACCCCACACCAAAAATCTCTTCTCTACCTCCCTTTTCTTATTCAGGTGTTTGAACAATTGCAAGGTGGGTTGCAGAGGAAATAGCTCTATGGAGCTGCCTATAGGCCTTGCGGAAATATGATTCTTCCTGTGGAAATATGAAAATATGAAAAATATGAAATAAGAGTCTGCCTGTGGATCTCAAATCAATGATTTTATCAACTATTAGTTAGTATCTTCATCATTTTCCAGGTGTCTGGATTTCATAGTTTTGGAGGTATGCTGGGCACACACAATTTTATGTTAGAAAACCCTTATTTCCACCACTGCCCTCATGGTCTTTTTCTTTCCAAGTCCTCATTCTTCTTCCAAGCAATAGGAATTCTCTCTCTCAGCCGTTCCCTGTTTCTTTGAAATGTAGGAGTTGTGGGACCTGATAAGCAAAGTAGGGCCTGAATTTACCTAGAATAGATCTGGGCAAGCTGAGAGCACATGGAACCCTTTCCAAGGCTTAATGTGTTCTCCAGTTACAAATAAATGGCCTTTTATCTCTCCATACTTCCCAGACCACTCTTTATTCTGTCTAAAAAGTAGAATAAGTCACCTCTCTGTGTAGACAGCTCAGAAGTCCAGGAGCAGAAAACTGGTCTCTGGACCCACACAATTGTCTGCTGTGAGTCTAGAAGCCTCATGAAGAAATAAGCCTCCTAGGCCTGGCTCCAGATTAATTTCTAAGGGCATATTAGGTATGCCTAATATCTAAAGATGGTAGAGCAGGCTAAAGGCCAATTTTAATTAGCTAATATTCATCAATCCATTAAAGAAAAATAAGCTATGCCCACCCGAATGTCTCCTTATTAACTATGTCAAATACCAAGTGTCTAGGTTTCTTGTTCCTGGAGTTACAGCAGGTACTTACACACATTCTCTTCTATTATTATTGACAAATGAATAGATAGATAGATAGATAGATAGATAGATAGATAGATAGATAGATAGATAGATAGACAGACAGACAGTCAGACAAACAGACTTGCCTCAGTGGTGGCGGTTTCTCTTCTTTTCCCCAGAGTGCCCACTCTCTTACATAAAGTTCTTCAGTTCTATATGGTTTTAGGTACACCTTACCTTCCCACAATAATATTTAGCAATTTCACAGCCAGGTTAACTGAGGCAGGAGAATGTCAAGTGTCTGGTCATGCCTTAAGCAGCAGCTTACACTAATTAGAACAGCTTCTGAATGACTGCTGCTCTTCTCCTTTCAATATTAAACATTTAGATATTTCTTAAAACAGAGAAGACTTACAGATTCTAGTGCTGGATGAATAATAACAAGCTAGTTGTTATTATTATACAATAAACTATTCATTTGGCTGATCTTAATTCATTCCCCACTGAGTTGTAATCCACGTTGTTAACGTATGCTCTAGATTGTACCATAACAATGAGCATAAAGTTCAACCTTTGGAGAAAGAAATCAGAATAAAGCAGTAGGTTGAAATAAGCTGTTGAATTTAAACAAGGGGGGGAAAACCACAATTTGTGGTTGTTCCTGTCATTTGTTGTCTTTGCTAAAGACACAGCTTTTTTTTCTTTTTTGTAGTTATGCTAATATTTATTCCACAAGTGCTTGAGAATCTCATCAAATATTCCAAGTGTCAATGTTTTCATCTTTGCTCTATCAATATTTATAACTGGAGAGCACATCATTGTTACAAATACCTTGGGTCAATGAAAAATACCCATTTACAAACAGTATACATAAGAAAAAAGCAGTTGAACAATATAATTTCTCTCTGCCTTTGATTGAGTGTCCCACAGGTAATGAGAATAGAAACTCCAAATAAATTATGAAGGTCATACCCTCTGGTATAACAAAGCAAAATGCTTTTATAAAGCTGTCTGCTGGCAAGGAAGCCATGCTTTGTAATGACAGACCATGTGCCTAGCTACTAGAGTCTTAGTAACAGAATTGCCCAACATATTACCCAGCTGACAAAGGGTCAGTTCACCCAAACAAAATTCACGTCAAAACCACCAGTAGAATACCGATCTTATGCACACACTCTATTACCATGCCGTACACCACCACTCCATGATAAGATTGGCAAAGAAAATATAAATCCTACACTGTTCTGGCTGAAAAGCCATCCTGGCAAAGAGGACTGGCTGAACATGTGCACAAGTAGGTCAGTTGGGACCTCAGGACATGGCCAGGTCATATCAGTTGGGAAGCTCCAATGCTGATGAGCTTGCAGTAATCCCCTCAACAACTCCACTTTCAAACACAATAGCACATGAAGTTGCCTCAATAGAGCAACTGATGGTCATCAACCTGTTCCCTCTTCCTGCCCAAATTCTCCTTTGTATCTTTACCTGTCCAGACATTAAGAAGCTATTGCAATTCCCATCAATTTCTTTGTCACCTAATGTCACCTAATGACCATCAGCCCATTCCGGACCCCATTGTCTACTCTGCCATTACCACCTTCTCTTTCAGGGCTGAAAAACAGTATTTAAACTCTGGCTCTGAGCCAGACAACTCACAGTACACTGGATATAGGCCATCATTCTCCTGTTCAGATTCCCATTCTTGTGGCTGCCCTTGGATCCCTAGACTGAGCCACATGACTTTGTCTCTTCTGTTCAGGATAGGTAATATTGCCCACTTTATCCTACCTCCTTGCTCTCCAAATTTCCTTCTGTTAGCCTTGTGTGATTGTGAGACTGCTTGACTCTTGTGTGTTTGTGATTCCCCCCCCCAATAAAACATTCTTTGGACCTCCAACTGATGTCCATGCGTTAGTACAGATATACAAACGTGGAAAGATCGTGTATGGTTACCCATCTCTCACAGTGCTCCCTTTTGAGCTATAATTCCACCAAGGTACTGGTACCATGGGTAGATCTCTGAGTCACCCACCTTTTGGGGTAACAATTCTACCACATGTGTGGCATATATGTAATGCAATGTAGTGCTTCAAGCTACATCTTAGTTCAGACACTGGGGGAATATATATAATTCTCACATTCCACCACAAGCAGATAATTCACAGTCACTGATATTATGAGCTAACTCAAAATAAGCCTAATGAAAGATTTGTGTTGTGTTGATAACTTGTGCAAGCACAAACATCCTCAAATAAATCAGACTATACTGACTCGTAAGAAGCCATCCTAACAAATTAACTGAAAGATGTGATATTGCTCTAATCAATAGTGTCACTAAGTTCGACAAAGATCAACATGGAGAATTGATTATGTTGCACATCTATAGGAGAGGGGTGTGTGTGTCCTACTGAAACGTCTGAATTTCCAAAGCCACCCGCAGAAGCCAAACAGAATTACATGAACACTTTCTAGAGTGTGAGCTATGATTTAAGTCTGTAACTATGAAGTGTGTCATACAGTTCCTACCTGCCCATCCACAGAGAATGGGCAAAGACTCCCTTAAGAGATTATCTTTACTGAATCTTACCTCTGCCAGATGGTTCCCTCCTACATGAGATATTGACTTAACACATTAGACATCTCATGGGTGGAAGAATGCAGACTAGGATTTAAACCAAACCTTCTATCAACCCAGAGTCTGCCATCACACTTTTCCAACCCTTGCAGTATGAGCTATGGTTATTTTCATCAATTTGCATTTTGTAAATATTTTCCCCAGACTATATATTTAACATACAAATATTTCAAATATAAAATAAAGCTATGAAATCTAGAGATGTATATGAATAACTAAGATTAAGCAGGCAAGCATGGTATAACTGCAGCTATTGAGACCAGTATAGATACAGCAGTTAAAATACCTGTTGTTTCGATGACCTTGAGAGATTGCCATGGACAACTAGATGAGTTGTCTCCTGGGAACAGCTGGTAAGTTTCCTATTCTACTTGTGAGAAGATGTAAGTGTGTATTAGTTTCACACAACAGAGACTCCTGCAATCTATAGTACTTGCATGTGCATAGATGCATGGTACATGGCCTCATTAACTGTTCCTTTTACAGACCATCTTTGTGAGCTTTCTGCACCATCCAGAAATAATCAACATGGCATTTCCACTTACATAACCACATACTCTGCCTCCTGCTTTACATATCTCTGTAGGTCTTTAATTGTCACATATTATCCTTCCTGTTTTCCATATATATGCAGGTCTTTAATCAGACCATAGCAGACATCTTGTTGACTAGTCCCAACTAAAGGAGATCCATTCAATAAATTATTGCATGTTAGATTAACACATAGAATTCTAAATGTCCTTCGTTAAACTGGAAAGCCCAGGATTCCATAGGATATTGAAAGTGGAATAATAGCACTATAACAGTGTAGTGCAGAAATGGCCTAAATTTTGTATTTCACTTTAATGTCATCTAGATTTACATAAGGAAACCTCAAAGAAGGCAAAGCATAAAGCAGAATGACAAGCTCATCCATTAGATTTTTTTCTACATCAAGGAGGAATTTGGATCTCACAAGAGTTCAGATTATTTTTCCCTGATACTTGCCAATGGGAGACATGATTATAACCCTTTTCTCTATAAAACAATCTTTATGGAAGCCAGAATGGAAGTAGTATGCAGACATCATGTTGGGAAGCTTCAAGGTGGCAGCATGTCATGAGCAGAGATGTAATTTCCTCAGAAGTCACATGAGTAATTTCAGCAATGTTCTTCCTGCTACAAGAAAGTCTTTGAAAATCACACAGCTGTCAAAGGCTTTTCACAATGTAAGATTTATTCTATGCCAAATTGGCACACGGTTGTTTTGTGCAGAAAACAGAATTTTCTACACAGGTAGCATTTTCTGAATAGAAAACAATATTTCAACAGGGAAATATTTGTTCTTTCTCAGAAAATGTTTTTTTCTGTGCAGAAAATGTGGAGTTTTTGTGCAAATCAACCATGTGCAAATTTTAAGCCAAAACCTCAACTACAGAGTTTGCTGTGCAAATAATACTATTTCTGTGTTGAAATGTATTCTCCATGCAGAACTAGTGTCCTGCGCAGATAATGCTGTTTCCATTGCAAAACAACCACATTTGAATTTTGTGCAGAATAGGTCTTGATCTGCGAAGATTCTCATAAGTCCAAGATTCTTTTCATTTCCCAAATATTTTTGTAATATTCTATCCATACCTACTCATAAGGAGAAATTTCACAAGGTCCAAGTTTTGTCCATGATGTTTGCCACATAGAGTGACCAGACATAGCTTAGACTACCTTACAACCTGAGAAGGTAGTTGAGCTATATTGTTGCCTGTTCTGATGAATGCAGGCAAGATGGGACCTGTCTTATTTTGGCTATCAATGGAATACTCCAGTTCCAAAGCAAAGGCACTGCTGCACTTATATTGGCAAAGGAATCTTCCTGACATACCAATGAAGACTTTCTACTGCAGTGGTTCTCAACCTGTGGGTCCCCAGATGTTTGTGGACTTCAGCTCCCAGAAGCCCTAGCCAATATGGTCAATGCTCAGGGCTTCTGGGAGCTGAAGTCCACAAACATCTGGGGACCCACAGGTTGAGAACCACTGGTCTACTGCCACTGGCACCACCACTACCACCCCACACACACACATACACTCTGAACTGGTGTATGTTACATGGTGCCTGAGGCTTTGGATGGATTTTGGTGGGGGGAAAATGCTAAAAAGAAAATTCCTGTGGTTTGATCATGAACTGTGGTTTGCAATGAACTGTATCTCCTTCCAAGAGGATTATTCTATAGAGCTTTTCCTCTTCTCTCATTTTCCACAAAAGTCACCCTGCATCCCGTAATTCCCATAATTCATGCCAAGAAAGGAAGATGCATCCAGTTTGCAAAAGGTTGCTTGCTTGCTTGCTTGCTTTTTTATCCTTGTAGGTCTCTCCTGCTCTGCTGTGTTGTCTTTTAAGACTGCTGGCCAAGCCCTTTGCTTTGAAACCAGCTGGAAACTGTAGGGCCTATGGGAGGATTTCTTTGATGTAAATTCCACTTTGGTAAGTGATGAGCAGTCTTTTGTTGATTGCACCGAGACCAGTGTAATTTTATTACATTAAATGAAATGAAACAACAACAACCTATAACCAATAGGTAGTCAAAGTAGTGCTGTGGTTTGGGTGAATGTTGAAGGACAATAGTGGACAGTTTTGTGATGTGGTGTATCACCCAGCAGGTGATAAGTGATAAGCAAGTGATACTGTGATAATGGGGCTTCCCATTATCTAGGCTTATCAAAGGGAGATATTTCCCTCTTCAGGTAAACCAAGGGTTAATGAGGTGTTGGGATTACATCAAGGGTCACAGGGTGAGAGTTGACCAACCAAAAGGAAAGGGTCAGCATCACAGGTCACAAGGTGAGAACTGACCAATCAAAAGGAAAAGAGGCAGGCATCTTGGAGAGGCTTCCAGATCCTTCCATGGAGGAAAATATAAAACTTCTGAGAGGCCATGTGGCCATACACAGAGAGAGAGAGAGAGAGAGAGAGAGAGAGAGAGAGAGAGGAGAGCTGGGCCAGTCGAGCTGGCAGCATGCCGTGTCTCCTGGACCCCCTCTCTTCTCCTTTAGACCATATACGCCTATAACCTAATTGTGAGTAACTAGAAATAAGTAGTTAGTCACGTTAGGGATGTTGTTATTTTGGGAATTGGCTGATCTTAAGAATGTATCCGTGCTGTTATATCTGTTTTGTAAATTCTTGTAACCAAGTGTACCTGGGAGAGGGGAGTCTCCCAAGTGTATATTGTTTATTTGCATGCCTTGATTAAACACTTTTATAAACCTCCGTTTCTCTCCATTTCCACGCCAGGGTTGGCACACGCTACATAGGACCTCTCTCACTCGGGGGGGGGAGGAAGATCCTTACGCTTAGAGATTGGGCAGAGTCCCTCCTGTTCTGTCCAAATAATTCATAATTCATTGGGGTGGTGGCAGCATACCTGATAGAGCTGGGGACATTGCCAGTCTTTCCATGCGTGGAAGTCAGCTTTGGAAGGCTGGCAAGAACCCCAGTAGAATGCTGGGAGGGAACGTCCAGTCCTGCAAGGGTGGGAGTCCACTTAAGAGACTGGAAATAAACCTACAGTGTCACAGATACGCTTACTGGGACTCTCTGGTTGCTTTGCATCTTCCCTGGATTCTTGGTACTGCTGTGAAGATGGCTTAAAGTTTTATTTGTATTCCATGTCCCTGGATCCACAGTCAGCAAACTATGGGCCTGCTTCAAAGGGAATAGTGCTTTATTTATTTGTTTAAATATTTATATTCCTCATATATCAAGAGATCTCAGAGTGGTTTACAGATAGCACTGAAACAGATTAAACAGGCTAAAAACAGTAAGCTAATTTCAATCAGCTAAAAACATATTAATATAATAAGTTTTAAAAACAAATTTATGAATTTCAATGTTTTTAAAACTACAGTAGAGTCCCGGTTATCCGACATGTGGTTATCCGACCTTCCGGATTAACCGACATCGCGGCTGCCTGGGGGCGTGGCTGTAGGCATTTCCACGCCCCCAGACACACCCAGACACACCCCCAGACACGCCCCCAAAATGGTGGCCGCCACAGGCCTCTGGCTAATCCGACCTTTCGGTTATCCGACCCTTCGCCCGCCTGTTTAGGTTGGATAACCAAGACTCTACTGTATATATAACATTCTTTGGGTTGAATTAGTGAGGCCCAAATGCTTTGGTGAGCAACCAAGGTTTAACTTGGTGCCTAAACGATATGAATGTTGGTGCCAGTCAGAAAGCATGCCACTGGTGACATGCCACAGCTGAAAAGGCCCTCTCCCATGTTCTGACACAGTGTATTGATCTCACTGGTGGAACACAAAGGAAGACCTCCCAGAAGATCCTAATCCTTCAGCAGGCACATATTGGGAAAGATGTGCCCTCAAGGGGATAGGCCCCAAGCCTATCCTAAATGTCATCACAAGCATGTTGAAATTCAGATTGGAAATGTATTGACAGCCACTGCAGCTCTTTTAAGATTGGCATTACATGGAATCTATACGATATTCCAGTCAGCAGTTGACTTCACACTAACTGCAGCTTCTGAGTCTATTTCAAGGGCAGCCCCACATAGATCATGTTACAGTAGTTTGATCAGGAGGTTACCAGAGCATGGACTACAGCAGCTAAGTTATCTCTATTCAGAAAAGACTGTAGCTGGCCCATCAGCCAAAGCTATCACCAAGCACTCTGAGCCACAGTGTCCACTTTGGCTTCCAATGACAGAGATGGATCTAGGAACACTTTCAAGCTACATACCTGTTCCTTCAGGGGGAATACAGCCCCATCCAGAACAGGCTGTTTTCCCAGTTCCTGACTTGAGAACCACCAGTTCACAGATCTTCTATCCTATCAGGATATAGCTTCAATTTATTGACTGTCATCCAGTCTGTTACAGCATCCAGGCACTAGTCCAGCAACTGCACACTCCAGCTGACTCAGATGACAAGGAGAAATAGAGCTAAGTGTCATCAGCATGCAGTGTTGTTAAGCAGGGCATAGGAGAAGGGATATGGATATTTTCAGAACACAGTATTTCCATCTTTGTTTTTCAAATTTGCTTCAGGCTGCATTTGCTCAAGATTAATCTAGTATTCAGCAAATCTTTTGATAAATACACCCCAAACTATAAGAAAAGCATGGGAAAGACAGTGATTCAATGGTAGAATAGATGGTCTTCATCCCAAAAGTTGCATGTTCAGAGCCTAGTATCTCCAGATAAGAAAGAATCTTATCTGAAATCCTGAAGAGCCACTGCCAGTCAATGTCAACAGTGCTGGGTGAGAGTGATCAATGAGCTAACTCACTATGAGACAGCTTCTGTGTTCCTAAATCTGTATTTGGTGCAGATTTCACCTACATGTCTTTATAGTGTGAGAGTAAAGGTCATGGCTTAGAAGCATTTTTTTGATTATGGAAGGTCAATATTAAGTTGTATGATTCTAAGTCTGAAACCTCATAATATGGGATGGTTCTTTTTCTTTTCCTTTCTTTTGTCTTTTTTTTTTCTTGGTCTTTTTGTGTCAATTTTATGTTCCTTTCTCTTTAATATTTTCTTTTTCTTTTTTTTGTATTTGCTTCTTATGTAACGTATTTTGTGAGTTTCTCTCTTTGTTACTTACGTTTTTGTATATATTCTGTTCCTGTGAGGTTCTCCCCCCTATATATTTAAAAAGTATTTTTTTAAAAAAAAAGCTGCACTGTTCGAAAGTTTGTGTTAGATAAATAAGATCTTTTAGGATTGTCATTCTTAGTGTCATACAAATTAATATGGAAACAAGTATCTACATGCTTTTCTTGACCATTTTCACAGATGTGTTAGACGACTACTTCTACAACTCCCACCATCCCAGGTGTTTCTCATGGTGGATTATAGGAGAAGACCCTTGTAGTCCACCTGGGGAATATCAGGTTGGGGAAAGCTTGGAAGTACAAGTAAACATTTTCAACTCTCCACAAATGGTTTCTCAAAACTCAGCATTCTATTTTGAGGGGAAATAAATTGGGACAATTTCACTCATGTTTTTCTAGTGGGAGAAGAAACTGTCCAACAATTTTTATACTCCAGTTCAACAAGAACAGTTGCACCAGTACTGTGTTTGTTTCCCTAAAATTGATCACCACATACACACATGCACATGCTCAATGTCTTCTGTTTCCCCCCTTCAGATTCATATTTTCTCTCTGCTACTCAGTGTATCAAGGATAGTTAGAAAAGAATGCTCTCACAGCATAAAATAAGGGAAACTATTTTTTTCTTTCCTAAGAAATTTTGCTCATGCTGGGGCTTAGGCATCTACCATATGTTCTTTGGCTTCGTTCTATGACTATCAAACTAACATATAGCATATATTAGGTAAGCTATATATAGCCAAATATGGAAGGTACTCATGATGCATTCCCAGTACAGCCTTTACTGTTGAATAAGTTGCTCTTTTTGAAACCCACATGTGCACAGCAAGAAAGCGTGTAACTTCTCCAAGATAGTGGTATTTTATTGTTTTTGGAAAGTTTGTTTTCATAACATTTGCAGAAAAGCACTAACTTTAACTAGGAAACTAAATATTTTCACTCACACATCTTCTCCAATGCTGAAAGTATTTTTTTAAAAATGTCTCAGATGGATTTGAGATCTGTTTGCAAAAAAGAAATATCAATTCCTTCATGACTTCCATATTTTCCCTTGTATGCATTAGAAGCCATTTAAGTATACATACTACAAATGCTAACCAAATAATGTCTTGCCTTTCCTACCGCTTTCTCTGTAAGTGACATAGCTAAATTATCGTTAGAGCCTTGATCTGCCAAATAGATTAAATATGTAAACACACAGCCCTGATCTTTGTAATGTGAGTGAGATTGTAGGTTAAAATTAATAAAACCTTGGGGTGGGCTGCCCTGGAGTCTTTCTCATAAGCCTGAAGCACAGTTGACTGTAACTTCTTCCTGCAGCCAGAATGAAAAACATCAAGATAATACATGTCCTTTATGTTTCCAACACTCTCTTCTTCCATCTTTTCTACATACAAACTCCCCTGCTACATCAAGAAGCCTTGCAGCTTGTAGTCTCAGAATACATCCTTACTTTTTCAACTGACAATACTACAATTGGTTCCAACATTAGTTTTCTAGAGAATACTATTCCTTATTAGAGATGTAAAAAGTGCTCTCAATTTTTCTCATTCTCAGTGAGAAATGACAGAGTGAGACAACTTGTTGGGACAATGGTGTGACCCTGCAAAACTTTCACATTGTGGGACTTTTCTGTTATTGCTGTTCAGAATTCATCTGCATTTTGAAAAAGTGATTTTGTGATAAGTATTTTGACATAAAACTGCTTTGTACAAAGCATGCTATTTTCTGTGTCAAAATGTCTTTAATACAAAAATAAGGTGGTTTTTTTTTTGAGCAAGTGAATTTTTCACAAGGTTGTGAAATGTGAAATATAATTGGAAAATGTGTAATCCTCTCCCAGAGAGGATACTGCTCCTAAAATTATTCATTCTTGTGTGTGTAAGTGAAATAAGTGAGCATTTAGATTATGCCTCCTCAGAATCATGATCAGAGTTTGTATAAAAGGCTATGGGAGACAAACCAAGATAATTATAGTAGGCATCTCCCCAACTTAGGCCCTTTCTACACCCTACCTGATCCCAGTGGCATCCCATGGGCATCTTGGTAGAGATTCTCCCAGGATGAGAGCATGACAGGAGTGCTCCCTTCTGCACTGCCTGCCTGAAGGAATGCAGGAGTCACAAACGCTACATGTCTTGCTTTCGCAGCACAGCCGGGCACTGTCCCAGGCTGCGCTGGGGCAGGAAATGCAGCCATTGCGCTTCCTGACCATCCGCAATTCAGGTAAGTGCAGGAGGGTGGTGGGAGGGCGGTACAATCACCAGTCATTGATGGGGAGAACCCATCAATGATTTGTGATGCCATTGTGTCTCCTGGGGACAGGGGAAGGATGGGACCCAGACGATGTCATGCAGAACCATCATCTGGGCCCCATCCTTCTCCTGTCCCCAGTGCGGGATGAAAACATCCTGCAGAAAGGGCCTTAGACTCTTTGATTGTGTGAGGAAGGCATCTAGAAGTACTGCTATATCTGAACTCAGGGTTTTCTCTTTGTGTGGCTTGGCTTGTGCTTTTCATGGTTCACAGTCAAATGCAGACATCTCTTTCCATCTCTACACAAGTACAAATAAACTTTAGGAGATTGGAGAAGATTTTTCTGCCACATAGCTTCTTACACATGCACGCGCACACACACACACACACACACATCATTCATTTTATTCAACTTGTACACCTTTCTTTCAAGGACCCAATCTGAGACCAATCACACAGTTATAGTATCTCTGAATATCAGAAATAGTATGCCAAAGGGCTTAGGTTGACAATTTGTTCCTTCCTCTCAAATAGGCAATTGATCAGGCTAGAGAGGGCTTGTTTCCTACTTTAAAGAAAAGGAACACACACACACACACAAAGCTCTTCCTATCTGAAGTGCCATTGATTCTTTACAAGAGAAGATCCTTTGTCCAGTCCAAATTCACTTTAATGGTAAATAAATGTAAGAAGGGAGAACAGGAGCTTTAAATTACCCATCAAAAATCAGCACACAGGCCATCAGAACATCATCTTGACCACTACATCAAGATATATTGTATTTTCACTTAAGTTATAGTAACAATTTCTAAATTTGCACTCTATAGATCTAAACTATGCAGATTTTAAGCAACTGTTTCTTCTTGGATTGCATTTCTTCTTTTTCAGCAATTTGAACATTGGTAGCTCAAAAGTAGTCTTCTATACATGCTGGACTGCAGTGTCTGAACACCATAACCTGTGGCTTGCTGGATTCCAACACAACACCTGGAAGATGCCAGTTTTAAAACCTTGTGGCCTGATTACACCACAGACCACAATGTTTGTTCATGTATTTAAACCTTCGAGCATAACGTAGATCTTGAGGGAGGAATGGATGGACTGGGAAGTTACTACTAACAAAGGGGGGGCAGGGTAGGATGCTTTTTACACAGCCTTTAAAAGCTGTTGAGTGATGAATGCTTTCAAGCCAACTCTCCCAGTTTCAGAGCTGGATGTTCAAAGTTCCACTTCACATGCACACCAGCAAAATTTCAAAGAAATTCTACAGAGGTAGAAGCACCAGGCAAAAAGTGAGGAAACAGACCCTCCACTGAGACAGCCTGTTACCCATCCTTAAGAGTTCTTCCAGCTAATAGGCCTGATGCGCAATCACCATTATTTCAAGAGCTTTGAAACTGCAAAGTTCATGTTGGAAATCAAACCTTGGAAATGTTTGATCTGTTCCTTAAATAGAAGATATCTTGCAGGGCAAGATTTATACAGGATTTTATATATTTCTTATAAATGCTGCTGCTCCCATCCCTTCCTCACGCACATACCTTATATTTTCAGGGTTTTTTTTTAAAAAAAAATATTTTCACAGGTGATTTTAGTAGATGTGATGAATCAGATTTCCTTTTATTTTTCAACCAGGAGGAGAAGGAGGAGATAACTTATAAGCTGCACAAATACCTTTCAAATGAGCCTTGGGACTGGAAGCAGTTCTTAGAATCTCAGGTAAATGTACTTCACATCACTTGCTACCAGTCCTCTTTATTGGAGATAGCATAAATTGAACCTGGGATCATCAACATGCAATGTTCAAACTCAGCCAAAGACCTACATCTTCTCCTACAATATAGAGGAGAACTGTGTGAAACAAGGGGAGCTCATCTGTGTTCATCAGGATCCCTTCCTCCAGAGCCTATCCAGTGTTAAACCATATTACTCTAGAATGTAGAATTCTGTCTTCTGGGGCTTTCAGGAGCTGCAATTCTTCTGATAAATTACTATTGATAAATTACTATTGGAGGGCCATGCACCTTTATTAAATAAATAAATAAAAAAGCATAAAACAACCCAGAATTGTAAAGGGGAGTGATTGGAAGATCACTCCCAGTTTTGTATAAATTATAAATGGCATGATGTGACCAGGGCAGTCCAAATGTTACGCTGTGAATTGGGGGTCCCGGGAGGGGCACCCAAACAACCAAACCAAACTAAACAAAGATGAGGAAATTAGTGGAGCACTCTCTTGGTTAACAAGAGGCAGGGTAACTTAGTGGGGATCTTTTACCCTATGTATACAGCGTCGGGTCAGTGAGCGGACAAAATAGTTCAAACTAGCAATAATATTTATTAAGCAATTATTAAGAAAAGCACAAACACACTTGCCAACTAGAAATAGGAAATAGAGCTTTGGGAGAATGGGTGATACGTCACCAATCTCGCAGTCCTGAAGGATCCAATGGAGGGCAGGAGGGCTTGGCGCAGCGGCCGAGGGGAGCTCACAGAATGAAGAGGCAGCAAGGCAGGAGAGCAGTCCAAATGTAAGTCTGAGCGTTCCAGTGAGTGATCCAAAGAGCTCTCAGAACTGGGATTTTTATAGGGGAAGGAATGACCGTGGGCTAGTCTGGTCTTGGGCGAAAACAATGAGTTTTGGACTGGACACAATGTCTCCGAAAGGTCAGAATTTACACGATTGAGTTATAGACCGAATTGACAATAGTATGGCCAGTATGTAGATGCGGCTAGCTTGGCAGTTAAGCACTTAGCTCGCCAGGGTGCCCTCTCGGGGCAGAGGTCTCTTTGTTTTGATACGCATCTGTAATGAAGGTGTTTGTTTCGGGAAGTCCCCTAAAGCAGATCTGGCAGTTTCTGGCTTGCCTTGGTATAAACAAAGGTGACTCAGCATATAATAGCCATGCCTAGCTTCATGCTTGTTCAGTGGCCTCACAAACACTTGGCTGGTGGCAGAGCGGGGCCGAATTATGATATCAAAATGATATCTAAAGGTTACCAAGGGCCAGGCCAGTTCACAGTGATAACACAAAGAAGTTGCAAAAGGAAAGGAGGATGTAGCCCTCAGATTCTCTGTGACTGATATAGTAGAAAGAGAAAGACAAACAGTAAAAAATAGGGTGAAAATTCTATCTGAGAAGACAGATTTAGCATTAGAGTGTATGTGCTGAATATGAGGGAGGACTGATTCTAATGAGAGCAAGCTGCAAAAAGAAAATGCTCAGAAGTTAGTATCTACACAGTGGAATATTGACCTATCCCGCAACGCTATTTCAGTAATTACAGAAATGATACTGTGTGTAAAATGCATTCATTCAACAGTCTAAATTATTATACAGATTTACAAAATGCTAAGTTTTTTAATCAAGGAGAGATGACAATTCTGGCAACATCTGTTGAAAGAGTACCCTAATCCCAATACAACCAGACATGTATTGCTAGAATAAATATCTTGTGGTTGTTGCTTCTGCTGCTGCTGTTATTGTGAGTCTTCAATTTGTTTCTGTCCTATGGTTATCCTAAGGAGAACATATAAAAGGGCTTTCTTGGCAAGATTTGTTAAGAAGGGGTTTGCTATTGCATTCATGAAAGGGTGAGGGTGAGTTCCCCAAGGTCATCCTGAGGACTTCCATTGCCACATGGGGAGTCAAACTGTAGTCTCTCAGAACTATAATACAACTACTATATCCACTATAAAATGAATAAACAAAAAAAGAATGTTGACTATTGCAGGATTTTTCATCCAGAGAGAGAAAGTGAAAAGAACATCATAATCAACTGTGTAATAATGAGGCCAGATACAGAAAGCTGGGTTAAATAAGGGAGCCCTGGTGGCACAGTGATTAAATGTCAGTACTGCAGCCACAAGGTTGTGAGTTCACTGCTGCCAGGCTCCAGGTTGACTCAGCCTTCCATCTTTCTGCAGGTTGATAAAATGAGTACCCAGCTTGTTGGGGGCAATTAGCTAAAATACATGTAAACCGCTTAGAGACCACTTAGCTGATAAATGGTATAGAAATACACATGCTATTGCCACTTTGTTTGATCAAACCTATTTAAGTTGTGTTGGCCTGGAAATGGATCAAGAGCAGGGACAAATTGATGCAGGTTGGTGAGGACAGGTGTCACTCCATGACCACCTCCTCAGCCTTCCCTTGAGCAACATACCTGATCCCCAAGGGCAATCCAGAAATTGGGTTGCTCCCCAGCCAGCCATAATTGGAAGGCAACCCAAGGGATTCCGACTCAGGCAGCAGAACTCTACACATGAGAGCCTGAATCCCATGTTGACTTCTATGAATCCCATGTTGACTTCTATGGTAGCCTCCCGCCCCACCCCCTGGGCCTTGGAAATCTAAAGAGGAAGCTCTGGAGCACTACCCTACATCAAAAGGGGGCCAGAAGTATACAATGAAGTCTTATATTTTCCCTCTACTACCTGTAGTGGATAAGTGACAATCATTTGCTTAGTCTTTTTTCCCCACCAGGTCCTCCAGAAACAATATTTTCCCCTCTTCTGACAAAATGCCATCTACCCTTTAGAATTTTGACTGTCAGAAAACTGTGGTGGGATGTGAGATGTCATGTCCCAAACCTTTACCCAGAACACTACAGATTTCTCTATTTGACTTCCTTCAAGCAAGCTCAGTGGATTAGGGATCACCCTCACATCACCATGCCTGGTGTTGAAGAGCAGATAAAACCAGGGAAACTCCAGCCCAATGACTTAGGATAAGGTGGAAAAATTGTAAAACCAGAGCTTTGCCCTTTAGCAATCCCAAGTCATTCCCACCAAGGTGAATGACTAACAAATCAGTGTGTTCCTCAAACAGAAGAGGCAACAAACCACTCCAACAAAAGCCTCTTCTCCAAGCCACTACATGGTGGCACCATCATTCAATCCCAGTTGAGCCCAAAATGGCAACTTTGAACCTGACACACCATCCAGGACACCATATTACGGCTGCAGATCAAGATCTGTTATCTCACCAAACAGCACCTTGGAACAGAAATGATGAACAGCAACACAGCCACAGAACAACCAGGTATCTATTGTGGAGGATACCACACAAGTCCAGGTACATATTGTTCCCATCTTCAATTTTTTTGCCTCCAGCATCATTATTTTTTGGAAATTATTTTGTGTGTATTTGGCATGCACAATATTCTCAATTTTGAAAAACAATTTTAAAAAATACAAAAACACTTACAATCTCACACAGTAGAAGAAGAAAACTTTTGAATTCTTTCATTCTTGCACATGGAAGCAAAACAAACAAAGGTTTAGTTCCTGGATCAAATAGATTTTTTTTTCCTGGCTTAAGGACACATAAAACAGTACAGGCATAGAGTGCGGCTATACATTAGCATGAATATGAACACATCAAAAGCAAACCATATTAATTTACCTCCAAAAATGAATTCTTCATTTTTCTTGTAGTTGCAAGGTATTCAGATAAGTTGCCTCATAGATCACTGCCATAACTCCAGCAGGACAAAACAGAATGCAAAAGAGCTTATGCAAAAGCAAGTACACCACAAGATGAAACATAAATCAAAATGCATTCGCTACAACTATGAGGTGCAATATATAAGTCATAAACATGAAGCCATTTTATATTAAACATGTTGATTAAATAAGAGAAAAATGCATTTCCTAAAACTACATTTTAGACAGTAGTGGAAAAGTCTCCCTGGATCTGTTCTACATAGTTTCTCTTTTTTACTGAGACTTGTTCGTGAGCAGAAGGCTCAACCTGGAACTACAGCTATTGTCTCAGGAAAAGAAGATCAGAAATGGCTTTTTGCATATCATCCCCAGTGTGCAGTGAAATTATGTGGGCTTGCTTCCTATTTTTAGCATCACAGAGAATCTTTTCTTCTAAAATGAATCGTCACATGCTTACGTAGCCAAACAGTAGACTACCCACAGACAGCAGCAAGATAATCTGAGTTATTTCAAACTACAAGAACAACATTTGAGTTTCATTTTTTTAAAAAAAATAATAATAATAAAAAGGAAGATGTAAGAGGGAGAAGGTCAACCAAAAGAGTTCCATTCATAAGCATGGAATGGTTGGACACAGTGAACCAAAGTGGGAACAGGTATGGCTAAAGAAAGAAAAGAGATGGAGTAACATACGGGCCATTTGCGCAGTAGACTGTTATAGCGCTATTATTCCATTTTCAACATCCTATGGAATCCTAGGGTTTGCAGTTTAGGGAGGGGCCAGCCAGGATTCCATAAGATGTTGAAAATGGAATAATAGCACTATAAGAGTGTAGTGCGGAAATGGCCTATATCTACTAATTTCTAAATCCAAACTTGTACAATCTTCTATATATTTTATACAGAAATTCAATAAAAGCTTTAACAAAGGATCTACTAATGAGAAGCAGCGTGGTGTAGTGGTTGAGTACTGGGCCATGATCCTGGAGACCAGGGTTCAATTTCCCTCTTGGTCATGG
Organism: Iguana delicatissima; assembly: GCA_948472985.1. Classification (NCBI taxonomy): domain Eukaryota; kingdom Metazoa; phylum Chordata; class Lepidosauria; order Squamata; family Iguanidae; genus Iguana; species Iguana delicatissima. Next base: position 960,361 of record CAOKZL010000948.1, read on the forward strand.
AAACCATCTGGGTGACCTTGGACACATCACACACTCTCAACCCAGAAAATCCCATTATAGTTTCACCCTAGACCTGCCATAAGTCAGAAATGACTTGAAAGCACACAAGAACAACAGACTCTACTGACAGAAAATACCATTACTCTCCTAAATTAAACTAAACAAATTAACCCCTTCATTCTAATTTAACAGCAATCCACCATCATACAAAGTATAAAATACGATATCCTTTCATCTTCATTAAACCAATTTCCCACTTAGTTTCTTCAACTCTTTATCCCTCTGTCTAGCTCATTTGCAGCTGTGTCTCCCAAAAAGTAGAATTTAATCTTCTTACAAAAAATGTCTTATTTTCTACTTTCTCTTTGAATTTCTTGTTTTATAACAACTTCCTTTACTGTAGGGCCCCCACAAACATCAAACATCAAAATAAAATATCTAGAATCCAGAAAACCCACTCATTATTTCTTTACCCATTCACATCTGAAATTTAACCCTTGGGTTTTTTGCCAAGCCTCTGTGATTGCACAAATCAAACATCACTCAGCAAATCTCATGAGGCTTGAGAAGGAAACCTCCTTCTATGAAATACCCTCCTACTGATCTTTCTTATCTTTCTTCTCTCTTCTCTTTCCTTCCCACAACCCAGCTGGAAACCAAAGATCCTCAATGTCTTTACAAAACCTGCCCCACCATCAATGAGGCTGTTCTCTTTGATACAATATCATTTTGCAGCAATTCCAGTTCCTCCAAAATCTCGTACTGGATCATATTCATCTTCTAGTGGCTGAATCATTGCCATTCTTTCTAATGAGCAAAACCTTGGCAAAAATAGGGTAAATACCTTTGTCTCCACAAAGACGGCTCCAATACAGTGTAACAATGACACAGCTTGGCTAATTAGCTCTTGTTATTCTGATTGCTTTCATTGGGGCATCTCCCCCAGACAAAATAAAACCACTTTCCTATAAAAAGAGGTCTTTTTCCTTAGTCCATTTTTACTTATAGAACACATAAAAAATAATCAGTCTTCCAACTGTAAAAAGTACTTTTCCAACTTTTAGTATTACTAAATTCCTTATCTACTTAAAAAAGCTTTTTGAGTTCATACTTTTATTAAACTGTTTTCAAAAGATGATCTTAAAAATTAAATATAATTTTTCAAATCAGTCTTATTCATAGAGAAAAAAGGAAATGTTGTCACTGTTGAATCAAAGATCTCTTTTAGTTCAAAGAAGTCCAAAGATGCTATATAAAAATACTTTAGAAAGTGAGATGCAGGCTTAATGTCCTTAATGTCCTTTTAAAGGCTTGCATATAATGGCATGAGTTTGACGGAATTTTCCTATGTCCTCCCCACAACTTCACTTGCATTCAAAGTCTATAGTCCTTGCAAGTATAGCAAGGATCCTGGGCCTGTCTTGGGTGACATCTTCACTCTTCCCTTATCTGGGGAGAGTAAATCACCAGCCATAATTTTTCTCCAAGCAGTGATCAATGCTGTTTTAGCTTTCTCATTCACAGAGCTTTTCATAAGGCTTTCAGTCCACCATGATCTCACCCAGAAGTCAGAAAATTGCCACCACTGTTGGTTTCGTTTTGGCAACAAGTTAAAACTTGCCTTTTTACTATAGCCTTTGGTGGGGAGGTGTCTAACCATTTTATCTGGTTTGTACAAGTGTATGGTTTAAACTTATTATAATTTTTATATAGGGTAATATGTTCTTAGATGGTAATTAATTTTTTTACTTTCAAAAAAGTTCTAAAAATTGTTTCATTTAAAGCAATTATATGCTACCCTGTGAACCCTGGACATAAGATATTAATATTTAAATGAACAAAATAAACTCATTCTATTAAAAATGCGTTTGAAATAATGAATTAAATCATTGTGCACACATGCAAGTTCTTATTTTATGCTGTAGCTATGAAAAAATATGAACATATATAAAAATAGGACTTTTAATCATATAAAGACTTTTATGCTACTATATGTTCCTTGCTACATTCTCAATTTAAAAAAAACAGTTAAATTAAAAGTAGGAGTGAGAATAATGACAGGTGGAAAGAGCACTGTCTATATAGAAACTTATCACATTATGCTCACCTTAGCTGTACATAGGAAATTCCTTTAAAAAAAAAGTAAAGGAAATACATTGTTCTAATTAGTGTTTTCTCTGTGATAGTGAGCCAGATTTCACTGAAATCATTAAGCAGTCACTTGCCACTTAATTTGAGTATGATTTATTGTTATGTGAATAATTTTGCCTAAACAGAATGAAGGTACAGCCAGTACTTAACTCATCATTTAGCTGAGTGCTTAAGAACAAAATTGTTACAGAAACATGTCTATATATATAATCACTGTGAAGTTTATAAATGAGAGTGGTTGCTTCTATAATAGTCCTCTTCTCTGGAACTGACATCCTTTGTCAACAGGAAGCCATAAAGCAAGGCAGATCTAGGAAGAGTAAACTTTTAATTAACACAGGAAAGGATATTTGCTGAATAGGATTACTTGAGAGGAACATTATAGGAAGATTTTGATCATGTAGGCAGGATTTTTTGCATAACATAGCCCTACCTTAATTGCTGTGTGGATCATTCATTTCAATTCCTTTTCCACATAATTGTGGAAGAATATTGGTGTACTGGTTTGAGTGCTGGAAACTCACCTTAAGAAAGTCACATTCTGCTAGTTTCATAGGAAGGCACGAAATGCCCTCTGAACAAATCTTGCTAAAAAAATTATGATAGATTCAACTTAGGATCACCATAAGTGAGAAGCAACTTGAAGGCACACAACAACAGCAACAACACCACCTCAACAATCCTAAAGACATTTAAAGTGGAAACAACCCCTATAGACTGAACAGCATTTGAACACATAATGTGTGGATCATTGGCACATTCTTCACAATAGATTATGTTGGCTATTCAAATTACAGTTCAATCTTGTCATTTTGTTGGACAGACAACCCATTCTGGGTAACTTAATTGCCATCGCGGGATGAAGTAGCCATTGCATTCACAAAGTAACATAGATGCAGGGGAACATGTGGATCCAGAGAAGAAAAAAATCCATGCAGTTTGATATACAACATGAACAAGCTACAAGTTTTGTCTTGAAACGAAAGTGAAACTCTTTTGAATCTGAAGAAGGCAGTGGTGAAATTCACAAGGGATTGTTTGAAGCCTTTTGTCACTTTCAGGCTCAACTCTGTGGTGAATGAAATTCTCTAGACTCAAGCTTGTCATTTTTACAGCTGCTGTTTACGTTATTGTTGCGCACACCACTTTGAGCTTGAGCAAGGTGCTGCACTTTGTCTAATCCCACAACAGACATTGCAAGTTGGAGTAGGAATGCTGCCCAACTTGAATCAGGCAGAAGCTCCCTTCATGGTAAGCGGGAAACTGATGGGCAGCTTTGGCCCCAGATTTCTGTGCTCTCGGAAGTGCCTGTCTCAACATACACCAAAGAAGCAGACAAACATCAGAAGGGACAAACTTAATCCTGTCTCCTTTGCACAGTTTTTCCTATTGCCAGTTTCTCCAGAAACTGCTTACGAAGGTAGAAAAGAAAAGAAAAAAGAAAAGAAGAGAAGAGAAGAGAAGAGAAGAGAAGAGAAGAGAAGAGAAGAGAAGAGAAGAGAAAGAATGAAAGAAAGACCAAAACCTCACCTATTCCTGTCAAAGTTACCTCTGTAGTAAAGGGCCATTTTCAGACGCATTGCACAGGTAGAGAGAAACCATATCAGTTTCAGTGGTGCTCTCTGCAGCATTTACACAGGACTGTATACTGTATAGTTAGCAATAAAATTTCCAATATGAGCAGCTGGATGTGATTACACAAACAAACAAGGAACGGGGGAGAGCTTTTGGAAGAAAGAAAATACTCTCATGTGAAGAATCCCACAGATATCTGAGGCAGTCTCCTATGTTTCCATGGATATTCATCACAATGCAATGGCAAAACAGAAAACTCTGTGGAAATCAACAGATAAGATCTTCACATCCTTAGCTGTAACCATTTTCTTTAAAGCCAGCAATAAAGAAGCATAAAGAAACTCATTGTGAATGGGGAGGGGTAAGGAGAAGAGATTTTAGAAGCCAGAAGGAGAAAAACCCTTAGCAAAGATAAAATTTATTCTTCATACTATACAAATAAGGTTTAATATCTCTAACAGGTAACTATTTGAATAATATTTAAAACATGGGGGGGGGGACAGTTCTTCCACATGTCATTGACCTTTGATATCTATCCTCACCACTCTGTTATTTCTCTCTCCCTGATTCACTAACCGTCTTCTCCTCACTGACTCTAAAACTAGCGTCTAATTTATTTCATTGTTTCTTAACTCCACTCTATTATTGATCTCACACCAGCTTTGGCAGCATCCACCTCTTCTAAGTGACCTTCTCAAAGGATGCTAATTCACTGAATTATGGATACTACCCACAATTCCATTCTGGGCCCTACTCTCCATCATTCCTGTTACCTGTTAAAAGAGGAGATAAGTATTTCTAAAAATTCCACTTGTATTCTCCTGCCATCTCTTGTCTGTAACTCATTGCAAGACTGTGTGTTTCCTTTCCACATGGAAATTTGTAAATTTTTCAAAACTATTTTCCTGACATACACAGTTTCCCCCATTGACTTAAGGGTTTTTTTCCCCATATTTTTAGGTGTGCATATGTTTACCTGTTCACATTTTTGGAATCTATACAGGTGTTTCTGGGGTGCTTTTGCATATTTTTCTTCTCTAAAATGCACAACAAGACTCACTCTGTGTGAATTTCAAAGTTAAATTATATTTTGTCTTGCAAAAAGTCTCAAGAGCTGCAAAGTGGATGCTTTCAATGACAATACTGACTTCATTTGAATACTTTTCCATCTCTAATTACCTAGGCACTGTAGAAAATACAGCGTATCAGACACACCTCTCTTATTCTTTCATTAATGAAATCAGGCCCTTTCTGCTCCACCTTCCCAACCTGCCATAGGAACAGGAGAAGGGGACGACTACAACGACACTTATGCATGATGTCATTGCAGTCCCATCCTACTTCTGTCCCCAGGCAGCACAATCGCACTGCAAATCATTGACGGGTTTTCCCCATCAATTACTGGTAATCACACACCATTGCCAGCTTACCTTGTCTACAGAGACCCTGGAAGTGCAATGGCTGTGCTTCCTACCCCAGCACAGCCTAGGATATTACCCAGCTGTTCCGTGGCAGGAACAGGCATGGTCATCATGCTTTCTGGAACACAGAGGCAGCTAGTGCAAAGGGGAGCGCTTCTGTTGTACTCTCCCTCTGGCAGAGCCAATGCTGGGACCCTCACAAGATGGCTCCATGGTCGGGTAAAATGTAGAAAGCACCTAAGTATTGTATCTCTTCAATTTAGGTCATAGAAGACTCTGAGTTCTCAATATATTCACCTGAAACCATGTTTGTGTCCTTTACACTACACCCCTAGCCATTGTATTTATGGTTTTAGGGCTGCTGCCATGGGCTTCCAGGACCTAGCCTCAGCCTCAGACTCAGAAAGGCAGCAGAACCTGCTCTGAACCCTGACACAGAGACTGCTACAGCAGAACCTGCAGAGTAGTCAGTAACACCACCCGCCCCAGGGACAGAAGTGCCAGCCTCAGCAGGGAGCCCTGCTCATTCAGACACATAGAATGATCTATCCGTACCTACCTTCACCCAGCATACACACCAAAAGGGTCTCCTGTGTCATTCCCAGTGAATTTATGCCAAGCACCAATTAATCAGGCACCCGCTGTGCTGAACCTTGGAGCCTATAACAACCGAGCCTTTCCCTTCTAGCCTTTGTCAGAAATCAACTGACCATTTCTCCTGTGTATGCTTCTGTTTGCTTCCCTTGCCTGTTATTCTGCTGTTTGACCTGTGTTTATATTGCCTGCCATTGATTTATGGACAGTGCTGGGATTGTTATCTGCTTCTCATTTGTAAGGTTGTTTTCATCCTAAAGTAAACTGACTAATTGCTTAACTGCCTGAGCTTCCTGACCTGTATTATCAGCTTCTCCTGACCGCCAGCCCAGCCCAGGCACAGGCAGTTGCTTTCACAAAGATAATTACTGGAACAGGAGCTGAGGACAGAATTTTTCCTCTGGAGAACTTTGAGCTGAATAGTGTGTTACCTCCTATATGCATCAGAAGATTTCTCAATCCATTCTTGGTTTCTTCCATTTCTTTTAAAGACCTGTGATATTAGACCTCTGCTATGAACCTAGAGTACTGATGTCTATTAGGGCATACCATGTTGGCTTAGATGAACAAATAGCATAGAGCAGTATTCCGTGTTCCCACAAAGGTTGACAATGACAATTAAGGACTTGTATCAATCAAATCAGAAGACTGAAGACTTTGGGCTTATATGATGTAAATATATTATCAAATGTAAAGTACATGGTACAAAAAAAACCCCGAAGCCCTTGACAAGGTGGAAAGTAGAAAGCAACAGCTTTTTAGTTCATTCCAAGTAACACTTTCAGCCACAGTCATACATTTATATCTCAGTTTCATGTGAGCCACTGTAGAAAAGCAATTATGTTGTTTGGATTGCCAAAATTACATTAGCCCGGCCCACATTACGTTCACATCTTATAACTAAGATTTCCCTATTTATAGATTTAGAACAGTGGTTCTCAACCTGTGGGTCCCCAGATGTTCATGGACTTCAGCTCCCAGAAGCCCCAGCCACTATGGTCAATGCTCAGGGCTTCTGGGAGCTGAAGTCCACGAACATCTGGGGACCCACAGGTTGAGAACCACTGATTTAGAATATTTGATGGGATCATGTACAGGTTTATACAAGTAATTCTAATCATAAATGTTCAGCCTTTAATGTGGACAAAAACTCAGCCAAAAAAAAGAATTGTTTTAATTTCTTGGCAACCAAAGGACTGCTTTCTTTATTTCAGCATTGTCATCACCAGGAAAAAAAAAGATGTTGGGGGGCAGAGTATCCTTACAACCAAAAGCTTCTATGTTCAAGACTTGTATCTTTAAGAGATAAACCTAAAAGGCAATAGGAGCTCATTTTCCTTTTTGAGTGAGCATGGTTTCTTCAGAATTTCAGCTCCAACTGTTTTGGAGAAACTGATCTGCTTTGTGTTTACTATAATAAGTTTGCTTATTATTATGGATGCAGTTACTATACAGTTATGGTGTTCCCACGGAGATGTATAGTTATGGTACAGTTGAAAGCAGCTGTTCATAGAAAAGCCTCAGCTTTTCCAGATTTCCTCGCCCATAGAAAAGTCTTAGCATTCTGAGCAAGGAGAGAAATCACAGTAACAAATCTCTGAGTGGCTTGCTGCTGCCTCCTGGTTTCACTGTTGGGGTTCTGCACTGTGACCAGTATCTTCACTAGAGCAGATCCCTGTGAAGTTGCAGGCAGGCACTGCTTCCCCATTTCAAACAAGTTTGTTTAGTATTCTTGGGGGTTGGGGAAGGCTGGGCTATTGACAGTCCTGGGGTTACTCAGAAAGAATATAACACCATATAGCACATGCTTTTTGACCAACCAGGAACAGATCTGTCTTGTCTGGATTAACTTTCAGTTTGTTCCCTTGCTAACTATCTGTTGAGATGAAGACAGAATGGGAAACTCTGGATTCCCAGTGTTAAAATCCACCTGTCTACCCAATAACCACAGCAGACAGATCTTGCTTCCTATAGCTTCTGACCCAGTTCTGTTCCAGTTAAGGGCCTACTTGTTGGAAAAAGATTGCTGTGACCTTTGTTCCAATTAAAAATACTATGATGTGCATGTGGGAAAGCACCTGGGAATGACTGTGCAAGTATGAGGTAATTCCCATGTGACAATAAGGTTGAGTCATAGTGATATGAAACCTGGGCAAGGGGTTTCATCAGCCATGACGACATGTAATCCAGGCTGGGGTTACATCAGCTAGTCCCTGTGTATATAAAGAGGTAGGCTCTGCTAAGCCTCGGACTCGCTCGGTCTCTCTGATTCTGGACAGAGGCTTTGCCGGAGCATAACTCTACCTGATATGGTGATGGAATGCTGAAACTTTGTTGAAGGATCTGCAAACCTATACAGATGTATATATTGGAACTGAAGAATAAAAAGCCTCCAGGTATATTTTTGGATGACAACACTGTGTGCTAGTGTTCTTAGTGGGCAGCTTTTGGGGTCAGAGCAGTGCTGCATGATATACTGTGCTGCACATGCTTCTTGTTGCTTTGTTTTTCAACTCTGCTGTATGTTTGTTTTGCTTGCCTCTGAGCCACGTTGGTCAGAGCGCAGCGATATGAGGGAGGATTTAGTGCGGTCTGCCTAAGTCCCATCATCTACCATCCCTCCACACCACTATGGCTGGGGAGACAGGGTATTACATATAAATAAGCCTCCCAAGGTGTTAGTGCACCACTGAAGGTTTTCTTCCAGGAAAATATTCCAGGAGAGAAGCAAATTCTACTTGATCAATTAGATAGGAAACCACAATTTTCACCTCAGAACTGTCACTCTGCATCAACCTTCAAGCTTTCAAGAAGGTGGCAGGATTGAGGAGCAAGACTGCATTATCAGGGAATATCTATAATAAAATGGTTATCATGATGGGAAAACACACACACAAGAAATATTTATGTCATTCACTAATTTTCTTTTTGAGAGAAGGAACAAGTCATTTTAGCAATCTTCTCCCTGGGAGAAAGTCTCTGGAAAACTGCATAGTTTTTGAAAACTGTTCATAGTTTAAAACATTCTGTGTGAAAAAACAACAAAAAATGTAGTTCTTCTGTGCAGACAAAAGCACTGGGATGAACACATTTCTTTTGCCTGGTGAAAGAAATCTGTCAATAGAAGTACATCAGGATTGACAAAGCAGATTCTGGCCATGTGCTTAAAGGAGAGACTTCTTTCCTGAGCTGGAAGCACTTAAAAGCAAACATGTTTCTATTTCATTTGGAATAAGCTTGAATTTATTAGATCAAATTAAGTTGTTATAATATGTGTATGCCAGGAATCTTGACATGCTACCCAACAGGAATGAGATGTGGTTGAGATATAAGGCATTATTCTGCAAGTCTACTTTCTTCCAAGTCCTGGAAAGTTCTTATAGGTATTAAGAAAAGAAAAGAAAAGAAAAGAAAAAACAGATTCCCCTGGATGAGTTAAACTCAAGGGCAGAAAACTCAAGGGCAGAAAACAACAGAAAACAACTACAACATTAGTTCATGGTAAATTAAACAGTCACGAAAAGATTGGGGCTGGTTAGCTTCACTTAGCTTGTCTTCTTCCTCTAATTCCTTCTTTAGACCCCCGTTCCTGCACTGGTCCCATTAAGGGACAGATTTCTGAACAAGGAATGACCATGGAAGGAAATGTGGAATAGAAGGATTTCTGTTCTGAAAAGTTTGCCTGTAAATGTTCCTCTAGTAGCTGGAGGATTCTGAGTGCCATAGATCAAGGAAGTGACTTTGCAAGCTCCAAAAGCAGATGAATCCATAAGAGAAATGCATAGTTTCCCTCCAGTGCATGGTAGTAAGGTGATCCTGGTAAGAGAAGTCTAAAAGCAAGTTTTTGAAGTTCTGGACTTAACCAACATGATCCTTATGACTTAGGCACTGAGGCAATCCACTTCCTATGTATTCTGTAGCTGTTCTGTTTCAGCTAATGTATAATCGAGCATTTGTGATACCTTGCATTGATTGTTTCCACTGGAGGCATTTTCATATCTACTCAGTTATCACATCATTGTAGTATAGTTGATACTAGTGTGGTTCCATTTTTATATTTTCAGGTGATGAAGTCTTAACAGATAGTAACTTTTGGTAAAATCTATTTTGCTAGCTACATACGGCCTTGTAATTAGTTGACTAACCAAAGTGTGTTTAACAAGCATATTGCATGCAAGAGGAAGAAAAAAAAAAGCAAAGGACAACAAATTAGTACAAATCCTTTGGGATGTAGCTATGCAAACCCCATTAATAATAATGAAAGTCAAACCATTAATCCTGGGGCACTGAACTTGAAAAATCAGTCCCCTACGTGTCTAAAGCAATGTCATGTTCATATCAAATAGCTATGAGTATATTGATGTCATTTTGTGAAACTTAACATCCAAAAAAGAAATTCCTACGTGCATAGCAAAGTTGATCATGGTAAATTGTTCATCAGGGAACTTCACAGTTTGGTGTACATAATTTTTATTGATGAGAAAGATGTCAGGTGTGTAGGATTGGTATAAAGGTAGCAGATCCTTGAGTTGTTTCCAGTTCATTCTCAAATTACTTCTAAATATTTTTAATTAGCCATCAATTTTTGAGGAAAACCTCTGTTAGGATTTTTGATCAAGAATATATTTTTTTTGTGCATCGTCTTTTAACTTCAGTTTCAAAGGTAAGAGATGTAGCTCTCTTGCTGTTGCAGCTGTGTGAGGGAAATGGTTGAAAAAGGCACTCCTAAGTTAAGGTAAGGGGGACATGGAAAAAATAAAGCAGCACCCTAGTGCATTTGTATACTCCCCATAGCTGACAAGTCTTTGGTCAACACATTGTATTACGCTGGTGTTTCCCATAGCAAATACTTTCAAGGGGATGACATACTTGCACCCTGAAAGACTCAAGCACAAACACATGAGAATCCTCATTGGGCTCAGAGGTTTCATCAGACATGGCCACAGCAGTGAGTGTGTTGTCCAAATTTTGTGTGACATATATGATGATATCTCCAGTGATGGTATTTACTGTACAAGACTGAAACCACATGAGTTAAATTTATAAAAAAATGCTGCAGGTCCAAGGGCCCAAGAAAAGAGGAAGAACAGGGGAGACACAGGGCCTTTCCACACTACACTGTTACAGTACTATTATTCCACTTTCAACATCCCATGGAATTCTGGGGTTTGTAGTTGAGGCCAAAGAGCTCTCTGGCTGAGAATTCTAAATGCCCTTCCCTAAACTGCAAACACCAGGATTCCATAGGATGTTGAAAGTGGAATAATAGCACTATAACAGTGTAGTGTAGAAATGCCCTGTCTCCCTTGTTCTTCCTCTTTCTTGGGCCCTTTAATGTCCCCTCTGAATAATGACTGATTGAAGACACATTTCACTCTGCAAAATTTGGCACCAAGCCTGGGATGTATATTGGAGCACTGAGGAAATGAAGCACACCTTCAAACAGATTGAAGCATATGCATTATTAATTTTGTTATTTTCAAGTATATTAAATCATGTTTTACCTGCAACAAATAGCTGAGCTCTAATAACAGCCGAATAAACAAGGAAGAGGGCTGAGGCACGCTTCCGATTAATGAAGAAGATAGCATGAAGCCTCCTGAGCTTTGATGCAGTGCTATAAATCTGCCTGGGAAAGCTTCATTCACTAAAAGGACTGTGACCTCTTTAGATTTTATTATTCTCCCTCAATTAAGCTGCTTCAGCTTCCAACAATTTGCATCATCTGTGGATGACTTTTCATTTGGTTTACAATGGTCAGAAGAGCTGAGCTAACTGTCAGAGGGACACATTGCTTGTACAAGCCCAAGCAATAGCAATTGTTCTTAGCAAATAATTTATCAGCTAAACTTCTTGCTTGTGTTTCTGTCAAGATAACTCTTAAAGAAGGATGGTTTAGGATTGCCCTGACCAAAAAGTAGCCCCAGACAGGTTATGAGGAGAGTCCTTTGCAGGAGGTGCTTGCTTGTCTTGGACCTAAGTTATGCCTCACAGCAAAACAAAATAGTTGGAAGAAAATCCTATTCACTTTAGTTCCCACTGAAAATGTGGGACAAGTTAATTATGCCTTAAATCTCCTTGACCTCAATGAGAACTAAATGCAACTATTTTTTTTCCTGGATCCACTCTAATGTAATTTTGAAGTATTGCTGCATGAAGATAAAAGTAGGCAAGGAATGGGAAAAGAAAGGTTCCAGGAAGGCAGGCAGGCAGGCAGGCTGGCAGGCAGGCAAGGCAGGCTGCCAGCACGCAGAACCCAAAGCCAGGCATGGATGGGAATGTGTGATCTATCAAAGCACTGATCAGTTTTTAATCCCAACAAGACATATTGCAACCCAAGTTGAGGGAACTGTAGATGAAAAGGCAATAGCAATAGCAGTTACATTTCTATACTGCTTATCAGTGTGAAGCACTCCCTAAGCAGTTAACAATGTGTTTAGCTAATTGCCCCCAACAAGCTGGATACTCATTTTACTGACCTACAGAAGGATGGAAGGCTGGGTCAACCTGGAGCTCTCCAGGGTCAATCTCACAATGCTGTGGATGCAGTACCAGCATTTAACCACTGCACCACCAGGGCCCATTATATTGGCTATGAGTATTGCTCAGCAATCCAATATCTTCATATTTCAGTTTTAAAAGGCATAATCTGAATTTCAGGAGCCAAAAATACAATTTCACCTCTTTACTTAAAAGTCAAAAAATTATTCAATCAAAGTGAACACCTATCATGATGCCTCAGTTCTGACATTTAAGAGAAATTCTTCATGCAAATACAGTATGTGACTGAATTGTCAGAAAGGAATATCAAATGCCAAGAACAGAAACACGATGAAGCACATGATATTGACTGAAATCTTTCATGTGCATTTGTCTCAAGTGGAAATTAAATTTGAACTTGCCAGCTTTGAAGTTTAGGAATGATTGCATAGTGCATACTGATATAAATTCTAAATCAAAATTAAATATCACATTAAAATATACTTCCTACTGTTGTGTTTTCTGTCCCCCTAAATGTAGGTTCAGTACTGAAATACTAATAAGTTCACAGCTGACATTCTGGAACTGTCTTTTAAAGTGAGAAAGATCCTTTTCCAGATGATGATGACGTGCTTTTGATATTTGACTTTGTTAAACCCTTTTGATTTCAACTTCCCATCATACTATATAAAATTTAAGAGCTTTTGTTGTCCACAAGGGAAAAAACATAATAGATACAAAACTGTAATATGCATTGCCAAATTCTGTGATTACTGAGAACTAAAAGATGCAATTACAACTTACTGAGAGAAATGACATAATGAAAACAGCACAAAAGTCCTAAATTATTTTTTAAAAATATAGAATGGACTGTTTTCTTATATTGAGCTTACTCCATTACAAAATTTCTCATTTACACTAGTGTTAGTGAAAGGGAAAAAAACACACACAGTCTATTTGTAAATGAATTATGGATCAACCATTCTATTATTCATTACTTTCTCAGCAAAGTAAATGTCTCAGACATCCATTGTACAAGATCTTTAATCGTTACCCTCTGAATCATTGCCAAAACATACTGCTTTCACCACAAGTTTTTACACTTGGTTTGTTCATGGATTATATATGGACCATTTGCTATGGTCAAGAGGTTTTTTTAAAAAAGCAGCCTTGATATCTATAGTGACATCTTCTCTGTTGTGACGGTTTCCAGTTGTGCAGTTGCTACCTATGGAATCTTAGACAGCCAGTTTTGAGGATGTAGAACTGTGAAGCACTGTTTTTGCACCATTAGCTGGATCCATAATGAAACTGAAGCTCTCATACAGATTACCAATAGTACCCTTCTTTGGCCAAGATCCTTCTATAGGCACTCCCATGTAAGTTCCATTCAGTTAAGGTCTTTGGTAGCTTCAAATAAAAATTCATTGCTTGCATATTTGGGCAGTTTTATTGCTTTCTATTAGTCATGGATATAGTGAGTAATTTGTTCTCAGAGAACCTCTCTGAAGATTTCCCAAGTCAATTTCACTTTCAAGCCTTCTTTCTCTTTGCTTCTATATATAAACAGTGCTTATGCTTTCCTTCTTAAGGAACACAAAGAAAAAATGAGAGGAAGAGGATCGGTGAATTGGCAAATTTCAATTTTGACAATTTTCTCATTTCCTGGTCTGTACATATGTTTAGGATTGTGTTCACATTAGGGTTGAAGACAGGAATATTCATTTAAAGGAAGACATAAAACATTTCATGTTCACTTTCCTATGAAAAGGCCATTTTAGGAAACATTTATTCCATAAAATAATGGTTTTTTGAGGATCCTTTCCTCTAACATGCACATTTTTCTATGCTATTTTCCTTAATATATGCATTTTATGTCCATTTTTGAACTGCAAGCTGGATCACAAAATTTTTTAAAAAATGTGTTGACATGTGCGTTTTCTGTTTCACTTATAAATTTGGTAAATCAGTACAAAATTTCAGGCAGGGTTAATTTCACTTAGATCCCTACAAAATACTGACTCAGTTGAAAGAAAAAAAGAAACTTGTTGCTGTGGTTGTTGTTGTTGTGCTGTGTGCCTTCAAGTCATTTCTAACTTATGATGGCCCTGAGGAGAACTTATCATGGGGTTTTCTGGGGCTGAGGTGTGTGACACACCCAAAGTGACCCAGTAGGTTTTCATGGTCAAGTGGAGAATCAAATCCTGGTCTCCAGGGTCATAGCCCAACACTCAAACCACCGTACCATGCTGGCTCTCTTGGAGCAATTCCCACATAAGTTATTCATAGGAGAATTATTGATTAATCCCTGCCCTCTATTCATGGTAGAACACGCTGAACAGGCAAGCTGAACAATAAATCTGGAGCCCTGAAAAGACTTGATTTTGGACAGCTTACAGGTGCAAATGCATTTTACCCTAAATCTTAAATCAGGTCTAAAAAAAAAAAAAAATAAACACTAAACTGAGGAAACTTGGGTAACACTAGATATTAATATGCTAGAACCAACATCTGGTTGCTTTGTACAGGGCTGGTGACATGTTTAAAGGAACCCTCTGATTGACCTATAGCCATTACCCCTCCTTGTTGGCCTGCTCCAAAACTTAACAGGAAGCCAGCAGCTAACAGCAGAACTAATGGCTGGAAATGTCAGCAGAGGGAACAAAAACAGTGTATCTCCACCCAATCAGAATTTTCTTAGTTTAGTGCTGTAAAGATGATATCCGCTCTGCTGTTAGTGTCACCATCATCCTTTTTGTCCCCCATGCCTCTTCCATTTCCATACGTCTACACTGGGAGTCAGGTCCTGTAGGACTTGGGTTAAAGAATTTTATAGTATTGGCAGGCACCACTTTTATCAAATCTTCTGTTTGCAAAAGTAGATGATTTTAATTTTAAGCTCAAAGTTATGCTGTATATTTAAAGAGAAGGCAGGTCTCAGCCATGGTAGTCATTCTTGCACTGTGATCTGATGCCAGGCCACAAAAAGTGGGTTTTAAAAAGTTAATAATTCTAGAGAGGAAGCACCATCTTTTGGAGAGACAAAAGACGGAGCCTGGGACAGGTAATGAACACAAACTTCTACTGACCCCTCCAACAGCCATATCTTCTTGTTGATCATCAACAATCCCCCTTATCCCTCTCAGCTCAACAGAGTTTGTGCTGGGTCACCATCTGTAGATCTCATATATTGTTGCTGTTTAACCTGAAAAATTAGAAAATTTACTTTTTTTTTCATTACAAAATGTCTGAAAACATTCTGGCTGAAGGAATTTGGGAGCTGTAGTCCAAAACCATAATTTCCTGGGTTTTGTTCTTTTGCAACTCTGTACATAACGACGTTATAGAGCTAAGCACAAGTAACAAAGCGAAATAAATGCGACAACGCGAAATAAAAATATGAATTTTGTGATGGGAAATTTGTTAAGTGGCAGGTAAACAGGATGAATAATGCAGTAAAGTACTTTGTTTAAACTTATGCTGGATTCAGCTTGATAGTCAGCCAGTGAAGGCCTTATTGTTTGCCTAGTTCTGGGAAGTCTATAATTTCCCTGGAATCCAGACCTTCATAACAATTACATTTTGAAACTGGAATACAATGATGTCTGTATGCCATATACAGAGGGAAAACTTTTGGACATTAGAGACAACTTTCCTTTGAAGTCAACTAAGATAAGAAAATGTAAAAGCTATTTTAAAATAGAACTGCAGATGTCTTTGTAACTTCGTAATCAAGAAGTGGTCAAGACTGGACTGTTGAAAAAGCTGAACTGTAATTGACCTATAACTCATTAAACCTCATTATAATATTAACATTTACACCCCCAAGGTGGGGTCTGGTATTATAATTTGGGACCACCTATATGCTAATGAAATGACGTACTCATAATATGTACAGATTTGGATTAGCCAATAATCTGGCATTTCTGATTCTGTAACCATGTTTTGAAGGAATAAAGCTGTGTGAACAGTCTGTGATTTTGGGAGTAGTCTTACCAAATTCTTGTTGATTTGACTAATTCCCTGCTTGCTGCAAGTATTTTTAAAAAATTGTTATTTTCTATTTTAATTGACTGGTTTATTTGAATGCGGCTGACAGAGTGATGTACTTGTTTCTATTAGTTGAATATTTTATTCATATACTCTAGGCTAACAGCAAGCCAGCATGGTGTAGTGTTTTGAGCATTGGAGTATGACAGCGGAGACCAGGGTTCAGTTCCCCACTCGGCCATGGAAACCCCCTGGATCACCTTCGGCATGTCACATACTCCCAACCCCAGAAAGACCCATGATAGAATCACCTTAGGGTCACCATAAGTCAGAAACACCTTGAAGGTACATAAGAATAACACTGTACGCTAAATGAAAATTATACTATCAAATATTACTTTTAAACACCTCAAACTTTACTGGAAAAATAACTGTACCACGGGCAAATTCCTGGCATTTTTAGAAAGCATTCTTGCTAATCATCCAACTGAAAGCACTTTGCCAATTCAGTTCACAGCTCAATTTGCTGATTCTGATCCAACCCTACTTCAACTTAGATCTATTTGGATGAGCTGATGTGCTCGAGACTCTAAACTGAGCCTCAGAAATCCAGTCACCATTTCTTTAATAACATGCAATTGGAAACCAAAATGGCAAATGGATAAAATTTAGCAGTATGATAGTGTGATTACTGTAGTCACGTCAAATTGTGAACAATCACATCAAGGATTTCGTTACAGGCATCCTTAAAATATGCATTTTTTTTTTTTGCCAAAAAAAAGCATTTTTTTTTTAAAGCATGTATTCTCATTTAAGTGCAGATCCTGTCATATAATTCTGGTTTTGTTCTAGCATCATCCTGTTACTGTTGGACCTATTTTCCTTAGAGCATCGTCAAGTTTAAAATCTACCAAAGAAAAGCCAATTAAAGAAGCAGAGTTGGAATGGGTTAAAATACTGCAATAAAAATCAGCACAGCAAGCACTGGGTGGGCAAGCAGCAGTACTTAACAGCAATAGTCCTGCAGGTGAAAAAGTACATCAGCAGGCAGATAAATCAAAGGCATCCTATCAAGGCAGGCATAACACTCTTACTTGGAGGCACTAAGTTAGAGCCCCAGTGAGCATTTCAAAGGTTCATAACTGAAGTACTGATGCACTGAATAGTAAAGCAAAGACCAAATGTAATGGTCAGAACTGAAATTTCACTGATAAGCAGTGGACTCAGGGCAGGGAGCAGTGGAAAGTAGAGGTAGTCAGGCAGTCCAAGAGGTGAGGAAAAGCAGCGCTGCAAACAGTGAAGTAAGACAACCTTTTAAGCTGGCACAGACCTATCATTTTGTATGATCTCCTAAAATAGAGATGGCAAGTTTGTGCATGATCTCCTAAAATAGAGGTGGCAAGTGCAGAAGGTACAGGCCACCTTCTCCAAGTAGCTTAAAAAAGGAAACTGGATGTTATTTTCATTTTCTACATGAAGTGGGAGATTTTGTATGTTTGAATAGTGTTATCCTGATTTCTGGGGGTCTCGAGAGGGGCACCTAAGTGCGCTTCATCTATTACAAAGTTGGGAATTAGCAAAGAGCACAAGCTAGCACTATGAGAGGCAGGGCAACATAGCAAGATCTTTTACCCAATGTCTATGGGGTCAGGCCAAGTCAAGGAGCAAACCGAAGTAAATAATAATAATTGTTTTTATTGATATACAGTCAAACATGTGTATGCAACACACTCACACAGAGAACTATAGAAATAAAGGTTGGATTGGGATAGAGGGATTTTAGGAGGAGGTTTGGTATGGGAAATACTGCACCTGTCCTGAAGCCCGGAAAATCTGAAGGAAAAGGTCCATTGAAGTGGAGTTCTCAGCATGAGGAGCTGAGGGGAAGGTTTGCTGAACAAAGCGACAGCAAGGCGGGATGGAAGCCAAGAGTGATCCAAGGAAGTGCTCAGAGTTAGGGGTTCTTATAGGGGAAAATGCAGCCACAGGCTAGTCCGTTCTTGGGGACAACAATGAGTTTTGGGCTGGAGACAAAGCCTCTGAAAGGTCAGTGATTTACATGATTAAGACTGAATTGTCAATAGAGTAGCCAGTATGCAAACGCAGAATGCTTGACAGTTGAGTATTCAGCTCATCAAGCTGCCTGCTTGGGGCAGGGAATCCTTTGTAAGTAGCGTGCATACATAATGTGGTACTTGCCCTGAGGTCTTCTGAAGCAGCAGTCTGGCTATTTCTGGCCTGCCTATATTAGTTTGGAATATTTCAGCGATTTGCGGCCAAGCCTGTATGCGCGCTTGTCTGGGGGCCTCGCAAGCACGTAGAGAGGAATAGGTAAAGAAGGCCAAATTATTGATATCAAATGATATCTAATATCCCACAAGCTCAGGCTAGGAAACTGCGATAACAATAGACCATAGGGGACTTCTCACTACCAAAGCTTTTGGAATATATGTGAAGGCTGAGAGGTTTCAAAGAATGGGGCAAGGACAAATAGCCCCTGGGATACAATTTCCCCAGTCCATCTTAAAGGCATATATGGGTAGAGCATTGAGGTACCACATCTTAAGAGCACAGCAAGGAGTGTCTGTTGATCCAATGCCACCACCTCAGCAAGGTATTCAGTGATCTGAGCTGATACTAGAAACTTCCTTTTTGTAGCTTCATGCTTCTCATACCCATCTCCTCCAGGCTTATGACTGCTTAAGCCACTTCTGGCATGTAGAGATGGAGAGCTACAGATGTCAAGAGATTCAGCATTCTATTTTAATGCCCTTAATGTCTTGCCTCTGCTGCCTGACTGCTGGAACTTTTTTTGCCAGCAAGAGAAAGACTGTATGGCACTGTCTCTGTAAGTGCTTGAGAAGGCTGCTGATGGCGTAATGTCATGGAATGTAACCTCGCTCATGGTTTACAGGAAAAGTAGCAATCCTAGGATCTGCCCCACTTCACAATGGTCACAGTCAGTTCTCTGCCTTTTCTGTACTATCTCAGACTGCTTGCATCTCAGTGGCTGGCATTGGCAGGGTCTGCTGCTCCCGCATATATTCAGTCTCAAATAGAGCATTCCTAATTGTAGAAGAAGGCTCTGCCACTGCTTTGAGCCCTTGCAAGTCTTCCTGGAGCTGAAATAGGCTTTCTCCTTGTTCCTGCTGTCACTCATACCACTGGCCTTACAGGCCTTACTGGGAATGAATGCAAAGCAATTGTTTCTTGCTGGCTCTAAGGGCATCATGTGCATTTGCATTTCTGCTGTGGAGAAGCTTGATGATAGGTTAACTTAAACTAATGTGGCAGATGAAGATGATGATGATGATGATGATGATACGATGATGATTGTTTCAAATGCATGACATATAAGTTTCATTAATAAGAAGTATCAAAAATTAAAACAGTGGTTTGCTTGTTCAAGTGATATCAATGAAATAGGCAATAAATTTACAGTGTTTGTTTTGCTTCTTAATATGTATCAAACATGCAAGCATATTAAACATATTACAATAATATATATGGTAAAAGTAATTAAAATGATAATTTAGGTGATAAAAATAACTATGGATTTTGTCAGTCCAAATGAATGCACAGTGGCATAAAAACAGTAGAAACAGTAGACAGAGTTTTGGGAAACCTAGAGATGTGATTTTCATGAATCACACTATGCAAGCAAATCAGGCACGTAAAATCAACTAGGACTGGAGGAGGCAGTTACCTAAAATCCAGAGAGACACACTCATATATAATAAACAAATGTGTTACTCAGATGAACAAGAAACAGACACAGAGGGTTATGTCAGGCTCCACTCAACAGACAAATGTTTCAGAAATTCAATGAGAAGGATCCAAGAGAGACCCTAACTACAACTCTTTCAATGATCTTCTAGTAGCAGCTGAATCTGGGTAATGAATAGAGACATAGGAAATAGCTTACTGTATAATGTCAGAGATGTCCAATAGGCTCTGTGACTGGAGAGTGCTTTTGAGATTCTGGCTGCATCTTGCATGTTGCAAATATCAGTACCAAATCCCCATTCGCCTCTTCACATGTAGTGGTTTTTATATCTTAATCTCTACATCAGTAATAATTATTTCATACTATGCCAGTCTGCTCTAGAACTGAATAGGACCAATATGAGTTGATCTGGACCAAATCTGTCACTATTAGCATGCAAATACCCTTCTGGAGGTATTAGCTGAGGCTTCCAAGAAACAAAAGGCACACAATGTTATGGTCTAAGCAATATTCTCCATACAGAATTTAGAAGCTGACAAAACCACATTTGACAAAGCCATTCATGTCACCTCTTCATTAACCACATCATCTCTTTTTTCCCAGTGCCTTATGTAATGTTAGCTCCTACTCAAATTGAACTCTCATTTGCTATACAGCATTTCTTGATTACTGTGAAACTGCCACAAGTAAAAGCATATCTTTTGTTAAATTATGATGAGCAGCACATGGGCATTTTCCACTGTGTATGGATCAAAGGATGTATTATTGTAACTATGATTAGAGTCTGAAAGAAAAAATGAATTATGGCCATTTCATAGGCTAATTATTGCAAGCAAATGTGGTCTCAAGCAAGCTTTTGCAGAAGGAAAAGTTAGAGTAGGGGAGCAAAGCAAAGGAGACAGGAGGAAAGCAAAATTATTCTGCCTTAACAAAGAAGCACCCATTTTTAGCAGATCAGTTCCAGTGGTTATCCTCAGTCTCAAGTCCATGGGATGAAGGAACTCACAAACCATTTCAGTTTACTTCCATCTGCAGCTAGGCGGGACCTGCTGCTCATACACCATTTTCTTCTTCCAGTGATCTTTGGCAGCATAAGGCAATAAACATACCTAGCCAGGACCAGCCATACCACCGCAGAATGTGGAGGCCACCTCAGATGCTGGATTCAGAAGCATTTTAATAGTAGCCTTCATGGGGTTGTTCATCTGATGGAACACTTATTCATCTGGTTGCAGGGATGTGTTTTTTCACTGAATTTCTTCCTAAAGGTAGGAGCAAGTAGTATCAGCTGTTTCCTTCCTGCTGCAAAAAACTCTTTGAAAACCACAAAGTTTTTGAAGGCTATCTGCAATTCAGGACTTGTTCTTCATGAAATTCACACATGGCTGTTTTGCACAGAAAGCAGCATTTTATGTGCAGGGAGCATGTTGAATATTCTTTAAATCCCAATCTGATTGTTCCTCCTGATCGTTCCTCCTGAGCCAGGGTTGTAAATCATGATGAGGTTCATTCTCACTTGCTGAAAGAGAAAACATGCCCAGAACGTTGAAGGGAAAAAAAAGTTATTTTGTCTTGAAGTCAATTTGTGTATTTATAAATGACCAAAATTAAAAATGATAATAACTGCTGCCTTGCTGCATGGACAATTAAAAAGCAGAAGCACTGTATGGTCTGTTCTACCCACACTGAACAATCAGTAAACAGTCAGTCCTTTTGTGCTTGCTACCTTTGTGTGTGCTTAGCTCTCCAGAGGGGAAAGACATCACAGACATTTTTTAACAAGCATCTTCAGTGATCTGTCTTGCCATGCCAAGAACACTGGTCTCAATCATAAACAATATGTTTGTGACATTCCTTCTTATTCCTGTCCCGAGCTCCTGTCCTAACAATAACAGTGTTTCCTTGTTGGTTTGAACTGTGTGACTGCCTTATGTAAGCAATTTTTCCCAGCACAGTGCACAGAGTCCCTTTGGGAAAGGCCTCTTACAGCCCAAGCAGACACAGAGTCACTCAGCCTAGGCCCTACTCTCCAAAAGGCATAGCATCCTCCCGGAGTGGTGTCCTTACAACATTGCTGCATTTGCTTGAATAGACAGAGAGCAGATGCCAGCTGGAGAATTGAGCAAATGGCAGGGAGATGTTGACTGGCAGAGCTGTGCATGCCATTCTGCTTGCCCTCCTTTTCCAGGGCTATCTGCAGGACTGAGATTGGTGCTGGAAAATGCTAACTCATCACAGTGCTGAAATAAAAGTTAACTGCTAGTCTGGTTGACCTTTTACTTGGCTGACAGCTTCTATGTCAGTGGGAAAGTGAACCCGCTCTGGTTTATAGTCTGAACTTTAGAGGAGCTATGCAAAACACTGAAGCCTACCTTCCCAATATGTTCAGCTCCTTATAGATTAGTCTATTCAAATAATAGATTCAGCACCTTCTACACAGCTGCTGATTTGAAATATAGGGGTGTTATCCTGTGTCTTATGCAGTAGAATGTCTTTTCTTGTGCTACTGGGTCCCTACTAGTCTTTGGACTGGATTTCTCAGGGTTTTGTTTTGTTTTTCCTTAAAAAAGCTGCATAATTGTTGTTGTTGCTGCTGCTGTATGTCTTCAAGTCATTTGCTACTCAAGGCAACCCAAAGGTGAACCTATCACAGGGTTCTCTTAGCAATATTTCTGCAGGGAAGGGGGCTTCCATCTGAGATTGAGAGAGCTTGACTTGCTCATCCAGTGGGTTTCTATGGCCAAGCAAGGATTTGTACCTTAGGTTCCAGAGTCATAGTCCATGCTCAAACCACTGCATACACTGGCTGTTAAATAAAGGAGTCAGTTCCACCAGTTCCAAGCTACTCATTTTATTGCTATGCCACCAGGGAATGATCTTTTTACTCTCATTTTTAAAATTACTGGTATTGTTTATCTGGCATATCCAGCACCACAGCATGGCAAGGTATGTCTTTGGTGTATTCCATAGATTAAGATATACCTCTCCCCAAATGAGATGAACTATGATTGCTCATCTTCATGGCTGCCATACAAATCTTGCTATTTTACTAGTTGCATTAAATTAATTATCATATTATTATCATACTGATATCCCACCTTTCCTCCAAGGAACTTGACATAGTATACCAGCCTTCCTCTACCATTTTAGCAGATCACCAGCCTGTGAGGTTAAATTAAGCTGAGACACAGCAGCTGGTTCAACACCAGTAAGCAGGGATTTCAAACCTAGTCATAATCAGGCACTAGCCCCCTGACCTTCCCATTTAATATGAACCAATTCAATACCTGTTTTTCATTACAACACATCACAGCCTCTTCTCCTAGCACTCTGCATTGGCAGGCACACTGAATGCATGTTGACATGCATTATGAAAACAGGTATATTTTGAGTCCTCATAATTTTGAATTAATAAAATGAAATTTCAGGAAAGCTGAAGCTTTTTTCAGGAATATTGCATTAGACAGCCCATTCCCATAGTTAACCATTATGCCTAAATACTCCTGAATGCTAATTGCTGTTTTTCTAGTTCATTTTGTAAGGATGAAATTAATTAAAACATGAGGCTGCTTATCATTTAGCTTTATTTACACACACCAAATAATGAGCAATAAAATTAATGTCTGTGTTTTTGATACTTTCTTGGAGAGTAGTTTCAGTCCCCTGCTTTTTGATTGATTTGCAACTGCTATATACCACTATATACTTTTACTACTTCAGCTAAATCATCATTACAAATTGGCACAGGAGTTGTAAGTCTCCAAAGCAGCTACACTACATTATTACCCTCTATCAAGATTTGTCATAACTACTTTGTCAAAAGGCACTGTACCATCAAAACACAAGTAAAAATCATGGATGCACCAACCAACACAGAAGAAGACCAAAAAGGAAAGACTACGTGTTCCATATAAATGGGCTGGAGTGGTCCATCTTTTCACTGCTGACTTCTACTAATCACCCATGTTCACCTCTACCAAATAGGTTCCTCCAGGATTGTAGATGTTACTGCTATCATTTTCATTTTGTGTTTCCAGAATGCAGTATTTGAGACTGCTCTGGGGGCCTACAGCCATGTCAAAAAAATAGACTTACAACAAAATGGAGTGCTATGGAACCATTGGCCTTTCAGTTGTTGTGGGACATATTCCATAGTTCTAGCCAACCTGACCAATGGCAAGGGACAGTGGAAATTCCAAAATTTAACAATGAAAGTTAAAAAAAAAACAACTAACTAGAGACCCCCATTTTCCTCTATGCTGGCTAGTGAGTTTGGGGACTAAAAGAGGACGAACATTATGAAAACAATGTGCAATTTATATATTTGAAGATGTTCATAATCCATATAAATCTCTGTGTGCATGTGCACGTGCATGCAATCCATGGTCAATTTGAAGACAAGCATGATTTACAACTTGAATATTACTACTGCCAAGTTTCCATACTGCCTTTCTAGTTGTGTTAGGTAAACGATCTAATCAGTGGTGTCCAAACTTTGGTCCTCCAGGTGTTTTGGACTTCAGCTCCCAGAATTCCTGACTGTTAACCAAATAGCTAAGGTTTCTGGGAGTTGAAGTCCTAAAACCTGGAGAATCTAATCCATACTGTGAGTTATCACTCAAGTTCTAAAAGCCATTTCCACAGTAGACTGTTCTAGAGCTATTATTGCACTTTCAACATCCTGTGGAATCCTGTGGGGTTTGTAGTTCAGGGAGGAGTATTTAGAATTCTCTGCCAGAGAGCTCTTGGACCTTAATAAATTACAAACCCCAGAATTCCACAGGATGTTGAAAGTGGAATCATAGCATTATAACAGTGTAGGGCAGAAAGGCCCTAAAGTTATAGATTTAATCTCAGTTTCAGATCAAGATTCTGAGGGCCTGGAGTTGAGCTAGAAAACTGCCACAGGAACAGGTTTGAGTTAAGACAATTGGCTGAGTTGTTACTATGTGAAAGGATAAAGATGTCAATTGACTAGTATAGGCCTATGGCCTATTATAACTTTATTCAATCTGGTATTTCCCCCAATTAACTACTAGTTCTTTGTTTCCACAATTGATACTGTTAATACAGAAGTTAGAAGCAACATATTACACATAATGATGCTGACTATAACATTCTACTGTTTGAGTGATAACGTTACCAATGTACCTACTTTTCAAAGTAATGTAACAACTGGCAATTTTGTACTAATGCCACAATATTTCTGGGTTCTTGTGTGTGTGGTGTTGTTGTTGTCTGATTTTTTTGGGGGGGGGGAAATGCGGTAGTTTATCATTTGTTTACTATTGTTACTTTTTGGATTTGTATAAACAAAAAATTAAAGAAAACGGGGGGGAAAGTGAGTATTACTGCATTACAACTTGGGACATTTTTATTTTAAATGTATTTTTAAACAATGATTTTTTTAAAAAAAATGAATTAAGAAGGAGGATTTACATAATCAATTAAAAGGGTGAGGGAGAAAGGAGAAAAGCATTCCCACCCGATTAAAACTAAATACACAGTAATACGGATTTCTATTCTTGATCTAACCACGATGAATAAAATGTCTTCAGTACATTTTGCAGTAAATTCAAAGCAAAGTATATTGTGTGGCATACTATGTGAATAAAATAGGTGATATGCCAGATTTAACTCAGGGATTTAGGTTTAATGGGTTTAGAAATGTAGCTTTGTGACATCAAAAGGTTGGCCAGGCCCATCAATCTATTCTTAGTGTCAGCTACAAATTTGAGAGTCATAGAAGCCATGCTGGATAGGAATTCTGGAAACAGCTACCCCAAAAAATAACTTCTCAAAGTGTGTTCCATAGCTCGTTTTGTCCCTTACTATGCTACAATCATGCCAGATTTTTCTTTCTTCTAGCTTTTAATATAATGACATTATACAACAATTATATTGCTGTTAAACAAGAAAATGTAGAACTGCCCAATTAGAGTATCACTTCTACTAAATTAAAATATGAGAAAATTGACTGTATGCAACTTAATTCTCCCAGACCTTGTTTTTAAATGCTTACATGTTTCAACTTACTATGTACATTTTAAGACCAGTCCTGATTTCATCTTCATATGCTTCTTAAACATAAACAGTTATAATAGCACTTTCCTTAGGGTGTCCCATAAGAAAGGAAAATGATAATATAACTATTTCTAGAGAATTAACCATGATATGTCTTCATTATAGTAAAAACAAGAGTGTTGTGGTACTTGAAACACATTTCTCATGGCATAAGCTTCGTGAAGTAGAGTCTGCTTCCTCATTACACTCACAGTGTGATATCTTCTAATACAGATACATATTAGGCTACTCCAAATGTTCCACTAGTAGAACCTTCAGCAAATTTTGATAATTCAGTTTGGATGTGTGGAGTTCTTCCACAAATTTGTAAGGGCGAGCAGAAGCAGCTTTCATTAGAAGGTTGGGATTTGACCATCTTGCCAAAACTTAACAGGTCACCATTCTTTTCCTTTTCCTTTCTTCCCCTTGTTTTACATAAAGAAAGGCATAGGAAAAATTAGCCTCTTGCAACATTTCCACACAAGAATTCTCTGTCACATCATCCCATTGCAATTTTGGCTGCACCATTGCTGGGAAGGGAGTGTGACAGGAATGCTCCCCTCCACTCCTGACCGGCTCCCTGCTGAAGGGAATGTGAGTGACATACACCTGCCTTCCACAGTGCAGCCAAGCTTTTTCCCATACCACACTAAGGAAGCAAGTGCCACCATCACACTTCCTACCCTTCTGCATGGTAGGTAAGTACAGCAGCATCACTCGATCATGGGCACTTGATGGATTTAATTTGTTAAGCAAATATCCCGTGATCACAATGCATGGGGATGGGATGGCAGTGGCACCGTGACAATGTCATGTGAAAGCATGAACTGTGGATTGCTGCCATCCCATCCCCATAGCAGAACTGTGACACCATGGAGAAATGGCCTTAGTAAAAAAAAAAAAAAAAAAATTCAAAATGACATGTAGAATGTCACTTACCATATTTAATAAGTGATAAAGAAGAAGAAGGATGAAAACCAACCAGCCCCTTCATTAAAAAGAACATCCCACCTATGCACACAGAAAGGGGGGAGAGAGCCTTTACCTGCATGGAAAGCCCACAAATTTCCCTAAAATTCTCCGAACACCTTCATCAAAGAATGAAAAGCAATTGAGAATGGGTTAGGAGCAGTACTAGAATATACACATAGCACTGGCCTGAGGGTGACTAAGTTTAATCTGTGAAATCATAAACTGCGTTGTAGAGAAAAGTACAGAGAATATTCCGTAACAGGAAACAGAACTGAACTAGCTGATTAATTGTAATCCTGAAGCTTCATACTGGAGTCTTCCAAGGCTTCAAAATCAATAACATGATGTACTAAAAGAATAAGAACAGTGTCAGACAATGCATTTCCTTATTCATCATCTTAGTCACTGAATTTTATGGTGACTTCACATAGTGTCTCTCTCCACTTACATCCCACATGTGTTTTTGCAATGCTTTTTTCTCCTCTTCTCTTCCTATGGAAGGATAAAAAACTGGCATAGCTGTGTGATGAGTTCTACATCTTTTGAAATGCTCTGAACTGAACTACTCCTGGTTCCTTGCCATTTCTATTGGCAGTTTTGTACCCTTCAATCCTTGGCCTGTTTGCCATATGAAAAATGCAAAAGGGCACCTCAAGATGATGATATCATATTAGAAAATGAATCCTTGAATATTGGGGCTAACTTTATTAGGTCCTGTAATAGTGTTGCTTGGATAATTATGAGAACAGAGCTGACATCTAGATCTGCTGCATCTAAGTTTATCTTTAGCATTATTAATATTTCTCCAGTTTCTGCCTAGTTCTAATCTTTCTCTTCTCTTTTCCATCTACCAAGAAAGCTGTGTGTTTTGTCTATGGTTGGAGGTAAGTCAGGGTAAAGACAAGATTTCATGACCTTAAATCCTGTTCTTTGTCCCAACTGAAATAGACCCACTGAATCAATAAAACCTCTGTTACGTGTTGGTTTACCCATTGATTCAGTGGGTCTGCTATAGTTGGGCCTTTCAATTAGATGTAGGGTTCTACTTTCAAAAAATGGAGGGGCCACCACTGTTTGTTTCTACAACCCAGAAATTTTTGATGGAACCTGAAACCATCACAACACATGATAGAAATTATTTTGACTGTCTACAACTGTCCCCAATACCATTTTAAAACTCTGAGGGTGTAGAATTCATGAATTCAATACCACGTCAACCTTTTTTTCCCCTTCTCCACTCCCTATCTTCAGCATGGCTTTGTAACATCTTCCCTGCTGAAAAGATGTGGAGATATGGAGATGTGGAAGGCTTTTCATATAAATATTTTAGTCTAAGATTTGTTTGTTTTTTATTTAAATTTATTTTATTAAACACATAACAAAAAAAAACACAAGAAAAAACCCATAACAATACATACAATCTACACAAACTTAGAGCAAAATTAAAATACAAAAACTCAAACTAACAATATTAACTTACTACAATCCACTTAAGAAAACATATCATAACTACAAATAACTAAAAAAGGTTGCTTCCTGCCCCATTGCATACAGTCCATTCTGCTTAAACGCCTACACCTAAGTATTAAATCCATCCTTAAAACAGTAACTAATAGTTGCTAGTAATCACACATCACTAAAAACTTATCATTTATTATTATTGTTACTTGCCTAGCTATCTTATTTGATTACTTATCCACTTATTAAGTTAAATTACCAAGTTAAATCACTATTAACCTATTCTATATTCTGTATAATTTATATATTCTGATCTATATATTTAATTCCAATAATATAATATTATCCTATCATAGCACTCCTCCAACAAGATAATAGTACTGATAACCATAATCAAAAAATAATGATAAACATCAATAATTAATAATAATCACTCTCTGAATAAAAAGTAGGAAAAGCACTTTTCAAGCAACAAACAGAATACAACTTTATATTCTAATTTCACACTTCCCATGTAATAACATAAGTTTAACATTTTAGCTTTAAAAAGTTATTATCATAAGATTGTCTTCATTCTTCTTTTAAAAATCAATCAACCGTTTCAATTCAGACACAAATTTATTTGGAACTCTGCCTTTGAATTTGTACATTAGATTGTCCATTTCAACAATTCCTATCAATCTGCTTAACCACTCATCCACTGTTGGTAAGTCTGTTCCGCCCACCCTAATTCTTTGCATATACCAGTCTTGTTGCTAATAGCATATGTTGGACCAATTTATATTGTTTCTTATTCACAATTGTGCTTTCTTCCCAAATTCCTAATAAATATAATTTGGCCTAAGGTTTTTAATCACATAATATTAACTGATCTTTCTATGCTTCTGCAAAATTTTGGTGGCTCAAGAAAAAGTTACCACTATTTTATCATTTGATAACAGAGACTGTAAAAAAAAAACTTAAAACCCAGCCCTGCAAGGAATGGCTTATGGAGCTGGGTATGTTTAGCCTGGAGAAAAGAAAACAGTGTGATAATTACCTTTAAATATCTGATAGGTTGTCATGTGGAAGATGGAGAAAACTTGGGGTTTCTTGGTACTGCAAAGACTGTGACATTAATTTAATGGTTTCAAATTTCAAGAAAAAGATTCTACCTAAACATTAGGAAGAACATCCTGACCCCGTTCAACAGTGGAACAGATTGGCCTAAATGGTGATTGATTCTTCTTCATTTAGACAGAGGTTGGATGACCATCTCTCAATTGTTCTTTAGCTGTTGATTGCCATGTGACAAGGATTGAACTGGATGAACCTTGCATTCCCTTCCATCTCTATAATTCTGTGATCTGCATTAATCTTGCATCCTTCATGTAGATTCAAGAAAATAAAGCTTCACTGGAAAATCTTTTTTTGTTTCTTTTTTTTGGGGGGGTTGTTTTTTTAATATATCACCCCTGTTGAATTTTCCCATCCCCAGCCATTGAAACTGATTGAGATGTTGTGTTGGCAATTATCCATGTTGTTTTCAGCACTGCAATGCTTTTGTTGTTCCCTGCTTCCTTCCCATATCACTTTGGCAGAAATTACATTCTGCATTAAAGTCCTTTATTGTGGCACAGTGCTCATTCTTCCTCCTCCGCCTGATATTTTATTTTTATTTTTTTTAAAAAAAAGGTGGAAGAGAGTCAATGCATAATTATCCAGTTTGTTCTTAGTATTTTTTCCACTTCCTTCAATCTAGTGATTATGTGACTGCTGCATTTTGTTTTTTTAGTGTATTCTACCTGTACAAGGACAGAAAGCTAAAGAAAAGGAAAACTGAAAAAGAACAGGGAGAATTCAATAGGGAATGAACTGGTAATTACTTGTTCATAGGAAAGAACTTAAAATGTATCTGTCTCATTTGTTGTGATGAAGTTGCTACGCCAAAGAATTAGGGTGCTATTAAGAGACCAAACACCAAGCCAATTCTGTGAATGTTAACTCAGGTGAAGGAAGCTGGGGAAGGAATTAAAGGCAAAGGCACTGCAGTGATAACTAAACCTGTAACAAATGTGTGAATTAAGTGCAGAACCAAATTGTGACAGCAGCCCAGAATATTTGTTCATGCCTTAACGTGTCAGGTGTTATTTTACTGTAATTTCTGACTGTTCTTAACTTAACTGACCACTTCAGGATTATACTTGCTGGAAGAAGAATATGGTGACTTCATTTCCCTGAAGAGTTTTTGCAATAGCATACCTCAGTGTTTTCTTACACTAATGATAGATGTAGTAATTAGGAGTTCTCTATAGTAGGTATCTTTTTAAAAAAAAAATGCTTAGCATGGCAGCAGCTCTGTACAGATCTATTGTACTGAATGGAGAATATCCACTACAAATTACTTGGTATAAGGAATATGTGCTACTAGCCAGAGAAGACCTTTTGAGCAATAATCTATGAGTTAAGGCTCATTGGTGGTGCCATGATTATATATACATGATTACTGAGACATGCCAGATAGCTCTTTCACATGGAGTCACTACCATATGGAAGCACAATGAGCACCTCAGATAGAAAATTCACATCTCATTTCATTTTAGGTAATCCAAGTTTGACATTTGGAATTAAAATAAACATCTTCAGATCTGAATGCATCACGGATTTAGCTGGATTAAGAGACATAGTGCTAATGACACTGTGTCAGAATGTTCATTTCAAATTAATACAAGAGGTTTAATGAACTGACACAGATTGTTTTTTAAAAAATCAATCTTTCCATGTTTTCAAAACTTAAATCTCTATTCAAAAAATTGAAATTGGAAGAATTTTACTGAGTATTAATAGTACTGTTCTTTTCAGTGTTACAGTTTTGGCAATATCAGCACCAACTTATCTGAATAAGTTTGTATCTGATAAATGATTTTGGTGTGTTGCAAGTGAAGCACTGCTATTTCTCATGTTATCACACCATGAAGAAAACCGCTTCCTTCAAACAGATGTGAATCATAAAGCCAGTTCACTCGAAGTGAAGTTAATCTCTTATGACAGAGAGTTCATAGCTTTTTTTTTAGTGAAAGGTTGGATGTCTCCAGTGAAGAATCCAGAACATGCTAAGAAATATATATTTTAGTTGGAATTCCAGTATTCAAAAGCTGATGGAGATTTATAATGAATCTTCAGGTTTTGGATAGTATGGTAAACATAAAAAAATACAACTTTGCTTATTCGCAGTCCACATAAATCTTTGATCAAATCACTACTATGTCTGAATAAGGGTAACCTGAACTCTATAAAAAAGGCAATTTTATTCAAATCATTGAAAGACTGGGCCAGTTTGTATAGCTGTTCCCATGCTAAAGGGAGAAGTTTCTGAACTGAGATGAGGAAACTGGAGTGACTAGAGTTAAAAAATATAAATTTAAAAGGGTATAATGGAAAATTCCTGAAAGACATCAGACATCATTGGATGTAAACTTTAGAAACAACATTCTCTGGTATTCATCTCCCAGATGAAAAGTGGATTTCTTGATCCTCAGGATTGGGGTGGGGGAGGGGGGTGCTGAAAAAAAACAATTTTCATGCAAAGAATAGTTTCCAGCTACCTTATCCTAAAAAAAAAAGCCAAAAAAAAGCAATTTTCACCAAAAAAGAAAGAAAACTCACATGGGTTCTATGTATTTTTTGCAGATAAGTTGTAGGGGTTTGTGTGCGTGCGCATTTGCATGAAACCACTGGAAACCATTTTTTAGAGAAACTCACATGGGTTTTTTGGGCAAAAATAATATTTTCTTACACAAAACATAATTTTCACAGAACCCATGTCAGTTCTTCTGCCAAACTGCTTTTTGTTTGTGTACAAAACCTCCACAATTTTAACCCCCCCAAAAAATAATAATAATACAGATTTCTTGTAACACTTTGATGTGTGTGTAAATTTGAGCAAATGGTGTTCAGTAAGATTCATTTTTCCTGCAGCTTTGAGAAAAATGCAAGAATCGTGTGTCTTCACATGTGAAAGTGCATGAGTCAAATGTTTACATGCCTGGTATACAGAAAGGATCAAAAAGGACATCATGGGGGTTACCTCATTTTTTACATTAGTTTCTTTTCAGCTCCAGGTCAAGGCATGACTTTTTATTCAAGCCTTCATGACCTAATTTGAACATGTGTGTGGTTATTTTAAAACTCTTTTACTTGGGAGCTATCACACTTCACCAACCGCAAAGCCCAGCAGTCCACAGGATGGATCCTCGGCAATTAAAGTGGAATACTGCTATATGCTGTGAAAGCAGACGACTAGCTTGGTTAACAAGCAGCACCAATGAATTTATTAGAAAAAGAGGACTTTCTTCAGTGAATGATCCATAAATGAAAATACAAAAGAACACAAATGTAAGCAGGAAATTGGGGTTGAACAAAAGTGATTTTTGAGGGGCATATTGCCAGTAATGTTGTGTGTGTATTTGTATGTGCATGCATGCACACACACACACAATCTCCAAAGCAGGAATCTGGCTAGGGAGATGGAGAACTAGACAGTAAATGAACAAAATGAATACTACAGGATGAATACTACAAACTACTGATAAAATGGATGAATTCTTTGAATCCCTTTTCACTTCAGAAATTGCAGGGCAGATGTCCATGCTGGAAATAACATTTTTGGAGGACAAATCATAGTGACAATAGTCTTAGACCATGATTAACAAACAAATCATTAGAGACAGATGCTATCCATCTGCCAGTTCTTTAATGTGTGTGTGTGTGGGGGGTGACTTTTAATATTGAAATGATGGTCATATAACATTTTTGTTATTGGCAAACTGTGGAAAGCATTCTTGACCAATGAAAATATTCTACATACAGAAGCAAAACCATACTGAAGAAAAATCAACATGGATTTTGCAAAAGTCAGGCCTGTCTTATTAATGTTTTAGAGTTGTTCGAGAGCAACAGTAAGTCTGCATATGAGATGACTAGTAAATGTTTTTACTTAGATTTTCAAAGGCCTTTTGACAGAGACCCTCACTAAAGACTGCTAAACTCACTTAGCAATTATGGATAAGAATAGGTTAAGGGGATATCTCTAGTAGTCATGGGATAAGAAGTTATGGATCAATAACTAGTTGAAGAAAAGGAAGAAGGGAAGAGAAATCAATGGTCAGTTCTTGTAACAGAGGATGTTGGGACTCAGGGATGTTGTTGCAGGGCAGAGGAACATAAAGTCTTTGCTCTTATAAACAAGGATTCTGCCCCCCACCACAAATAAACTTTCCTTTATTTCTCAAATTTAAAGCATTGTAATACTTTAAATCTTAAGTTGAGTATTTAGAAATGCAGTTGAGGTTTCCAAAGAAAAGGGGCAGGCAAAGTTACTAAGGCAATGCAAATACAGTAAATACAAAAGTTCTAAGCATGAAGTTTTCAGCATCTACTTTCTGCAAAGCTATAAAATTAGAGACAGAAGGAAAATTCGTGGGAAGGCAAAATTCTTATCTGGTGGGACAAAGCCATCCTTTTGGTCATTTCGGCACAATGTCACTCTATTTAAACTGTATCTCAATGATCTTCTTATATTTGTTTCCTCAGAGTCCTTTCATCCACCTAAACTAGCATCAATCAGAATACCTTTACTCTTGTACGCAGATGATGCTGTACTACTCTCACTCACTAAAGTAGGCTTGAAACAAAGGATGAGAGCTTCTGTGGGCTATTGTGAAGGAAATCATTTAATTATCAACTACAGTAAAACTAAAACAATTATTTTCACCAAAAACCAAGCTTTGTCTAATTGGGTCATAGATGGGCAGAAGATAGAACAAGTTAGACAGTTCAAATACCTAGTATTTACATTCCAATCATCTCATGCCTAGGTGTCTCATCACTGTTGTTACCCATTCAGCATCTAATACTGCTAAAGCTTTAGTTTGTTTCTTTTATACCAAAGGTGGTCAGTTCTTGCCAGCTGTTATTAGGCTATCAAGTTAAGGTGCTACCACAACTGCTGTTTGGCATACCAGTATGGATTCTAGGTTTCTTGCCAGTGCTGGAAAGGGTTTTTCAGCCTTCTTTCAGAAGTTCTTTAGGGTACCAAACTGCATGCCATCAGCAATTTTATGGTTTGAAGTTGGTTGCCTCTCAATTGAATGTACTGCCTGGAGCTGAGCTTTAAGGTACTGGTTGAAACTCTTTTATGCAGGTCCTGAGTCTGGCTATTCTTATCTGGTTATGAATGACACTTATACCATCCACTGGTCCAAAAATATTAGCGAAAAACTGCAAAGACTGGGCCTGTCTGATAACTTCCTTGCTACACAAGACCCAAAGAGGGTTCAGATGATTTTGGCCCAACATATTAAAGATGTTGACAGGCAATACTCTGTTTCTATTGCTAGTACAATTTGTTCCCCAACTAGCTTAGGACTGCAGTTTAATCTTGATGGGGGATGTCAGGGCTCCGGGCGTGGCCGCGCCGGCGGGCGCCGCGGAGGCCGATGCCGGCCTTACCTCCGAGGAGGAGGACGTGGATCCGGGCCCGTCGGAGGCCGTGGTCGGCGGCGGCGGCCACGCGGCCGCTGCGGAGGGCTCCGCCGCTGGGGGGATCGCTGGGACGCCGCGGCGGATGCCGATCCTGGCGAGGGTCTTCCCCGCGGGACGGAGGCCGCTGCTGACGACGAGGATCATCCCACCGCTGCGGTCACTGGCCCGGCTCCCAGGCCGCTGGGCATGGCGGACGAGGCTCCACGGGAGGAGGCGGGTTCCGGGCCCGATCCCGGGGCACCGCCTACTCGCGAGGCAGCCTCGGAAGAGGCTGAGGCAGCCACCCTGCCCCCGACGTTCCTGCAGCGGCGGCGGTTCAAGGAGGCCAGCCGCCGCTCCCGGCGGCTGCAAGAGAAACACCTGGGGGCAGGGAGCTCCCAGCTGTAGCACAACTGCGAGCCCGGCCACGTGCTCGGCCCGGATTGGCCGCAGGCCGGTCTGCAGGCCTTTTTAGGCAGGCGCGGGGCTGGGGTAGGCATGGAGCAACAACCGTCGGCTACCCGTGCGTCTGTCGCCCGTGCCTTGTTCCAGTCCAGCCCGTGCCTGCGTGCTGCTGCCCGACTCCTCCAAGACCCTTCCCTGCGTTAAGGTGCTGTAACCACTTTGTGTTCAGGGTGAGGCAACCCGTTGTTATTTTCTGTTAAGTGCCTGCTGTGAAGGCAAACCCCAGCTCTAGGCCGTTTGCTCACAGCAGCGCTCCTGAGAGACTGTTTTGGGACGCGGCTGGTGGCCGTCCCAGCCCGGCCCCTGCTTGACCTCAGCCCGCGCTGACAGGGGAGCTCAATATCTATAAAATCTGACCATCCCTAAATATCGGGTTGCATTCGCAAAAGCACAATTCAATTTAATCCCCTCTGCTATATTAGAGGGTCATTTCCAGGGAATCCCCTGTAAGAATCACATTTGTCCCTGTGGAGAGGGTTGTGTAGAGTCTTTGACTCATGTTCTTTTCTCCTGTACCTATTATAAGAATGAGAGACTAAGACTAATTACGTCTCTCCTATCCAAGCTCCCAGGTAGACCATTAAACTGGTACCTGGTATACTTACTAGGAGATTGTGACAAAATCATAACGGAAACAGTTGCAAAGTTTACTTTTGCGGCTATGACAACCCGCCAGACCATGGCACTCACAGTACAACCAGATATGCCCAATGGTTAAAACACTTCTATTTTATAGGTTGCACCTAAGCAGTCTCAAATTAGCTTCTCATACCTATATGAACTGGCTTCTATGAATTAGTTTTATGAATTGGTTTTATGAAATGATTTTAAAGACCAGTGTTACGAATTTGTCTTATGATTTGACTCTACAATTGGTTTTACGAATTGGTTTTAATGGCTTTTTAAAATATATAGTTAGTTATATATTTGACTTCAGTTTTTATCACTAACACCGATGGTGTTTATATGTACTGGATTTCATATTCTGTTTTAAGACGTATCTGCCTAATAGTCTGTCAACTGAAATAAAGGCTATTGTTGTTAAAAAAAAATGTTGGTGTCACTACAGCACAACAGCAGCAGGTTGTTTCTAGTTCAGGAGCCATGCTACCACATGACATCATCACTACCCAACTGCTATCCCATCCCAAGCATTGCAAAACCACTGTATTCTATTTCCAGAAAAAATCTGTTAAATTCTCCATTAGTGCTTCAATCTCGTCAGCCGTCTTAGTGTGGAACTGTAATAGCACTTCATAGAGCTTCCTGCTATTGTGGATCCAGCAGTGAGCAGGCTGTGGGCATGCCCAGGTTGTCCCTCCCTCCACAACTCCCATGGAGTGGTAACTTCAATTTCTATCACTGTTTATTTTGAATTTCTCCTTTGAGAAAATCTGTGAAAATGCAATAGTGTACTGGTGCATCCTGCCCTTACAACATTGCTTCACTAGTATGGCTTCCAAAGAAAAATTTAAAAAATGACCAATGGGGCGGTGGGGCGGGGTGAAGTTGGGGACAGGGAGTGGCCAAGGATGCTGTAGTGTGGTAGGAACACTGGTGGTAATGCCATTACTCATCTGCTTACGGTGGAAGGGTGTGGAAAAAGAGCATTCTTCACCTGATGGCATCATGTAAATGGCAATGCTGGGATTGTAATGCTACAATGTGCTAATGGTGTCTAGTGCAGAAATGACCTTTGACTACAACTACCTCACTTGGCCATGGAAACCCACTGGGTGACCTTGGGCACATCACACACTCTCAGCCCAGGAAAATCCCATGTCATCTTAGAGTTACCATAAGTTAAAAATGACTTCAAGGAGCCTAACAACAAACCAGTAGCTACTGGCCTATTTGTAACACATATTTTTAATTGTTCCTAAATAAGTAGGAATTAGAAGTGTGGAAATTTGATGACAGAAGCAAATATTTTGGGATATTTAAAACAAAAGTGTTTTTTAGGCACTTAAAAGGTGCTCCACCTGATGCAAAATAATTGACCATGAAAGGAATCTTGGGCCTGCATAGGCAACTAAGTTATAGCCCCGTGAAAATGAATAAATCCGTGTCATCAGGGAGGGATTCAGAATTAAAACCATTTATATCAGAATACCGTACAGAGTCAGACCAGGACTCTGCCTGAGATTTCTTTTCCTTAAAAAAAAAATGCTAGCATGCCCCTTTCTATGCAAAGAAGCCAGTTGGACTAGAAGTTGAAGCTTACCTCAGCATTGGCAGTGGAACAGGGATTTCTGCAATAATTGAAAGCAACAAATCTTGTTTAGAACTCTATGCCACTGTATGTGGACCACAGAGCCATCTGTCTTCCAACAGCAAGTAATGGCCACAAGGTGCAGGGAGGAAATTCAAGAAGGGCAATCACTGCTGTTCTCCAGCTTCTTCCACCTAAGATGCTTGCCTAATCCTGCCAACTGCTTCAGATGGCCAGAACTACTGTGAAGAATTTTGACTATGCTATCTTACAAATGATATGACAGAGGCAGAAGAAGATGCAGAAAGGGCAACCAAAATTACCATGGTCAACAATCTTTTGAGGAAATCTTAAGCCTCTGGGCCTTCTTAGCCTTGTAGAAGTGCAATAGTGAAGGCAAATCATGCATGTTACAGACAACGTTGAGAAGAAAAAGCCCCCCTCACACTCTTCATATGCTCTTATAGTATAATGTTTATTCTGTTTATATTTTAAATGAATAACCCTGAATAGTGACACTGAACAGCTCAAAACCAGAGGTTTTCTTACATGAAATGCAAAGCTGTTGCTAGGTAATTAGAAATAATTATGGATTCACAAAAGCACTCATGGAATGCTTCTAATTAAATAATGGGTATTTGCTTTTGTAAACACATGTTCTATTTTATTTTCTGAATTTCTCTTCAATTTAGCTCTGGTATCAAGTTGTGAGCAGCAAAAGGTAACTATTGTCCAGAAGAAATATATGGCAACAAGACCCATTCATTCATTCCTTTGCTATTCATTAACAGTATTTATTAATCACTTTTCTGCCCCCAAAGGCCCCTGAGGTGATACAAAGTAAAATGGATCAAAAAGTATCCTTTAAAAACCAATAAAATTATTTTAAAAGCCTATGGTCAGAGGGAATAATATTTCTTTACACGCCTTATTATATGGACTTGTATATATTGTTTTAACTCTGTTGTAGGAACCCTTTGGATTTTGGTGACAACATATCATTTTCTACAAATGAATAAAATAAATATAAATGGAATGAATGCTACTGGTCCATTGCAAATTACATTACCGGGCAATTTTGGTGCCAATGGCCACCAAAAAAGCAATGGCAGAGTTCTGTATAGAAGGCCAAGCTCTTGGCCCTGAGTTTCAACTGGAAGCAGTTAGAGCTTCCTATCATCCACAGCACAGCTCAGAAAGATCAGTAGCAGAGTGGTTGCCTGATTCTGACAGTGATTTTCTGTAGATAATCTGAAATATGACAGAGTATTGTTTCCCAGCTTTGGCCCTTTCCGCAGCTTACCTTTTTTCGGCGCTGGAGTGCTGGGATTGCGCGAGCAGCCTCCAGTGAGATGCTCTCGTGTCCCCGCTGCCTCAGCTCCACATGAGCTACCTGCTCCCAAACAGGTAGTGTGAGAGCCCCGCCTCTTCCTTCCGCAGCGCAGTCTGGGAGTTTCCCAGGCTGTGCTGGGGCAGGAAGCGCGACTGCTGTGGCTCCGGAGGCTCTGCACACATGGCAAGTGCGTGCAGGGTCCTGGAGCAATGCGCGATCGCACACCATTTTCGGCTGAAAGCCGAAAATGAAAAAGTGAGCGAGCGGCACCTGCCAGACCCTGGAGCATCGCGCGATTGTAAGTGCGTTGTGCAGATCGCTCCTCACAATCACATGACACTCGAGGGGCCCTTTTGCATGGCAAATGCCATGCAAAAAGGGCCTTTGTCAGGGAGATGACCATACAATGAAATGAGATTACCCCAAAGGGTGAAAGCTATAGTGACAAGGCTGAAGATTAAAGCACTCGTTATCCCTACAGGCCACTCACATTTCCCAAAAGTGCAGGAGGTTTACACGGAACACACCTTAAGATCCCTAGAAAGCTTTTGCAG
The DNA here is from genome assembly GCA_948472985.1 of Iguana delicatissima. Classification (NCBI taxonomy): domain Eukaryota; kingdom Metazoa; phylum Chordata; class Lepidosauria; order Squamata; family Iguanidae; genus Iguana; species Iguana delicatissima. The sequence goes on from CAOKZL010000948.1 coordinate 999,857, forward strand.
AGGGCGATGCTGTCAGAGAGGCAAAAGGGAGATCACGTTCACATGCAGAAGCCTTTGCTTTCTCTCTTACTCCCCACAGCATCCATTTTCAAAAATGTAACAATTCATCAATTGAAAATAGTGTATCCATAGCTTATTACTAATGAATCCTTGCAACAAAAGAAGCCTCTAGAGCAGGGTTTCTTAACCTGGGGTCCGTGTAGCCCTCATGGGGAGTCCGTGAAACCCTACTTCTGGACACCCACAGCAACAATAGGGACAAAGCAGCAAGGGGGGTGTTATGGGTGCTGAAACTGCTCTCTCAGTTGCAAATGAGGGATCAGTTTGGGAGCACACACACATATCCCTGCCACCGCATCCCTAAAGAAAGGGGCAGAGTGGCAGACATGTGCGCATACCCAAACTATGACTCTGGAGACCAGGATTTGAATCCTCACTTGACCATGGAAATCCACTGGGTTACATCAGGCTAGTCACATTCTCTCAGCCTCAGAGAAAGGTAAAGGCAGCAAATTTTGCCAAGAAAACCCTCATGATAGATTTGCTTTAGGGTAACCATAGCTCAGCTTTCAAAGGAGAGAGAAATGATGGCTAGAAAAAACCTTCCCCTCAGCAGCACTTTGTGTCCTTTCTAGTCACTTCTGACTTATACCATCCCTAAAGTGAACCAATCACAGGGTTTTTCAACAAGATTTTTTTTGGAGGGGGTTTTCCTCTGCCTTCCTCTGAGGCTGAGAGAATGTGACAGTTTATGAGCAGAGATTTCAATCCTAGTCTCCAGAAGCCATTAATAAATTTAAAAAATGAATATTTTTAATAAATATTTGAATACTTAAATACTAAGTTAAATATTTAAATCTTGAGTTAAGTCTGGGGGGTCTCTGGCAAAAAATTATATTTGCAGGGAGTTAAGAACCACTGTCCTAGAGTGATGTTAATACTTCTGTATTCTAAAAATGCTAAAGTAATGACAACTTATTGCTGGATTGTCTCAGGTAGCTACTGTGTTTATATTCAAATGAGACATCTTAAATATAGTGTATGTTGATGTTGTTTTCGTACACTGGGAACTCCATCAGACCATTCAGGAAGGCAAAAAGGACTGACTTCTAATGTACTTCTTTAAAAATATCTTTCCCATATCCATTTAAAAATAGCATACCAGGGTTAGAAATCTTTTCTCTGCCATTCGGTATTTTGAAAATGGCAATGTCTGCAGAAGTGGTGCAACAAAATTGTTGCTTTGCTGAGAGGAAAACATCTGAACTTGAAAATACTACTCCAAAATCTCTAACTTAAACTTTGTGAACAAATGACAAATTCTGACAGGTCAGCTCACCCATCAGTAAGTCAGTTCAGAGGAGGAGTCAATAATTCAGAATGTCATTTACAGCATGAAGTGGCAAAGTCAATAACATCACCTGTTCTTTATAAGAATGAGAACTTAGACTTGTGCATAGAAGAACCACAGTGAATCTGAAGACTTGAATATCTTTTCTGGCATTGTCATGAAAAATCTGTGGCTAATAACTTTACTTGTGTATCTTTAGTTTCTGCATCTATGTGACTCACAAAATAAGTTATCCCCCGCCCCCATAATATAAACTTAAAAACGTCAGTCACATTTTTATAGCTACCACATGCTTAATGCTATTGACGAACACTGGCCTCCATTATAAAGCATACAATAGGTTATTAAAATGAAAGCTTTTTAAAAAAGGGATCACCTGTCATTTGCACACATAATAATTTCATCTTGATTACACTGGGGCATATAAACACAGACTTCCCTCTGGGAATAGAATGGGTGTACATAATCAGATATGTTATTATATCAAATTATATTTTCACATTGACAACTCAAGAATTAGCTGTCTCTCGGTGTCTTTCATTTTAAAATACCAGTTCTCAAGAAATAATTATAATTCTCACTGAGCTAAAACATGACATTTACTACTCAGTAGAACCAGAGGTGTGATGCAGGGATTATGAAGAATAACGTAAATCATTTTCATAGGCATGTGAAAAAAATCAGTTTTAAGTGTGATTTTAAGCATTCCAATTTTTTTAAAAAAGACTAAAATATTCTCAGTATTCAGTGGGGTGGAATTCTTGAAGGAGTAAAATCATCAGAAATGTAACAGAATCCAGCCAGCATCATGTGTCTACTTAGAAGCAAGCTGTTCTATTTCAACTCATCCTATTCTGCTATAAATGAGTATAGGATTGCAGACTAGACTTCTATTAAGAACATGCAAACCCAGGATTCATTCGAGGGATATGTTCCCTGGAACATCAAGATGTATTCAGCAAATATCCTACTCTGGTTCTCTCTGCTCAGAGTTCCATTTTTTCTGACATATACCTTAACTTTTAAAAAGTTAGAATAAATTTTGCAGTTCAAGAATGCACAAAATCTACCAGCTTTTATTTTTAGTTTTATACACTCAAAAGCCAAGATGTTGTACAATTGATGACAGTAGCAAACTATTTTAGAGTGTTGGTCACAATGATATGTTCTTTATCTGGTATGACAACTTATCAGTGCAAAAAAGTGTAAAACAGAAAACAGAAAACAGATGGTGGGCATCTGAGGAATCAATAAATCCTGAAGAAAAAGATTATGTAAACTGTCCTTATGGTATGTATTTAACATATTGACTGTTTCCCAGAGAATTCTACTTAGGATACAGTCTTAAAAGTGTATATATTGTTAAAGCACTTGTGAATGATTAACTGTAAAAGGTTATAGTTCTAGCTGACTCCCAATAGTAACATTGTATATGAAACCTACAAAACTTACCAAGTGTCAGTAAAACTGTTACTTGTTGATAGGGATGGGACGAATCCAGAATTTTCTGAATCCAAATCCGATCCGAATCCCTGGAAGGTTCTGAGAGTGCACAAATCTCATGAATCTCGAATCTTTCGAATTTCTTTTTTTAAAAAAAGGTTTAAAAAGCAAGGGAAAGAAGGATCAAGTCACAAGAGAGATTTTTTATTACCTTGCAGCGGGAGGCAGCCACGGGGACAGGAAGCACAAGCAAACACAGGCAGCCCAACTGGCAGAGGCAGCCCAGCGGACACAGGAAGCTCAGCGGGCACAAGCAGGCATCCCCAGCAGGCACAGGCAGGCAGCCCCAGCGGGCAAAGGAAGCCCAGTGAGCACAGGCAGCATGAGCCAGCACAGACAGCTCCAGGAACAGGCAACCTCAGTGTGCGGGCAGCTATATGCCCTGATTTTTGGGCGCCCAGGGCCCACTGGCCAATCAGTCTTTTGGTGGGCCTTGGAGGTGCCAATTTTTAATAAAAACAAACTTGGCACCCCTGGGGCCCACCAAATTGGCACCTCCGTGGCCACCAAAGGCCCCACTGTCCTCTTGGCCACGCTCCACTCAATCAGGCCCACGACAGCTGGGAGACAGATGTGGGGAGTGCAATCTCGCGCTCTCTGGTCTCTGTCCAGCCGCAATCCACCCGATCGGGCCCAGAATGGCTGGGAGACAGATACGAGGAGCACAATCTCGTGATCTCCAGTCTCCACTCATCCACCCGATCAGGTTTGAATCCACCAAGTAGGCCCTCTGCATGTCGAGGGCCTACTTGATGGATTAAAAAGATTCCGTTGGCCTATTTTGGCGGAGGGATTCAGATCCATGAATCTTGAATCTTTACACAGGATTCAAGGATCCAAGGATTCGGTTGGCTGATCCCTACTTGTTGACAAAGCAGTTCATAGTTACTGTTCCAACAAAGGCAATGTTGACCTTTCAGTAGGGTCATTTCTGCACTAGACTGTTATAGTGCTATTATTTCACTTTCAACATCCAATGGAATCCTGGGGTTTGCAGTTTAGGGAGGAGCAATCTAGTGTGGAAATGGCTTGGGTTAGCAGTTAGATCTGATGACTTTTACACTGGACAGAAATTTGGTTTTTGCTGTAACAATTTCATGAGAAACTATTTAGCTAGTTGATTGATTGGTTAAATATTTATATTCTACTTAGTACCAAAATTGTTGGAGGATCAGATAAAATTAATTTAAAATAATTTAGAACTGTTTAAATTAAAAACAATGAGGAATAATTTAAACAATCTAAACTTGATTATACAATATTTTTTGAAAAAAATAGACTTCCCCAAAAGTCTTTGATGAAAATATCTTTTTACACTGGCACCAGAAAGAAAAACAGAATATTATGTTTACATTTGTTGGCTCTTAAGTACACATTAATCAACTGGCAGCTAGCCAGGGTTAAATGTTATTAGTAAGAGGGATCTGACTCAAGAGAATAAAAGGGCAGACCCAGATAATCACAGGAAAGATGATGCCAGAAGAACTTTCCCAGGAGTGAGGGAAGGAAGAATGGAAGGAGAAAGAAGCAAAGGATGAATGATAAAGGGACAGCCACCAATATTTCACAGATGAAAACTGGGACATATATGGCTGCGAAACATCAGATTGTGGTCAAGATGACAGAAGTTATTAATCAGGAAGTACACAGAAGCAAGGAGAGGTTGAGGCAGTTAGTTTTTGCCTGAGCCTACTAAAAAGAGCAAGTTTTTGACCCACTTCTCTCCTCTTCCCCATGCTGAGTTTATTGAGTGCAAACTATTTCTGCACTTTGAACTGAGTTTGCAACAATTAAAGTAAGCTGAGGTCAAAGTGGAAAAGTTGGAGGAGAAGAGAAAGAAAAAAATGGGACCTTTCTTTGCTGAAAAAGTAGGATGACTGAGGATTAATCAGGACTCTCCCTTACAAATCAGGATAGCTGGAGGATATATATGCGAAGGAAAAAAGCAACAGGAAGAAAGAAGAACTTCTCTGGGAATGGAAGACTCCAGGAATAATTCTACAGAGAATTTTTTGGCTAGATTGTCAGCTGAAGGGAGTCAGGGAGGTGTGAATCTTCTGAAGGAGGTAGTGAGCTTCGTCTCTGCTGTGTCTGTGGCAGCAAAGAAAATTTCCGATGAACCTGAAACAAGATTGCCAGATGAAGACCTTTGTCTCAGGAAGCAGGGAGACTTCAGAAGAAGCAACAGAGATTTTTCTGGTCATGTAGCCTCAAAAGTGAGTTCCTGTCCTTAAGAAAAACTTCATGCCTACACCTCCAAGTTATTCTGGGAGGATTAATAAGGATGCCAGTATCATGTAGAGGTTTGAGTGTTGGAATGAGAGACCAGGCTTCAAATCACCACTTGGCCATGGGTGATATCTGGCAAATCACACATTCTCTGCTTCAGTGAAAGGGAAGGGCAAAACCCCTCTGAATAAATTCTGCCCCCAAAAAAGTTGTCATAAGTTGTCTTACAGCTGCCATCAGTCAGGCATGACTTGAAGGCACACAAGAACAAATAGGGATGATGGTACAAAAAGGAAAACTCTCACTTGTATAGGGAAATGAATTCAGTAATAGTTGTTTCCTTGATTACAGGTAACAATTTAATAAATAAATCAAACCACATACATAATAAACAACATAAATTGCACATTAAAATTTTTCCTGTACTTTAAGAGGTTTCTTTATTTGGTAAATTAGATATTCAACATATGCTCTACTTTTCGCTAAAATATAAATAATAGATTATGGGGGGGGGGTTAACCTTAAACATCTCTAGCTGCCTACAGTCTGTACCCTGCTATTGATTCTGTAATGAGGAAGACACAAGTTTATCAAGAATTGGGCAGTGGTACTAATTAAAGAATGAAGACATTAATAATATAGGTTGAATTAGAAGGAATAAAGTCCTCTATATTTTGTGACCAAGGGGACATAATAAAGGTTCCAGTCCTTTAAAAGTGGTATAGATTAATATCACAGACAATTCAACTGAATCTTGCAGAAGGAGGAGGAGTTACATCCACAAATTTTTTGTATAGCAAATTTGATCATGACTCGAATGTGTTGTAAAGCAGGTGATCCATATGATCATGTGGCTAATGTCACTTTATGATTTCTTAAACGTGTATGTAGAAATGCTGACAACCATGGCTGGCTTTGTAATATCAGTGGTAGAGTTTGGAGTGGGGGAGCAGGAAGGGAGCAGGGCTATGGTGTGAGGGGCACAGCCACTGTTCATGGGAGCATGGCCGGGGTGCGTGGGGTGTGGTCAGGATGCATGGGGGCATGGTTACAGGTCGAGACGCTCCAAAAACATTGCTGCCCAGGGCAAACTGCCCCCCACCCCACCCCATCTCTACGTGACTGTGTAATATTAAGATTTTTGTTGGATCACTCAGTTTACCAATGTTCTATTGTGGGGAATAAAAACCTATCCCTTCCATGCATTGCTGTTGTGTTTTGCAATTGTTTCCTGATTCTTTGTTGTTGTAGTTAACTGCTATCAAGTCAACTTCAACCTATGGCCACCCTATGGTTGGGAGATCTCCAGGTCACCCTATCATCAATTGCCCTGCTCGGGTCTTGCAGATTCAGGGACAAGCCTTTAGGGACAAGTCTTCCTTGACTGAGTCTACCCATCTTCCTCAGTTCCTACTGCTTTCTCTCTTACCAAGCATAATTGTCTTTTCTGGTGAGTCATGTCTTCTCATGGTACAGCCAAAGTACAACAGCCTCGGTTTAGGCACCTTGGCTTCTAGAGAGAGTTCAGGTTTGATTTACTCTATGACCTGTTCTTTTGTCTTTTTAGCAGCCCAAGGTATCTGTAGAACTCTTCTCCAGCACCACATTTCTGATGTGTTGATTTTCTCCATATCAGCTGTCTTCATTGTCCAAATTTCACAGCTATGCACAGAAAATGGAAGTACAGTGGCATGGACCATCCTGAATTTAGTATTCAGTGAGATATCTTTACACATCAGGATCCTGTCTAGTTCTTTCATAGCTGCCCTTGCAGGTCTTCTTCTGATTTCTTGACTGCAGTCTCCATTCTTATTAATGACTGAGCAAAGATATAGAAAATCTTGGAACTATTTCAATGGGTCTTTCTGCACTATACTTTTATAGTACTATTACTCCACTTTCAACATCCCGTGGAATCCTGGGGTTTGCAGTTTAGGGAGGGCCATTTAGAATTCTCAGCCAGAGACCTCTTTGGCCTCAGTAAACTACAAAACCCAGGATTCCATAGGATGTTGAAAGTGGAACAATAGCACTATAACAGTGCAGTGCAGAGAGGCCCAATGTCTTCTCTATCTGCTTTAAGGTTATGTAAATCATCTGTGGTCATAATTTTGTTTTCTTAATGCCCAACTGTAAACCTCTGTTTACACCTTCTTCCTTGACTTTCTTCAGCAATAGTCCCAATTCTTTGCTATTTTCTGCTAGTAATATTGTGTAATCTGTGTATCTAAAATTGTTGAAGTTCCTTCGTCCAATTTTCACCCCCTTCCTCCAGGTCTAATCCTGCTTTACATATGATATATTCGGCATTTCTACATGCAGTTTTTGCATCGGGATAATAGTTGTATTAAAATACAATGCAATAAAATGCAGTGAAATAAAAAAAAACCCACACAGGAAAACAGTTTTCAAAAATCTAAGATTTCTTAACAAAAAAAAAGAAAAGTTCCCAAGCAGGTTAAAATTTCAGCAGACTCACCATATGACACAAAATATATAAATATTTCAAAACATAAAAATATCAATTTTAGATGCAAACTATTACATCTGTGGAGAAAAAGAAGATGACAATCTATTTCTGCAGTGACATTTCTAGGGATGTAACTTTTTCCCTTGGAAAAATACATTCCATACTCAGTGTCACTTACTGTAAATTACAACACATATTTCTAAGTCATGACTTACAACTTGATAAGGTCACTGACCTTTACCAAATGCTAGATTATATGATATGGAAAAATTGTAATAGAAAAGAATTTGTACTTTAAAGCAAATCATTTAAAACAAATCATTAGGCAAACATGGCAAAATCTTATCCCTTGATATATTAGGTGACTGCACTGGAGCAGTAGATGTCGGGTAAATCTGGAAGCTACTGACAGTGAATTTAAATAAAGCTTTTCATTCCATATAGAGAAATACATAACGCTGGTTTGATATATTTTGTCTAAAGAAAAGAATGACACATCATTAAAAAAACACTCTGGTTTTTTTTTAAAAGTTCCTTCTTGCATTTCAGTATTTTGGTTATAGATTGCATGAGAGGGCACTTTCCATACAGCTTACCTAGTTAGCCTGCCCTGTTTTGCACATTTTTATTTTATATCAAAGATTATATAAGGTAAAATGAGTACTGTTGTCAGTTTCTTTAAAAAATCATGGGCTAAATCCAATCGTGACCTGACCTATATTGTAGATCTATTGAAACCAATAAAATCTCAGACTTGATTATCTAGTTCTGTTCTAGGTAATACTATAGCAGGATTTATTCATTTTATTTATTTATTAAACTATTTACATCTCACCCTAGATTAAAAGATTTCACAGTTAGTTCTATGTATGTTGCCAGGAGACTAAATATAGGAAATTAAAAAGTTCTGCCTGTGCACACAAACCCAGTTCATGCCTATAAAGAAAACATCTGAATCAAAGACAATGCACATTTTATTTAAATATAAATATAAGAGGATTATTATTCTTTCCTGTAATCTTCTTGAGGTATTCTAGAAAAGTGCACATTTTGGCAAAGTAGGGGAACAAGAGGATGATGAGGATGATTCCTCTCTAAAACTACAGAAAAAGAAGTCTATTTGTGTTTTCTTGAAGTAAAACAGATCTGGTAGCACTCTTACATTGTACTACAGCTTGTTTGATTCCAGATAATTGCACCCACAAGACAAATGCAATTTTTACATTCCCCATACATTTGAAAAGAAAAAGCTCTACTTGATTCCACCAGACTGAACGGAGATGCACTATGATTCACTGTAAATACTGGCATTCAAAAATCATTTAGACATGACAATAAACACAGCACATTGCAGGTTAAATTGAAATTACTACTGAATTGGAATAGCCTGCTTTGTGCATTCAGCTTGAGAAACATGGAAAAATCTATGGTTAACCTCTGTGCACATAATATTTCTCTTCTGCAAATAAAATATTCCAACAGTTGCAACATTTTTCTCCACTTATTCACATAGTCATAAAATAACAGGGTAGACTACACACTTAAAATATACATAGTGGTGGTAATCCATCCTGATTCTTGATGATATTAAGCTAAAGAGTATCAAGATAATTAAGGCCATTTCTGCAGCACCCTCTCATCCTGCAATGGGAATGGGAGAAGGATGGGATGGCAACAATCCTTCTGCGTGACATCATCATGATCCTATCCTTCTCCCATCCCAGGTGACATGATTGCAGATTAAATAATTGATGGGCTTTCCACTTCATCAACATTGTGCCACCATCCCAGACTTACTTGTCTTACAGAAGCTGCAGAAGCACAATGACTGCACTTCCTGCCCCACTGCAGCCTGGGAAAGTACTCAGTTGCACTATGGAAGGAAGAGGTGTGGCAATCGTGCTCCCTTCCACAGGGAGCCAGCTGGCACTGAGGGAAGTGCTGCAGTTGCACTCTCCTCCTCGCAGAGCCAGTGCCGGGATCCCCACCAGACAACTTTGGGGAAAGGTAGGGTACAGAAAGGGCCTAAGAAATTCTGCTTTATGCGGGAAGGATGCCCATTCATTACATTTGTATCAATCAAGCCCAGGCTAACCTTAACTCTTAAGATTTAGAATGAGGTTAAATCATAAAGATTCTAAGATCTTCTATGAGTTTCTGAGATTTGTTCAACATCTGAAATCTGCCCTCACTGTATAAAACTGTGACAATCCTAGTCAGTGGGTGGCATTTCTTGTTCTATAAAAACAAATCAGATAAATTAGCAAATCCTCCTGTCATCATTCTAAGAAGTCACAAGCAGTCGTGCTAAGAAGAAAAGTGGTGGCACATGGTAGAATACAATCTCTGGATAAACTAAACTTGTGGTCATGTTCATTGGATCTGCTAGTTCTGCCAGGGGAACTTGGACTTTATTGCTGTCTTTCCACCACTCCACAGCCTTTTGTTCTGCCAAAACCTGCTCTAAAGGATTTCCTAGGCCCCTAGTACCATTTTTTGGTGCTGCAAAGGGCAGTGGTGATGTAAGAGAAAAATATTGATTTCACTGCTGGAAACAGTAGCAGAAGACCAAGATCATACCATCGGATTCTGAGGTTAATCCTAGACCCAATATTTATTCTGGATATATATGCAGAAATGCATATCTGCTAGAAATCTTCTGGCATCTACAGTTCATGGGAGGGAATCCTGTAAAACTGTTGCCCAAATGCACCCTCCAGCTCTGTGTCACTATTTGTTGGTTCTCTTTTTTTTTTAATGGAGGCAGCTTTGGGGGAAAAAAGTCTAGAGTGAAATGTAAAGTATATTCATTTCTTAAAACAAAATACACATTTATGCACACATTTGAAATGTGAACAAATATTTTAAAAAAGACAAGAGATTAGAGCTAAAATCTATTTCCTGTTACATATGTACAGAAAGCAAAGAAATAATCCCTGATTAGGTACAATGGTGACTTGTTTAAACTCTTTCCCCATCACAGACAGTGAGGTAATTCTCTCTGTTACAGAAAGTTTCAAGCCATAACTTGTCTCCTCAACTTGTCTCCTCAACGAGACAAGAAAATGCTTAACAGAAACTAACACACTGTTTTCATATTGATGTGAATCTCCACAGTCTTCATCTTCACATACAGTCTCTGTAGTTTTCTGCTGGGAGATTTCTGAACACTTCTTGAGACATGTTTGATGTTGTGACTTCATGTGATTGAAATGAAATGACTTTCCTCTGCAGAAAAGTGTTTTCTGTGCAGAACATACAATTTCTTATGCAAGAAGCATGTTTTCTGCACAAAAAAAGTGCAGATTTTTTTCCCCTGGAGAAAAACTATGTATATTTCTGTACAGATAAACTATATGGGAGATCCAAAAAAAGGCAAAAAATCCTGCAGTTGAACTATTATTCTTGGTAGTGTTTTCCATCATTCTGCGGGGGGGGGGGCTGTCAAATATTCTTTCCATCTCTAGTTTTCAGCAACGGGAATGATTATTTCATTAACAATAGAAACCAATGTGTACAGCAACGTATATAGCAACAAAGACATCAAACATTTCAGCAGAGAGTAGTTTTGTGATCTGCAAAACCAAAGCAAAAACTCTCCACAGTTGTAACATCTGTGTTATTCATTCCAACCAGATTTTCCAAACATTAGAAAATCCATCATGTGGTCAAGAAATGAATAATGCGGAATATTATTTCCATCTCTCCCCCTTACTATTAAATTATTGAAGGGACACTTTGAGCCATTTGTCAAGGTAGACACTGATTTCTCACAAACACATATATATAAATAATTCACTGGGGTTGTTGTTAATTTGCAAAACAGGTAACACTGAGCGAGATGCTAAAAAAATAAAATCATTGTAAATGTCAGCGTCCTCCATTTCACAGTAGTATCCACAACTAACAAAAACCTTGTTTGTTTTCAAAACTTTTCACCATATTTAACTTCTAAAGTTTCTGTGGCTAAGTTAGGTGTACAGTCTTTCAGAAAACAGTATTTCTAAAGTGGCTGCATAGCTTAGAATTAAGAAGTATAGTGGAAAGATAATTCTAGAATAATGAACTATAATCATCTTTAAAATAGTAACAGCTGTTGAAACAATTTCAACTAGCAGCTGCTGAATCAAATTACGGTAGAAGATGAAGGAATTCCCATTGATCACCATGAATCATGTGTTTGTGTGTGTGTATGCATTTGCGCACACACATGTATGCCACAAACAGTACTATGTAATATTAAACTCATGGTTTTTGATAGGATAGTCTCTCCAGTATGGGTAACAATCAAGTCAGCTATGTCATCATTGCACAGTGCTGACGGCATTGTTACTGAACTGGAAAAACCCTATCCCAGGGTCTACAATTTTGATATTAAAATATGATTCCATGTGCCTGAGAGGTCACCTGGATGATCAAGTAGGCAGCAACAGTCGAACGATCGAAAATCAGGTCAGGCCACTAAAATCAGCCGTCACGTAGCCCCAGGAGACCTCAAGCTGTGCAAACCCACAATAAACAAAGGGTCCTCAGCCCCTGAGAAGCTGACTTGAGGGGGTTAGCATGTTTGCCCCCAGTTGAGCAAATATCCTATCAGGCGAGGACCATTTACATGAAGTCACATCACAACCAAATACAGCCGAAGATCCTGAGACTTTGACAACACCTTGTAATCTCATCATGCAAAGGAAGTTACCATTGTGGAGCTTCTTTCTCGTCGCAACACCCATTGTTCTCCCCGGGAAAGGATTAGCCCTCCAGGTACTTTTCCCCTACAAATAGTCCCAGTTTTTGAGCGTTTCTTTGGATCACTCCCGGTCATCCCAGTAGACCTTTTCCCTGTCTGTTGAGTAATCCCCTCAGCCCTCTCTGTGCTGAGCTCCACTTCTTCGCTGTTTTTCTGGACCAAGGAGTTCAGGAAAAGGTGCAGTATTACCCCAGCTACAACCCCTTCAATATTCTCCTATCCAGTTTCCTCTCTTTTGCTTCTTAATAGGTCTCGAGTGAGTGTGTGAGTGATTGCGTTGGTGCGTGAGACTTTCATTCAATAAAATCATTTATTGGACACTTTTGTTTGGTTTTTGGCTTGGCCTGACCCCATAAAAACTAGGTAAAAAGACCCCGCTAGGTTACCCTGCCTCTTGCGTTGCTATTGCTTGTGCTCTGGCTAGTTTCTATTTCCCATCACGTGGCGCACATTGAGGTGTCCCCCAAGGGACCCCAGAAATCAGGGTAACAGCATTACACCTAACTAGGAATAGAAAAATAAGCAGAGATCAACAGTGTGTTCTTTTAAAAGCATATATTATGTTTATGGTCTGCAAGTGGGGATGTACCTTTAAGTTTTCCTCGACTGGATAAAAACTATGCACATCAGATTCTAATTCCTTTTTCTTTGCACAAAGGTCATGTGCATGACTAAAAATCGCATATAACTGAAACAAGTGCACAAACATATTTTAGCCCGAGGTCCAAATACTCCTGGATTTATTGAATTCCTGTTGGAGGAATTCCAGCATTCTCATCTCACTCCCATATTGTTTTTTAGGGCAAGTGGGCATAGATAGCATAGGGCTTCCTTTCTGTTTTGCATACCAAAGCTTCACCTTTTGCCTTTGTGTTGTTTAAATGTATGATCATAAAAACCTTTGGTGTTCAAGTGATCAGATCATGTGACCCACTTTTGTTGTCATCAGTCTTATAAAAGAAAGAGTCCCTTTCTCAGATCTCTCTCTTCTCCTCCATTTTTGCTTCCTCTTTTCTCCTTTCCGACCATGCTTCGCATCTCCATCAGAAGATGGTAAGTTAACAATGAAGGTAGTGTCTTACCTGACCTATTCATTAGCTAGTTAGGATGTGAGTTCCCTAATGCATATGTAAATATAATAGCTATTAATAAACTTTTCTAAGTTGGTAACCTGAAACTGCCTGGGTTGTTTTTGTTTTCTTAAGCCCTTTCCACATGGGGGGGACGTGAAACACAGGGAAACGGGGCGGCGCACGCGGGAACAGAGCTTACCTTAATTCAGGTGACTCCGTCCCCACAGGGAGCAGCACGCGTTCACCGCTCTACACGCTGCTGCCAGCCGCCGCCGGCCGGTGGCTTCCGGTGGCGCTCCGCCAATTGGGGCAGCACGCCAGCCAGAAACCCGCCCCCAGGCAGCTCTGCAGGGACGCACTTGTGCGCCCCTGCAGTTCTTCACGGGGCGCTGTGACGGGTTAGTGCGATCTTGTTTTAAAAAGACCACTTGAAAACTGGTCTTTATAAAACACACGGCGCCACACCCGCGGCCACGCAAGGGCGCTTTGAGGTGTAGAACCTCACCTTTTCAAGCCGCCATAGAGCACCCCATGGTGTAGACGACCTCCTGGTGAGGTCATCCCAGCACGGGCTATATCCCCGTGTGGAAATGGCCTTAGTTTCAGATCAGAAAAGCCACACAGAAATTTGGGCGTGTTTTTTCTGCTTCTCTGCTAAAAGAAAGCTGAATCCTTACAGTAGCGGTTCTCAACCTGTGGGTCACGACCCCTTTGGGGGTCGAACGACCCTTTCACACGGATCGCCTAAGACCATCGGAAAATACGTATTATAAAATAAAAAGAAGGTGAAAGGAAAATTACCTGGTAAAGCAGTTAAGTCTGTTAAGGTCGGGGAAGGGCTCCCAACCACTCCTTTAACTTCCAGTGGCCATGTTGAAAAGAGGCATTCAGAAAGCCAGGGAGGGGGCTATGAGAGGAAGGAGCTCTCCTGACCAATCCAAGCTCACCAGCAACACAACCACTCACACTCAAGCATGCGAGCAGCCTCTGCCAGGAAAAATGGCAGCCTCTCAGTCAGCAGTTCCTTGCCCTTCTGTGTCAGCGAACACAGCAGCGCAGGGCAATTTAGCATTGTGTATGGTGTCATTATTCACTAGGAGTCAAACTGCAATGCCTATGGAACGTAAAGAAGTAAGATTTGAACCTTCTATGTCCTCAATGTCTTCCCAGGGGAATGTGTCTGAGTGTAGTAGGGAGGTGATAAGACAAATGATTGCTGAAGAAATGGAGGTGCATGTTAATAGGCAAACAATATTAGTGAAATGATTTCACAAAATACATAACAAGTTTAAAAAATGTATTGCAAGTTGGACAATTCATTGAATTTGAATGTAATGTCATTATTAAGCAGTCAACAAACTACTTCAATGAATCCTTCATTTTCACGTGATTTTCCTGATGATACAAAACTTATTCAGGCTGAATCAAATGATGCTGGTGTGTGTTTACCAAAGAAGTCTACCTGTAGGTCCAAAGTGACTAGAGTTGAGGAATCTGCTCTGTCACACTCTGAACAAATCAACACTGAATCTGAAAGTGATGAGGAACCAGATTTGGCAGATACTCATGGGGATTATGACTCTAAATCAGACGGTTCTACATCCGAGGAGGAGGATGCAGAAGATGATAATAAAGTGAGATTATTTTCCTCAGATTTTTTTAAAAATTTGCTGAAAAAGGTGTTGGTAACTCTGGGACTGGACAGTCTGGAGAGTGCCACTTCAGATATTGATAAAAACAAGAATGTTGCATCAAATGTAAGGAATAAGCCTACAAAACCTAGTGTTATTTCCATGCCAGATTTATTTTTGGATTTAATTCAGTCTGAATGCAGTGAAACCAAATCTTCAAACTTTATATCATTTATGGTGGACTAAATATCAGATATTTACATTACAATTCATAACAGTAGCAAAATTACGGTTATGAAATAGCAACAAAAATAATTTTATGGTTGGGGGTCACCACAACATGAGGAACTGCATTAAAGGGTCATGACATTAGGAAGGTTGAGAACCACCGCCTTACAGTTTTAGCTTTCATAGAATTGCCCAATAGGACTAACACCCTGGGAAACTCTAATACCCAACAGGGCCATGTCTTCTTCCCCCAATACCATCACTTCCCAGCTTTTGTATATTTCCCCCCATTCTAATAGGCTAAAATGTCTCCCCTAAAACTTAGGCCATTTCCACACACAGCGAGGGAATTGCTCCCTGCCGCTACTCACCAGATCTTCTTTGGGTCTTGTCCGGGGTGAGGAGGAGCAGTGCATGATCGCAGATCCATACTGCTCCAGCATCCAAAATGGCAGCGTACAGTTGGTCGTGGGTCACCAGACTAAAGCCCACCCTCCTCAGATCGCAGGCTCGCATTCGTGCGAGCCTGCGAATCTGCATTGGGAGGCAGGCACGCAATGGCGCACACCAGCTTTTTGAAAAACCTGAAAAATCAGGTTTTTCAAAAACACGCTGGAGGACGGATCTACGCTAAGTAGTCCGGACTCAGTCCGCTCCAAGGTGCAGACGTCCTCCGTGGAGGACGCACTGCACCATTTTTTTAACCTATGAGGAAATGGCCTTAGTTAATGGCAGTTAAATGTTTTAAGTTAAAATATACCATCTTTCTTTTGGTCCTGCCCACCTTTAGAATGAAGATCTAAAGAACTTCCCCAAAAGAAAAATCAATCCTCTGTCTGAAAGTTGCTTCCTACCCTTCACTTAAGTCAATAGGAAAAAGATATATTTAAGATGCATGCAGTAATTACAGTACATACCAAAAGCTGCACAGGGTTTGATGTCAAAGGGAAAAAAAATCCTACAACCTGAGATAGAATTGGAAAAACAGGAAAACACTTGTAGGATTCTGAAGATCACAACACATGGGAGATTGACAGATTTCCACATCCCAGCTTCTAAATCCATCACCACTTCTCAGAAGTTTCCCGCCTTGACACTGGAGTTGTCAGTAATTTCTCTTTCAAAACATAATATTTGAACATATATGTACAGAAAACTGTAGTGTTAGCAATGTTTACTATTATGTGTGGCCCACTGCCAAGAAGTTGAATAAAAAATTGGTTAATCTTTCATGCAACTTACAGAAACAGAGTAGACTCTGGTTATGTATTTGCCCGATTTCATTCATATAAACTTGCAAAATGATTTAGTAGAATGTAGAGGAACTGCGGGCTTATTTGAATCTGTGGTCTTTGCAATTTCCTTTCCATGGGTTGCCGCCTCAAAGAATTACACTTTCACCTATCCCTTTGGTTGGTTTTACTAGACAGAGAAATGTGCAATAAGCACACTGCGGTTGCTGCTCTTAACTTAATTGGCAGCCGTTCAAGTGCAATTAGATCTAAAAGAAGGTCTTTCATCTTGCAACGCTGCTACCTGTGAAAGTATTAATTATTTTATATTTTTCAGACAATGACTATACTCATCCACTTTCAACAGATCTATTTCTATCCCTTTTGCCATAAAAAGAAAGATCCTTGATAGAGGGAATTTCACTCCTCATATTTATGAAATCTAACTTGCAGTGTCGAGGACATCCTCAACATAAGAAAATTACATTGGCCTATTTAAAAAAACAGTCAACATGCCCTCTTCCTTGTCTCTTTTTCAGTCATTCAAGAATATGCTGCTGAGAAATGGTGTTAGATTGAACCAAGGACTTACACAGATATTTATTTGAATTATTCTATTGCTGAAGAATAAGTTACAAAGAATATGGACACACACACACTTAAGGACATTGTGGTAGAGATGATACTGATCATGATTACCCCAAACCTTCCAGGGCTGAATGATGCAATAAACTGACCTTTCATCTAAGAAAAAGTGTTAAGTGTAGAAGATGAGAACCATATATGCTACTTTGTTTACAAAAATTGAAAGGTGATATATAAATAATACAACAAATACCAAAAAAAAATAAAAATCACCTTTCTTTTTTCTTCTCTCTCACCCACCCTGGCAATATAAGCTCATATATTTATATATGTACACATACATACATACATCTACACACACACACACACTATATATATATACACATATACACACATACATATAGTGTGTGTGTGTGTATAGATGTATGTGTACATACATGTGTGTGTATATGTGTGTGTGTGTATATATATATATGCACATGCAAACATACATATACACACACAAACATACACACACACACAAACCAGATTAAGCCAGTATCATGTCTGCTGTAAAGTGAAAGAACCAGAACCTACACAGTCTTAACAGACAACAGGAGAACTCTACATTTCCTAAACACGTGCACGGCAGCTACACTATACATTCAATGACCCATATTTTTCATAAAAAGGTTTAGGTTTCCCCACCGTAAAAAAAAAATAAAAAAAAATTGAAGGCCAAGAAGAACTCCAGCCTATAAATCTCCAATTTGTGTGTTTCAGGTTATGGTTTCCTCTCTCCCTGATAACATGGGATATGATATTCTGTCAACATCTGTAGAATTTTGAATCTGTTTCCTTTTCTTTATCCAATAGAAAAGGCATTATGACTTTGCCTAAAAACAAACTGAATGAGGTACAAAGAAAAGCACTGGGGAGGTAAGAATGAAATTCACGGATTGGTAAACAGAAAACCATACAAGCAGCATGTTTCTACATGATCGCCAAGCACTATAACAGTAAGCCATTCTACTGATGAAAATAAGAAATCCTAGCTATGTTTACGACATTCATTCAGACATCTGTATGATCACAGCTGTAGTCTCTCTCTTCCTCCACTACTTTCCTGGACATTCCTTACGCCTATGAGAAGTCATGATAAATCATGTGTGTGACACCACATTAAAATACCACAATAATTAACACTGGTTCTAAAATCAATGGCTAAGGGGTTTGTTTTGCCATGTAGAAGGAAATGCACACATTATTGAACATCTCCTTGCAAACTCCATCAGTTCAAAGCATATTTTAATATGCCATAGCTTGGGAGAGAAGGAAATAAAGCCCTGTTGGATACAAAGAGCTAGTTTTTCAGCTCTTGCTCCATTTGTGAGCATTTAACATTTTCTTTTTCCTGCATAGAACATTACATTCCAAATATAAGAACGCACAGAAAGGACAGGATGCTCTCTTTGAAACAGTGATGAGATATTGTGGAATTTGAAATAAGCTCTTCTATGGATTGTTTTTGAGAGGGTTACATTTCCCAAAGTTTACTAGCCCCCTACACTATTTTACTCAGCTCCTTTTTAATTGACTTACTCATTCACATCAACAAGGACAAACAGACCTTGCATTTCAAATGAAACTCTGCAAGTAATACGAAAGACTGGAGTGAAGAAAATAAACAATAGCTCACAGTTGTCAGTGGCTGAATAGCTTCAGTGAAAGTAGAAGGCATTATGCTTTATCTATCTAGAGCAAGAAACAATGGGATGTAAAGTGTCTTTCAAACACATCAGAGCAAACAGAAATCCTGGAACTCTGCAGTCAGTTCACCATAGGGAAAAGTATTATATAAGCCTCAAAGATACATTATTACCAATGAACCAGTTAGCTCTCTGCTCAGAAGAAGTCCTTGCAAAGAGAACAGAAAGGCAAGGAAACGACCCTCATGACCATAAACTATTACCGTAACAATCTCTGTTTGGTTCTTCCAGGTCCAACTGCTGAAATTGTATAATACCTCAGGAAGTTTAACTTTAAATTTATATATAAACAGGGTGATTGTGGGTATTCTGCTTTTTTTATTCACCATTAGAAAAATCAGTCTGAAAAACTCCAACATTCAGATTTAATAAAGAATGCACCCTAAATCAAATTGTTAGTCCCAGCTGAAGTAGACTCATTGAATTAATGGTGCTTTGGTAATAGCAATAGCAGTTACATTTCTATACCACTTGTCATTGCAAAGCACTCCCTAAGCAGTTTGCAGTGTATTTAGCTAATTGCCCCCAATAAGCTAGGTACTCATTTTACCGACCTACGGAAAGATGGAAGGCTGAGCCCTGCAGGATTGAACTCACAACATTGTGGCTGCAGTACTGGTATTTAACCTCTGCACCACCGGTTTCATTTACTTTGTTCTGTTTGGATGAACAACTCGATTTAGGCCCAGATAAAAGAGTAGAACACTTAAACTGTACCTTTTTAAAAAATATGTGAACTTTATGTGTCTATTGGTTGGAATAGACAAATTAGAAATCATCTCAATGTCTTTCTTTAAAGTGGAGGAGGAGAAGGAGGCAGTAACGAAGGAAATCAAAAACCCTTATATTGGGGAAACCTTTGTTTATTAACCTGTTTTAAAAATTGTATACTGTTAAAGGTTTGCATAGTTTTAACTGTTTTTAATGTTTTAATTGTTTTAAATGTTTTTAACATTTTTAATTTATTTTTGGAAGCCACCTTGGGTCTCATTCTGGGAGAAAAGGTGGCATACAAATATGATTGATTGATAAATAAATAAATAAATAAATAAATAATGTGACTGTCATTTCAGATCTTTGGGAATTTAGAATTCAAAGTTACAACATGTAAATTACAAATTATGTAGTTGTCTGTGAGGAGGTACTGGAGTTTTGTTCCATAGGGCTGTTATATATGTGTGTATGAATTATATATGTGTACAGTTTAGAACTAGCTATTTCTCATTTCCCAGAGATAGGCTTCTTTAGTGGACAAGGAGTACATTTATTCAAATTGGTGGTTCTAAGTTCAAAATAACCATATGCCTCTCATTTTAGTTCTTGCAATGATAAACTCAATAAATTATCTAGATGGGTAAAAACCCTGTCAATAGCCGTCTGTGACAAACCTGATGGGGGGGGGGTCTTGACAACAGAGCCTCCTTGGCAACTGAGAGTGTTTAAGCTGATTGGCTGGTGAAATGGAACCTTGGATAGCCCAGGGGAGGGGCTGGTGGAAAGAGGAAAATAACGGATTTTAACTGTCTGGAAAGTGATTGAAGAGAGGAGTGTGATTTGTGGTGTATTTGGGGAAGGTTGGAGATTTGAAGAGCTCTGTGGGAGAGAGAACTGAGAAATTGGGTGTATGAGAGATAGTGAATGAATTGAAAGAGAGAGAGAGAGAAGAATGGAGTGCTGTTTATAAACATTTAGATCCCAAACAAATTTAAAGCAACAGTGTTACAATAAATGTTTGAAGTTCTGTGTTCCTTAAAACAGTGTCACAGAGTCTTATTTTGAATCCTGGAATATACATGCTACCAATAATATCATCTTGACCTTCGTGCCAACCGTACCACAGTAATGGAAAATATAAATCACTGCTGATCCTTACATCTGGGAGAAGGGCAGATTTGGGGGAGGCAGTAAAGGGGGAGAGTCCTGAAAGGAAGAAGCCAAGGGGGGACAAGAGTGAGGAAGGGACTGTGTTCTCAGAAAGGGAGAACTGAGGCAGACCCATTTGTCCTGGCCCTGGCTTGATTCCGAGATCTCCCTGGCTGTTCAGGTCTGATTACAAAGAGGTGTCAGGCTGGGCAGGCCTTGAATGCAAGGTTTGGGTGTGCTTTCTGCACTCGACACTGACGGGTGGTAGTTTTTTTCCCCATGTTACACCATCCCTTAAAAATCTTTCTATACTACCACCATCTTTTCCATGTCTGTTTGTAGACTTAGATATTATTGTGCTTATGGATTTTGCCTATGGGCATATTACTAGCACTTGCTTGATATAACCTTCCTACAGGTGCTCTCTCTCTTTCTCTCCCCCTCCAATTTGTTTATATCCACCAGATTTCCGTTAATTAACAGTTTGTCACTTTTATATTCCCATAATGTAATGATCTGTATTTCACTCAATGGTTTCTAAAAGGAAATTTCCTTCCCCAGTAACCCTAGGAAAAATTAGAAGGCCATGCTGGAGAATCTAGAATGCAATTTTATTTCTGCCACACATCCTTACAAACTGGAATATGAAGACAATTGGTATCCTGAGCACAGTACATGTACACTCTACTTCCCAGAGTAACCTTCCACCCAGTTAGCATTTCTACCAGATACTTCAGTTAACTTTCCAACTGAGACATCCAAACTGGCCTTCTACAGATTTCTTCCATATAGACAACCCAATCCTTGTTCCTTGCTATCAGAAAGCCCCTTAACACATTATGTGTCAAGGGGGGAACTGGATATTCTGATTGTAATCATCACTCTGTTTGTCAGTTGTACTAGAGGAAAAGTCCTGGAAGCCAAGGCATATAATTCTATAGAGATCCAAACAGTTTTCTAAATTAGATCAAGTGAAACCATATTAGCCTTCTTATTCACTAGTCAGTTTCGCAGATATATTAAGAATGTGTATCTTCTCTCAGGCCACATGAAATCAATGTCCCATGACCAACAAAGGCGAGCTGAAACATATATAGCAAGGTAAACCTGAATATTGAACTTTCTAAAAGAGCTACTCCTTTGTGCTTTCATTACTGGTTGCCTTAGTGATGTTCATAACCAGTAGTAGGAGCCATCTAGGCATGCTTTTAAGGTGGATTGGAAATGAAGATCATAGACCATTTTTAGAACTGAGCTGTTGTCCTGAGACTGATGGAGGGCAGGGTTAGACACTGCACCCTGAGAGAAGGACAAAGGAGGTTAGTAAACTATTTCACTAAAGACCCTTAAAGTTTAATGACAAGATTTACTCTCAATTCAAATCAATATCCTTATCTTCATGTCTCTATTATGTGATGTGGGAGCATAGTATTACAAAAATGGAAATCTCTCAGTATTACAAAAATGGACAATTCATTGGGGATAATATGGAAGGATGTTGCATGCAGAATATTAAATGCACATTAACCATTACTTTTGCAATGCACCCACTATTCCACCATGTTTGGTAACAGGAAGGGAAGTAATGTATTTGTCTACTAAGTTCCACTGAGGCCAATGAGACATATACTTGGGTAAAGTGTGTTTCAGACAGCTGCCTTGTTTATTTATATTTTTGTATATCATCTTTTCCCCCAGACAATGCAAGGTGGGATACATAGCTCTTCTTCCAATATCATCCTCACATCAACCTGGTAGGGTATGCTGTGCTGAGGTGAGGTGAGGTGTTCTGCGTCACATACACTCACTTGCCTACTTTTCTTACTAGCATTAAGCAGCACTGATGCTTTTTGTTGCACTGACTTACTAAGTATCCTAACTTTCATTTCAGGTAACCAGATTCCCTGGCTCTAGCTGATTTAAGTATCATTTGTTTTCATAGTGCAATTCATGTTTTCAATGGCCTATATGGTATGGAATTTTATTTATTTCCATGTGGTGCAGTAAAACTGTAGATTGGGGCGGTGGAATCAATACAGCTGAATCCAAAAATGACTTTGGACAATTTCAACTAGTTTGTACAAGAACCAAAAGCCCATCAATATGTCTCTAGCCTGTCCATATACAGAAGACCACAAGTTTGTGTGATGTAAACGGGGAGAAGGAGAGTTGGTGTTATTCGTTAACAGTTCTAATGTGCAATTTGCAGCAAGAATCTCAGCATCACTTCTAGTCTCATTACTTATGAGGAGGGTAGTCACACAAATTATATAGTCAATTATTTCTTGTATCTGTTTTTACTTCTGATTAGTTGTTAACAGTGGGTCATCAAGAAATCTGTGGTTAGAATTTTTCTAGATGATCTCTTTGAGTCCTCCTCTTTTAGATTCTGAACCATTAACCTTTTGGGAATGCTTTGATGGTATATTTCTGCATGGCAAGGGATTGGACTTGATGGCCCTTGTGGTCTTTCCCAACTCTTTGATTTCCCATGATTTTACCTGCTAATTAGAACCTAACTTTTCCTCTGTTTGCCTTTCTTATTAATTTCAGTGAAAATCTGTTTGTTGTGTGAAATTCTCTGTGCATTTTAAGTAATGAACCCTGCACCTTGGGATGCTAATTGATTTTATGTATCTAATATGCTTTTGTAATGTGATTCATTTCCAAAAATTATATTTCTAATCTTCTCAAAACTCTGTCTGTCTGCATACATGCCATTGTGCATTTATCAGGACTGCCAGAAAGCATATTTATTTTAGCCACAAAGCACATATATTATTATAGTATGTCTGATTTAATTATGTGTTTAATTCATATTATGAAGCAAAACAAATACTATTAATTTACTGCCTATTTCATCCATACTGGTTGAGCAAGCAAACCTCTAATTTTGATTTCCAATATATTAAATATATAAGTAATTTATATCTTAAACAATTATCATTACCATTTCATCTGATCATTACTTTAACTTAACCCATCATGAAACATCTCTACAACAGTGACACAAATGCATGTGGTGTCCCTACAGCTAGATAGAAACAGATTATTTGCCTTCATTTCCAGTAAAACTTGCAAGGGACAGTAGTGTGGATGGAAGTAGAAACAAGGAGCAAGCCTGTTTCAGCCCAGTAAGACTTGTAAGGGCTTAGGCTAGTGGCAGAGGGAGCAAGTCTAATTTCACAATTAGAGAGGCTGTGGGTGAGACCAATTATCAGAGGCAACAAAAAAGGTGGGAGGCAGACAATCTGATTCACCCTAGATAAGAGAGAGCATTGCCCATAACTATTCTTAGATGGGAAGAACTCAAGATAAACATTGCCTTCATTGAAGACAGCAATGAGAGAATTCCCAGGTCATTAACACACCAGTAGCTCATGAAGCGGTGACAGCAAGGGGTCCTACTCAGGATAGAAGCAAAAAAAGTCCCAAAATCCAAGCACCAGCGGCAAAAACAAAGAATGCTGTTGAATCTCCTGGAACAGGTAGCTCAGTCTCCCAAACACACACAAGAGGTTCAGACAGGTAACCATGGAGAAGATAAGGTAAGAGAAAGATAGGTTACAAGACTGAAACTTCTAATGCCAGCTCAGATTACGAGGTGCCTTGGTGAGGTGGTGGCATTGGACATCTAGATATTTAGTTCTTCAATATAATAGTTAAATTCTGGATCTTGACAGTACAAAATGGAGGGAGGGGGTGGCAGTGCCAGCTTGGTAGGGTCATTTGGCTAGATTTGTTAAACTGCCTGTTCCTCTACAACACTTCTTAGGCTACCTTCCAACTGCTGATAAGCACTGTAGCTTGCTCAGAAATTGTCTGGTGCCCACCAAGCTGACTTTCAGAGATGTGCTTCTATTATCACCATTACGATTGGTTTTTGCTACACAATTCATGACAACATGAGTTCAAACCTGGACATTTGGAACACAACCTGTTACCTGTTTCTTCAGGTAGGTGAAGAAGCATGTTAGCAATACTTCCTCGCTTACTTGAAGAAATAGGAGTCAGGCCATGTTGCTGGGCTATTGGAAACATTGTATCTTTTGGTTAATCCCATATTCTAACGTCTGTGTGCTTATTGTGGATAGCTGCAAAGGTTATAGCTGCTCACACATAGGAATTCAATGCAGTTGAGCTTCCTGCATAACCTTGCGACTGATTTATGAGCTTATGTGGAGTCAAGTCTATGGACTCCAAATAACTGAGATAGCCCCAACAAGGGATCTCTGTCACATAGAACCTTATATGTCAACATCATCCCCTATATTATCTTTGGAGCCTGTTTTACATCCAGGCCCAATTTGGTCAGCAGCTACTCAGAAACAGAGGTCCACTGTAGACACCCATGTCCAATGTACAGATGTTAGAGAATGAGGAATGCTCAGGGACAAAACAATGGAGGGTGAATCAATGTCACAGTGCCACTTCAAAGTGCCCTGTGTACAACTGATTAATATTATGATGTCATTTTAAATAGAAAGACTGACAAAGCTGACAAAATTTAAAATTACTGAAGAATGTAGTCAATGGTAAAATTAATCAGTGACAAATCAGCCATGATAGAAAACCCAATCAGAAGTTGTAAGCTTTTTAGTTACTGCAATGTTGTTGTTTCACTGAAAAAACAGATCATAGACAAGATAAGCATAAGTTGATAAGTGATACAGAAGTAATTTTCCATTCTAGATTTCCAATCCCCCTGCCATAAACATCTACCATTACTTGCCATGGTTGGGAATGGGGGGCCACTTTCAATGAAAGAACATAAAGCTAGCCAAATTTTTCTTTCAGAAAAAAAAAAGTTCCTTTGAAATTAATACATTTACCTTGAATTCCTTTCCTGTGAAGACATTTTTAAAGGCTCTGAATCAGCTCGTAAACCCCCATGATACGAACAATAGCTGCAATCATGATTTCTATTATTATTCCTCTGGTAACCTAACATAAAACTTAGCTAGCCACTGGTCAAAGGTTAGCCGTAAAGAAATATAAGAGGCTTTGGATATTAATTATTCATCTGTCCAAACAAAAGAGAAGTTGCAATGAGTCTTAAGAACCTGCATTCTACAATAAAGCTATAAATCAAGTTCTATTAACAATTACTCCAGCATATTCCTCTCCCCCTTGGTTTATTACATTTTCCCCTAGTCTTTAAAACCAATTGAGTATTACAATAATATCAATACTGTCATATATGTACAACCCACACATAATGCTTTCTCCATCCAAGGTATGATTTTTAAATACATTATTAATAAGCGCACTTGGCTATTTGGTTGTTCTGCGGCTTGTAAAGTGCCTTTCAATCATGAGTCTCACACCAGTAGAGCACCTTGAAGGCCAGGCTACCCGCTGTTGAACTCTCCTAATGCCTTTTAAACATGGCATGTTTCCTTCAGGTAACAGTTGGAAAAGGCAACTATCAAGAAAATGCTGAAAGAGGTAGGCAGCATATACCCTATAGGCCACATCAAGTAGCTTTAAGATCTCATTCCAATCACTTCTAAATCTTCCCCAATCCTTATGGAATCTTGAAAGATTAGCATTAAATTTGGGGCTTCCTTAAGCATCCTGGCGGCAACTATGGGAACAGAATGTTGAACTAGATAGGCCTTCTGATGTTCTTCCAATATGGAAATCTAATAAATGCTGATACAAGAGTGAGGAGTGATCAGATGCAACCTATGAGTGTGCTTGGACAATTAGTGAAAAATTCAGTGTGTACTTGCCAGGCCACAACAGGAAAAGGCAACACAGTTTTGATGCATGTATTTCTGGGTGTTCAAACTTCATACATATGAAAAAGGAACATAAAACACTTTAATCTTTAGAATGTGTACATATTATAAACATACATCAAATTTCAAGGATGGAAAAAATATTCATGTAAATAAATTTGGTTTTGAGGGGAAAAAACACACACAATCTGATTAAGGCATGTCTGACATGAGAAGCCTTAGCACATTAGAACTGACAAATTTGTACATTTCTAGCTGTGAATTTCTTCTGACCAGAAGTGGAGTAGGACCCTTTGTTTTACCTTTGCCCCTCTTGGGTGGCATTATCTGCTAGGGAACATTGACTGGCCACATCCTAGAGGTAATTACTGACTCTTTAAGAGGAGTAGTCCAATTCACTTTGAAGAAGTTAAGCTATGTTACAACTTCTGAACAAATCCATCTTGCTAATAGCAAACCTCCCCCTGCGAAAAGTTTCTCAAGATAGACTAAACTATGTGACCTTTATTATCTGAATCCATTTAAGCTTCAGTATTCCTGTGGCTGGAACTGAACTCACTTTGGACACTGCAGGGAGGTGACAAGAACTATCATGCTGCTGTCAACATTGGGACTTTCAGCCTTATACAACTATTGCACTATGATTCCACTTTAACTGCCACCATTCTGTTCTATGGAACCATGGGATTTGCAGTTTAGGAAGAGATATTTAGAATTTTCAGCCAGAGAGGTTCAATACTTCCCAAGATTACAAACTCCAGGATTCCATACATGGCAGCCATAGTATTTAAAGTGGAATTATAGTACAATAATTGTGTAGTGCAGAAAGGCCCATTGTTTCACTCTCTGGATTCCATCAGGACCTTAGCAAGACTCCCAGACATCTCAGTGTTGCCTAGGAAGAATGCAGCAGAGCCCAACATTTGCAGCTAGTTGTTCAGCAACAAAGAGACACCAGGAAGGCTGCTGGTTGTTAAAGGAATAGCCCAGGGGATAAAAGCCATAGCTGCAGCTGATAATGGAGGATAGGTAGATGGAAAAAGCTGATGCAAAGAACAGAGCAGCACAGGACAGACAGTGATAGCATTAGCTCTTTCCTTGTCAAGAAATAAAAGATATGGCTACAGAAGGCATGTAGCAGAGAGGGAGCTAAGCAAGGCAAGATAAAAAAATAAAGGGAGTGGAAGGAAATATTAGAGTGTAGTTATCCTGAGAGGTCCTCCAGAAGTGGAGTGGATCATCTCTTTGTACAGCTTTTGTATTAAGAGAATTCCATATCCAGAGAGTCAGCACTGATAACCAGATCCTGAGCAAATCTGGGGAACCTTGGGTCAATGTGGCCAAAAAAGCAGGCTCTGGCAAATGCTTATCCTAAAGGATCTACTCATGGTGAAGGCCTAAGCCAGCACCACTTAACATCTCTACAGTCCAGTGCTGAAGAATTTTATTGTGACTTTTGACCTGATGCCATACCACTTAACCACTACTATAAGCCCCATCCTGAAAGGCCTTACTATAATGTTGGCCCTGATCCAGCAGCACTTACCTTGTATGAAAGCCCTATCCTAAAGGCTCTATGGTGATTTAGGCTCAGTCCTGTAGGAAGAGTTATTAGAAAGGCCTGATCTAGTTCTTGTCATCAGGGTTGATATCCTTAAGCTGCTAGAGAGAAAAGCACAATAAATCACAGCATGGTGAGAGCAATAAATCATCACAGCGTGAGTCTGGTGTGTCTCTTTGTAGGTGGATGCTAATAGTGACATTGTGCAATTACCAGCGGAAGGGGTAGCACCCATCATAGTCATCCAGCCGGATGAGACATACCCACAAAAGAATGGATGCTAATCCTCTCATCAGCTTTGAATACTATCAGATATGATTTTCTTTCTAAATTGGATATTTTGAGTGTACTATTCTCCACTGATTCTGTTCATACCTGATGATTTCTGCATGTGTCTTGAGTTTTGTAGAGTTCTATACTTGTTTCTATTTAAATTTCAGTATATATGAAACTTGAGATTTCACTTGGATATTTAGAGTAAGATATCATCAGGATTATGTTGAGGCTCAACTCTGCTTCAACTTTCATATAAATTAAGCAAGGCAGTAACATTCTGGAAAGAGTCAGTGATGGACTGAATGAAAACTAAAGGTCATCCTAGATTAGATGGATGTTGTACAGGTTGGTGATGCTGCTGTTTTGCTTGCTTGCTTTGATTTTTGATGGAGTTGCATTTTCCCATAAGGATAGGATTCCATTTGAGGGTCTTGTAACACTGAGCTTTCTCACCAGATGTGCACATAGCTTCTGTGACTTGAGGTGTCTTCTACCAATTAAGGCTGCTTTACTGGATGTGCCTTTCCTAAAGGGAGAGACTGATTACAAGGATCCTTGCCCTACTAATGGTCACATGGGACTGCCTTTGAATGCTACGTGGAAGCTTCAGCTGATGTACGATACAGCAGCTAGGCATGCCACTGGGACATGTAACATAAGCTGATTAGAAATGCTGAACATCTCCACTGCCTTCCTAGCCTATTTTGGGAAGAATTGAAAGGGATAGTTTGAACTCTTCATACCTAGATGGCTTGGGACTGTGCAACGTGAAAGACCACTTTGTTCTAACCTGCCTCAAAGCTGAGGCTATGATCGCAGCCCTTCTCTTTAGTACCCTGCATTTACAGGACTGACAAGTGGTAGGAAAGGAAATCTACACTAGGAATATCTCCCCAAGTAATTTATAGTGGCCCCTCCACTTTCATGAGTGTTCCAGGCTCACAACTTTCTCAAAAGTGATAAAAGTGTGAAAAACTCCTCCTCCTGTGATCCCCACCATGTTTCCTTCTGGGGCTCTACTCTCCCATTCCCTTCTCTATGGGAAACATATACAGTAATCGGAACACAAGGGCCATGGCGCCATGCAGCTCATGTTTGTTCCCAGCAACTGATACTGAAAGGCATATTGAATGAAACTGGAGGTGACATTGAAACTTCATGTTATTCATAGCCATATCCTGTATGATTTCTAAATGATTTTAAAGGCATCTGGTTTAATGGTCATTATGAGATCTTGTGACTGCAAACTTTGTAGATTTCTTCCCTTTGTTTGTCCTGGCTCTCTCATTCTGCTTCCATTGTTTTTAAGTGTATTTGTATTTCCACATCTATATTCTGCATTTTAGGCTGGTTTTCTTAAATGCTTATGTTGAATTATTGATAGTTTTTGCTACCCATTTTGAGAGTCTGTGTAAAAATTAAATAGCAAACTAAAAGTAATTTTGAATTAGTAAATGAAGTGCTGTGCTGACAAAAGCTGGATTTCACTGAAGTGAGCATTCACCAGGCAGCAAAACCCATTCTGGGGGGAGAAGAAGTTAATTGTCCAGAATCGAATAATGCTAAGGATGACCTTAGCAAAGGTTAAAGCCATGGGGAAAAAATTCATTTGTCCCAGCCCTAAAATTCTGATGGAGATGAATTTCCTGATCTCTACCCATATTCTGCAACAGACTTTTGCCTTCAGGTGGGCATAAGAAATATTGAAAAATTAGGTCACTCATATTTACATGTTTATTTATTATACACACACACATATGTATATGAAATATATGAATATACATACATATTCACATACACACATATACATACAGGCACGCATTTTTTTCAAGTTCTGTTTATTTCTAGCCTTTTTTCATTTCTTTTCTTTTTAAAAGTCACATTACCTCCCTTCATTTCACGTTGATTATTGTACACCTATCAGCCTAGCAGATTAGTGCAAATTAAATTTCACACTAACCTGCCTAAAACAGTGATGGCTCCATTAGGCTTTAGGTGGCTCAGATAATTATAATAAAGTATTTCCCCTGTTAATTACTTAAATGTATGAGAACAATGGGTGTCATTTTTTGAACAGCGTCGGGATAGTTAATAAATACGGCACAGCAGACATAAGTAAAGAGACAATGGTGTCCTGTACTCTTTGGAGAAAATGAAAAGGGGGAGGAGGTCCTTTTCAGTTGTTACTTAGCACCAACAATAGCCCTATCTCACAAGGAATAGACTGCTCTTAAAAACATCATTATATGTGCCCTTTTCATCCACTCCCACGTAATCTCCTTTGATTTCTGGTTTGCATTAGTTCTCCATCTCATTCGCTTATGTGTATTTTGCTTGCACTTAAATTGCAATCCACATACTGCCTTTTCTGGAAAACTTCATGAAGAGTGCATGTAGTTAAACAGGAAGTCAGACTGACTTTTCTGAAGGATTGGTTTGATTCAGGTTATAGCTTAGGTTTTTCTGTCTTTTGTCTTCAGAAGCTCCTCTCCCACTGTATGCAATTTCCATTGTTCCTGAATGCCCCCCATCACCTTCACCTGCAGGGAAATTTTGCTTGCCAAGTCAAAACAACAGACAAAATGTCAACACAACTCATTCATGTATGTATATGTATATAGATAGTATGCATCATCATCAAATGCTCTGCAAAATCAGCCACTATTTGGATATGCATATCAAGCACAAAGCTGCATTTCCAAGGCTTGCAATGTTGTACAAAGCAGAAAAACAGCGAAGGCCAGGGTTAATAACTCGAACGTCTCCAAATGGAGTACTGTAGAAAAAGTTTAAAACTGATTATTTATTTGAACATCCCAAACCTAAAGCTATATGCATAACTGTTGTAAAGAATGTCTGATTGTACGAACTAGCATTATTTATCACTGTGGCACTCTGCATGAGGCAAATAAGGAAAGTCTACCCTAGGCTATTATGCATTGCACTGTTTCACTAGAACCACCAAAGAGGTTACATCCTCCCTAAACTGAGACACTGGGACTCAGAGAAGAATAGGACTTTTAAAAATATGTTATACACAGATGGAGAAGAACTGGCTGACTATGGCCATTTCCACACTAGACTGTTATAGTGCTATTATTCCACTTTCAACATCCTGTGGAATCCTGGGGTTTGCAGTTTAAGGAGAGGCCTGCCATTTAAGGAGAGGCTATTGAGATGTGATTTGAAAGCACCACTCTTGCTAAGATTTGACTTTTGGAAATAAATAGTGGTTGGGGTTTTTTTTCTGTTTTTTTTAATGTGAGGTAAGACAGATCAAGTTGTGGTAATTCATGCAAGAACATCAATATCAATAATATTTCTATCCTGCTAAAGGCCAAGCCAATAGACAAAATAAGATGTAATATGAAACTTTCTTTTTGGTATATATAGAAACTCCCTACCTTATTTCTGCAACACCTCTAATATAAGTTGTTATAGCTTTTTTAAAAAACTGCTGCTGATGCTGTATAAGCATTATCTGTTACAAGATTAACCTACTCAGCTAGAACCGAAAGCATGTGAATATGCTGATATATTATTCTAATGAGACTTGGACACAGTTTATTTTGTCCAGCATAGAAAAACAGAGTAAAATAGGCTAATCACACATGTGGTTGAGAATATTTTCAAAGCTTTATATATATACCTAGATTTTTTTTTCAAGGTAAAGTAAACGTATAGGTTACTTTTAATAAATCCCTATGCTATTTACTCAGAAGTAAGTTTCAAATAATAAATCAGGATTACTATCATGTAAATATGAATAATGATTTATTATTTCTTGTTGTAACAAGGAAATCAAATTTGCATTTACTGTCTCAGTTAACATTTTTACTGCTCATTTCCTTCAATATCTCAATCAAAGATATGCTATAGATTTTATCTCTCAATTGGTCTATGGGTTGCATTCAAGCTGTGCATTTTCTCAAACATTCATAGAATTGTTATGGGCCTTCTTTTTGTCCCTCATATATTTTCACAAAATGAAGATAAATGTCGCATAGTAAATATCATAGACATTTGCAGCAGCCTGAATGCTGGTCTCTGGTCATTTTGAATTTCTTGCTGCAATTATCTAGTTCACAGCTCTGAAGACAAAGCACACTTTGCCTTTTTCATGGTGGTGTGTGTGAGCACAACTTTCATACCCACGAGATCTCAGCTGATAGGGTGTTGCTTCACCTGATATGAATGGCATAATCTTTAAAGGTTAAAAGCAGATGCTTTAATTGCATCTGGAAGGTAGTACTGGACATTTATAGCAATGCACTTGTTCATCTCTGCTTGCTCAGACTGGGAAATAACTATATTTCCTACCACTATATTCTGATGAGATGAAGGCCCCATACAGTCAATAAAGATGGTCCTATGTGGATTCTGTGGCACAGAATGCTAAAGCATTTTTCCTCATGCAAGATGATCAGCTTGATTCACCAGATGTTTTGCAGATAAGAAAGAACTGAAGGGAGGTCCACTGTAAGAAATTCATGATAATTTTTCATCTATTGCCCTCTGCAAAAGCATACTGAATTTCTGGACTGGTGTTCTAAATAAAGCATTTCTGAGAATGTTTCTACATTCTAGTATAGACTTATGCTTAAAGGAACTGCTTCAAGATGCATTCACAGAATGCTGTCTGTCATAAATCAGAAAAGATATTGTATTTCTTAATGAAAGAAAGGTCCATAAGAAGTCAACATTAGAAGGCAAAATGAAGGTGGCACCATCAATGGAGCCAGTGTGGTATAGTGGTTTGGGGTGTTGGAATAGGTCTCTGGAGACCAGGGTTCAAAACCCCACTAGGCTATGGAAACACACTAGGAAACACACTCTCTATGCCTCAGAGAAAGGCCATGCCCCCTTTTGCCATGGGATAGGTTTGCCTTAGGGCCACCATAAGTTGGAAACAACTTGAAGGCACACAACAGCAACCACCACCACCACACCAATGGCTCAATGTTTTCTAAAGGTTTTTCCTAAATACAACTCAAGAAATATTCATACAACCAAGCTAAAAAAAGAAATGAGTTCAAAAAATTGGTATTTTACCCATTAACAAATTCTATCTACACCCCGATCAAATGAAGTAAACAAGATTTAGGTGTCTCAGTCATAAGCTGTAATTCTATACATACTTATGTGAGAATAAGTGCATTAAGTCAATGGAACTTATTTCTAAGTACCCCTGCCTAGGACTGTACATTAAGGCTGCCAGCCTCAATTCAGTGGGGCTTGTTTCTGAGGACAGATGTTTGAGTCTGGACATAAAGCACAGTCAACTGGGTATAGGATTGAAGACTTTATTACTTATGGCGTAATTATTTACTTTGCTACTTAGAAGTCTGGGGACTATGTTGTGGTTTTAAGTATGTATTTGAGAAATTTTGAATGTTTTACTCTACTTCATTGCTAGCTATTTGCAGTCGCCATTTCCCCCAACGGCCTATAAATTGTGAATACATCCAATGTTTTATGCTATGGTTCTCACAGGCAATGGAACTGCTTATCACTTTGAGTTACTGTTGAACATTAAAGCATTCTTTATCTTTTTGAAGAAATCAATACAAATGCAGTGTCACAGTCTTATTTTTTAAAATAAGTATAGAACTAATATGGAAGCTCTTTAGCACTACATAAATATAATTATGATCACTGGAGTTTTGTTTTGTTTTTTAGTTTTACTCACTGTAGAAAATATGTTTCTTCCTGGAGCCAGTGAGGTTCAGTGCAAGTGATATATTGTTACCTGGGTATTTATTAACAAGTTTGAATAACACTGAGTAGAAAGATAACCATTTCTCATATTCCAGGGTGCCACAAACAATGAGAGTTATGAGAACTTAAAAGTCAGTGATGGAGAGACTGTAGCTCTTCAGATGTTGTTGGACTACAGCATCAGTCATACTTAGCCATTGGCAGTAACAGCTGAGAATAATGGGGTTTGATGTTCAAACACATTTGGGTATCTGATTCTGGCATCCCTTTTTTTAGATATTTCACAGATCAATCCCATGGATATCAGAAAAAAGACTCACAGAGTTGAAGAGAATATATTCCTAGGAAAGTTCATACAGATATGGCATCTAGGTGATTTTGACAGAAGGTTGCAATCCTGTAATCATTTACTTGGGACTAAGCACCATTGATGTCAATTAACTAACTGAAAGTTAAGGAAGTAAGATCAGCAGGATATTCTTCTGAGTATGAAAATTAATTTGCTTTATTAATGCAGTAAAGGTCAGCTAATTGGAGACAAAATTGTTACTCATTGTTATTGTTTCCTTTCTTTAACCAGAATATCATTTGAATATCACATATATGTCAAGGTTGTTGCCGGGCAGGCAAAGGTTTCCTATGAGTGGATGGCCGAGGGAGGAGGCGGTGTGGCCAGACAGCCAGGTTCAAGGCCAGCAGAATTGTTATGACTATGTCTTGTGTATTAGAGAAGGCCACACGCCAGAGCACTGATTGGGTAACCACACTTGTTCCAGGGTGACAAGGTAGCATAAAAAGGCTGGTGTTGCCTTGACCAGCTGCCAGTTAGACTCCCCAGCTGGACTTGCTATGCCATTGGCAGTATACTGATTGTAAGGGGAGATGCTGCCCGATTTTTCTCCGTTATCTTCTGTTTTTCCTCTTTGTCTAATTGCTGGAAAGCACGCCTGTTTTTGCTAAGCTTTATCTTAGAGTACGGCAATAGATCAGTACTCTAAGACTAACTAATGAGCCTCTGGAATTTTTTCTGCTTCACTGGGACTCTCTGCTGTGGTGAAGCCTTGCTTCACAGATAGCACTCTGCTCATGCTCAGAGGAGCCAAATCCTGACAACCCTGACAATACATGCATACAATTTTTTGGACTGCAACTCTTCTGCCTGTCCTTGGCTAGGATTGGAGGTTGTTGAAGTCTAATACCACCTTGAGGCTACAAACTGTCCATCCTGACCTAGGATAATGGATTCATGTTGCCACTTTAGAGTATCATTTAACATATTGGCATAGATAATTGTTTCTGCCAACAAGACTACTAAAGTATTTATACTCAAGTTCACCTTAGTTACATAAACACACTTACATATACATACTGGGGCCAGCTACTATTTTTACAGCCTCGTAAATCCACCATTGATGGAAAAGGGGCATTTTTAAAAAAACAATCATTTAAACAAATTGCGCGAAGTTTTCATAAAGTTTATAGTTGTTACAAATGTTTCAAGTCATGTTTATGTGGTACTAATCTATGGCTATAAATTCTGTTTTTCATTTGTTTCATTCTGATAATGCATAGACTTTTAAACACAGGAGTGAAGAACTGCTGACCTTCATTTATCCTTGAATGCATTTTTGACTTTTGCTTTCATAATGCACTTCCTCATCCCTGACCACCACAGTCCTTAGTCCAAGGCTGCACTTTCTCCTCGTTCTTATGTCTTGGTCCTGATCCTACAATGATGAACAGCTGGGGATACTAGATAAGCACCAACTTGAGCTGAGAATTTGACGCAGACATATGATCTCTTTGGCATAGACTGCCTGATTTATGGGGCAGAGTAGGTAGGTCATCACCTCTCAGATAGAAAATGAGGGTTTGAGAAAAGAAAGTCCCCAAAACAATGTCTTTCCAGATCTAAAGAAAGAATATATTACCCCCACCTGCTGTTTGACACACAAACTCACACAACATATATAAATTGTGTGAGGCACTTGTATCAGATGTACTGTATCACTACATTCCTAAAGATTTCCAAAATCATTCTGTCAGCAAGAGGAGAAAACTCTGTACATTTTTTCATTAATTTATATTTTCAGGATCACTTCTCTTACTGGAGGATTTCCAAGAAAATTAAATTCTCAGATAAGTTATGACAACTATGCTTTTATGAGTTTACCATTATCCTTACTGACAATCCTAAGAAAATTGTAAAGTACTTTTGGCTCATGTTTTGAAAAATGCAATACATGAAATAATGTTCAAAGCAACAAATTACACATCTTCTTAAACATGTGTATGAAACAGATAGAATGAGACCCTTGAACACAATGTAAGTATTTAAAATTACCTGGTGATTCTGACATTCCAAAGAGAATTTTCCTTGGCCTGTAATCTGTGGAAATGAAGAATATTTGCAAATGTTGCATTCTTGATAAGAGAGGCTGTCTTGACATGTCAAACCATCTTTTTGAGAATTGGCAGCCCTTGGAACTGTTCCACCCTCCAGAATGAGTTCTCATTATTTGTGCAGAGTGTCACAGCACAGAACTGCTGTCTTTCCTCTTTGTGATGCAATACATATGCACACAGAAAACAGAGGAGGACATCTCAATTGGTCAAAAGGGCATAACCTACCCATTTTTTTTCCTTTTAAAAAGTTCAACAACCAAAGAGCAGGTATATTTTTGTGCAATTTGCACAAAGATCATTCTCACAGAATTGCAGAATTGGAAGACATGTGAAGGATCGCTTGGTCAAAAATCCTGTCAGTCAAGGAATCTACAGTTAAACCATCCCTCACAGATGGCCATCCAGGGTCTGTTTAAAACTCCCAGTTCCTAATGTTTGTTGGAAAAGCTTTTCTTGTAATTTAACTCCACTGCTGCATGAACAACTGCCTGAGCAGCAAAAAAAAGGCTGGTTCCTTCTTACACTCCTTCAGATGTTTGAATATTGCCTCTCAGTCTTCTTCTCTCCAAACTAAAAATGCTCAGCTTCCTCAAATGTTCCTTACAAGTTGATTCTCATTCCTTTTACTTTCTTCATATCCTCCTCTTAACATGTTTAACGAATATCAATATTCTTATTAAATTTTGGTGCCCAGAAATGGACACATTAAGTGAGGCCTGACTAAAGCAGAACCATGGTACTATCACTTCCTTTGATCTGGATATTGTATTTCTGTTAATGCAGCCTGGAACTGCATTAGATTTTTTTTTTCTGCGTACTGCAGTATCACACAGTATCACACTGTTGAGTAATGTTTTTATTTGTGGTCTACTATGACTCGTTTTTTACAGATAGTTGGCAATACTTATACTTATTTCAATAATATAAACCTTTGCATACTTACTGGCTGAAAAATTTGGTAACTGAGACCTCTTCATGTAGAAAGGCTTAAGATTTTAGTGTGATGCAGTTATGTATGTTATTTTTGGCAAGCAAAGTGAAACACTTAGGCTTGGGGACATACACGTCTCATGGCTCAAGCAGAAACACAAAAAAACAAAATGCAAATATTTTCTAATCTCTATTTGCAATATTAGGAGAAATACTTTGTTTCCTTCTAAGACTTCATTTGGTAATCTGTAGTCCTTGAGATGTTGGACTACAATTCCCATCAGTCCCACTTAGCATAGTCAGTGGTCCGAAATGATGGCAACAACATCCATAGGACCACAGTCTCCATCCCTGTGCTGAAATGAACAGAAAGGTAAGCAAAATTGACCCCAGACAAAAGTAAGTTTATGAAGAATTTATGTCTTCTTAGCATTGCCCAGGATTTCAAATAGATTTTACAAATTGTTAATGCATATTTTATTTTTATTTTTTATTGTTTTGATTGATTGATTGATTGATTGATTGATTGATTGGAGAGGTGCTCAGGCCTTCTCTTTAGCGTATAATACAACTATGCATTGCTGTTCCTTCTGGTATCCATATGTTGTAACTTCTCCTAGGGAGCTAAGGCATGCCAGCCTATGCCACATCACTTAATTGATATTCAGAGTCTAATAATGTAATTAGTTGAGGTTTGCTGCTGAAAGTTGTCTCTGTTTCACAGGAGCTAAATGTCAGGGTATATGCTAAGTGTTGTGAAGAGTTGCTTGGCAACAGAAAACATGATTATGAGGGTACTTCTTGCATGTCCAAGAGATCCACATGGTTGCTTTAACTGTGTAGCCTCAGACTGTGGGTTCAATTACAGAAGGAAGGCCCTGAACGCCAGCAGGAATTAGTAGCTGGATGATCAAATTATGCTGCCAAGGGAAGCATGGTAGCACAGTCCTAGTGATGAAACTTCATTGTTTTATTGCATCATGTAGTAGTGCAAATAGATAGAGCTTTAAAAGAGCCAGATGGTCACTATGCATGTTTTATGTAAATATTTACAACTTTCCTTTCCCAGACTAAAGGCAATTTATATAAAAATGGAATTTAAAAGCTATAAAACTATAGTAAAATGAAAGGTACAACAGCTAAAACAGTGATTTAGAGATGCTCTCCCTGCTTCCACCACTTTTGTTAATCACAAAAACCTCCCAAAGGAGAGTTACCCCTTTTTTGGAATGTTATAAGGGTGAAAGTGTAGGTCTTCTGAGTCCTGGACTTCTTACAAAGGCTGCAGTACAGTTCTTGTTCCTAGCTACGTTAAGAAGGTAAATAGAGCAAGACCTGGGTTTTTTTTTTTAAAAAAAAAAACATGGTCAGTAAGGATTTATACAAAGAGAAGTGGCCTCTAAAATATTTTGGCCCTTTGAAGGCAAAACCAGGTCAAGACATTTTGTCACCTGAGATGGAGCAGCAAATGTTGCCCTCTCTTTAGAAAAAGGCAAAGCGCACATAACCAGAAACGTTATTTAGGAACTGTGCTAGTTAGTTATTGGAATGTTCAAAGATCATCATGGTATAGTGGTACGAATGTTTGACTAGGAACTTGGGAAAAGAGCATTCAAATCCCCCACTTAGGCATGAAAATCCTCCGCGATGATCTTGGGCAAGTCAGTCTCTCAGCCTAAGAGGAAGGCAACTGGCAAAGGTCTTCTGAATTATTCTTGTCAAGAAAACCCTATGATAGGGTGGTCATAAATGGGAGTTGACTTGACAGCATACAACAATAACAATAATCTGAGGTGGATTTCAACAACTACCTCTCACTTTCTCTGGAAGTAGAAATATAATATTAGTACAATAACACAATAATAATTTCAGAGTATGAAAGCATCACTTTTAGGGGCTATGATTTCTAGAATCCCCCAGCTGGCATGGCAGGTGAAACAATATTACATGCACATGTGCATAAATTATTCTTGGAATTGCCACTTATAGGCTCATCATACTGTTCTGTTTATTTATAGTGCACACTGGGTTTAGCCCATGTATGCCCAATCCAGTGGTACATAGTTATTCATGATGGGTTCTGCTTATTATGGTTGAGATCATGTATTTTAATACACACCAAAATGCACATCTATCAAGAAAAATGAAGTTTTGGCAGACATCCACATCCACAATTGGATGAGCATCCAACTGCTATTTCCCCTCTTTCTGTCTAGTCTGTACAACAGCTGCTGATTATTTTTCCCTTGATAAATAGCGAATGGGATAGAATCAGACATAAGAAGAAAGGTTTACGTTAATTGTACCAACAGAAAAAGATCCACATTGTACACTGAACATAGATGAATTACAATGATTTTGCTCCCTCAATCTGTCAGGCTTCTTCTAAGTGTATCTATATCACATAGTGACAGCAGTTTTAACCCATGTCACAGTTT
Organism: Iguana delicatissima; assembly: GCA_948472985.1. Classification (NCBI taxonomy): domain Eukaryota; kingdom Metazoa; phylum Chordata; class Lepidosauria; order Squamata; family Iguanidae; genus Iguana; species Iguana delicatissima. The sequence continues at coordinate 1,039,590 of CAOKZL010000948.1, forward strand.
CATTCTACAGAATCCTAGGACTTGTAGTTTAATGAACTTCTAAGTTCATTTCCACATGAGGGGTCGGTGCCGCTGTGGGGCCGGGATGGCAGCAGTCAGTTGGTCATGCTTCAGTACAATGTTGTCGTTGGCCTGCCGCCATCTTGCCCCCGAGCAGTGTGCGCATGCGGTATTTGCAAAATGTGGGGGGAATCAATTTTACACATACCATCACAGGGCACTGCTGCTCTTCCCAGCTGTGCAGAAAGGCAAAAGTGCACTGGTGACATCTCCCTCCCCAGCATAAGAATAGCAAGTTCCCAGCTGCACTGCAGAAGGAAGAGGCAGGGCCAGCATGCTGCCCTCCGCAGTGACCCAGCAAGGTGCAGAGGGAAGCATGCCTGGCAGGCTCTTCTCCCTGCCACACCTGCAATGGAAGGACTTGCTAAGACTTGCTAGAGCCCCATCATGCGGAAAGGGCCTAGGAATTCTCTACTACAGAGCTCTAGTTTACTCCTATGAACAAAAGTGCTAGAACTCTTCATGGCCCTTTCCACACGGGCATATTGCCCACGCTAGGGCGACCTCTCCAGGAGGTCTTCTTCACTGCAGGGTGCACTAGAGCAGTTTGAAAAAGTGGGGCTCTACACCTCAAACTGCTCTAGCACAGCCGCGGGTGTGGCACTGCAAGTTTTATAAAAACCACCTTTGCAAGTGGTTTTTACGAAACTCGCCCACGCTGCTCCATGGCAGCCCCCGGTGAAGAACTGCAGAGACGCGGTAGCGCGTCCCTGCAGATCTGTCCGGGGCGGGTTTCCGGCTGGTGCGCTGCCCTGATTGGCGGAGCACCGCCGGAAGCCGCCGGCCGCCATTTTGGGTGCTGCCGAACGCCACCGAGCTCCACCGAAATTTGGCGGCGTTTAGAATGGCGAATCCATGCTCCCTGCAGGGATGGAGCAACCCGCTACAAGGTAAGCTCTGCCCCTGCGTGCGCCGCCCCGTTTCGCCCCCCCATGAGGAAAGGACCTATGACAGAAGGTTAATTACCTCACCAAACTACTATCTCAGTATTCCATATGATGGTGTCATGACCAATGATATCAAACTACAATAACTATATTGTACAGGAACATTTTCTGCTTTGGTTTAATAGCCAATGGGTATGCCTCAGGGTGATGCAACTAACACAGTCACAAAGTTTCTTGTTTATGCTCTTCTCTTGCTATAGTAACATTTGGCTTCCTCTTACATTTCTCAAATATGTCTTGGAATGGGTAAGCCAACTCCTGCACATCTTTTTTTTTTCCTTAAAAAATGGGGTCACACTGTGAAGTTACTTACTTGAATGATTTCACATTTTATGTTAGTTATGTTCTCTAGAAAGCAAAAACTGAAATTTTTAGGAAGTCAAGAGGTCAAGAACCATTGAATAAAATCCAGAAAAGGTTAAAATGTCAGGTATTTGAATCTGCCTTTTTCACAAAAAGTATCACCAGTGGATAATTTTAACTCATTAAGATGACAATAAAGCCATTAGGAAAGAAATATTCCAGAGCTTTAAACAAATCCAAAATCTGTAAAGGTGCTATTTTTTCCAGTATCAATATATATCACATACTTTTCTTTTTTCACAAATTTCTGTATTAAATTCTATGAGTTAATCATTCTACCTATTCACTGGCTACATAAATGAACTTGATGTCATATATCATACTTGATCATGAGGCAGCTGTCTTTTTTTTAAAGTTATCTTTTAGTTCTTGCCTGGAGAACTGTGCTTATGATCAGCAAACACACCTGCTGACTCTTGACTGAATGCTTCTGTCCCTCACACTCTTCTTTGTTGCGGTTGCCTTCAAGTTAGTTCCAACTACAACATAAGGCAAAGCTATCACAGGGTTTTCTTGGTAAGATTTGTTCAGGAGGGGTTTACCTTTGCTTCCCTTGAGAATGAGACAATGTGACTTGCTGAAAGTCACCCAGTAGGTTGACATGGCTGAGCAGGGATGCAAATCCTGGTCCCCCGAGTTCTAGTCCAATACTCAATAGTGGCTTTCCAGCTCTTCTAGTCCTCAAGAAATCACTAAAAGCTTTGTTTCACCCAGAAGGAAGCCAAACAGTGCCACTACTTCTCAACCCTCTTCAAAGTACCTTTTTGAGAGATACCCACAGTTATCTTTTTGGAAGACTGCTTTTTATGTCCAGTATATTCCAGGTCAGTATCTATAACAGAATGAAAGATTTTTCATAAATCTCCAAAAATCACAGAAAAATCCTCGCTGAGTTTAATAATGGTGTATTGCAAACTAGTTTCCACCAAAGAACAAAACCGTTCATTTTCTAGTTTAAGAAGCAAGCCAAGGTTCACAGTCCTTAAACAGAGTCTAACTGGAAGAAGAAAAAATAACAACCACAGTCATTTACAGAAGCTTATCAGTCACATAATTACTGTTCTTTCATTCAAGCAGTTCAGGTCAGCAATAAATCCAGGGTTTCCGATCAAGTGAATGTGGGGTAGCATGGTTAGCAAGCAAAGTGAGGTCCGGGGTCATTCAGAAATATGAACCAGGAATCAAGAGACAAAAGGTTGCTTCCTCCAGAAATGTAGGTTGTCAGGAACGATCTTGTTGAAGAAGTGCCTGCATATTCATGGACTGGCAGTCTCCTTCAGCTGTTCCTTGATTAGTGAGTGTCTGAGACTTAACATTGTAGGTCCTCCCTCTGTCATCTACACTTGGTTGTGGTAGGTATTGTTGAGTCCATACCTGTGTGCTGTGGCTACTTGGGAGGATTCCTGTCTGTCTCAGGAACTGGCACGCCCCCCATAGCTCTATTTCACTGTCTATGTCAGAGTCCTGAGACCAAGGCATAACATCCTAAGATGAGAACAACACCCTGATAAATGCCTGGATTTTTGCCTCCACAGGAGAAGGAAGAAATCCATAACATTACTATGACATCATAAGTATGGAAAGTCACATATAGGTAATAGGTAGGAGCCAGACTTAGTCATACTTAGAGGAGATCCACTGAAGATAAATGAGTCCCAATAAATTTAATGGTTCCACTTTAACTATGACTACATCCTTTTTTAAAATACAGAACCATTATTCAGCTGTAGAATCCATTCAGACAAGTATAAGACGAGCTAGATAGCAGTTTTATCAGTGAGCATAAGAAAGATATGAGCGTAAGAAACATCACTCTTTCTTCCAGAGCATTTAAAATGTAGATGTGTGCGTTGTAGTTTTTAATGAACTACAAACATGCACAAAGGACCTCTCTTTGCACATTGAAACATAGCACATCTCAACTAGGATTCTTCCTAGTGTTCTAATATTCTAGATAGTACAAATGCTACTAATGTGGTAGAGTTCACAAAAAGCTTCATGCCATGATTCTGCTGCACTGGTCTCTGCAATGAAACAAGACATGCTGGAACATATTATTTCCCTCTCTTCTACGTTGTTTCTTAGTAAGCCACTGGCCAATGCTTCAGGAGAAGTAAATTATATAACATATTTATGCCAGGTGAGGAACAGTTTCGGTTTATATCACCAGTTTCTTTTTTCCTGTAGCTAACCAGATAACTACTCTGTTACTCTTTAACTTGTGACCATCCAGTTATGCTTGGTTTGGATGTGACCAAATCAATAGCCTTAGGAATGCTATAGCACATGTATAATGGCTGCAAAAATAAAATCTGTTGTTACTTTAGCTGCAAGAGAGGAATAGGTAGGCTAACTATCGAATTAAATTTGGTTCATTTGGTTATATTCAGATTAGAAGTAGATAGGAATGGAAGTCAATTTTTAAAACTTTGACGTCAATTTCCTTCTCCTACCTCAAATTAATTAGAATTTACCAGTATAGGTACACACTAAATATCACAATTAGGTTTTATAGGAAGCATATTAAAGTTTATTAAGGCACTGAGCAGTTCATTCACTGCAATTTGCAATGATATGAAGATTTAAATTTGCTTTTTTCCTCAATGTAGCCATATATCTATAATTTCAGATACAGGAGCCCACTGTCTTTCATGTTTCCCTGTTACAGCATTAATTCCATAACATATATAAAATATTTTCATTTAATTGTTAATGGCACATATCTGACAGAACACAGGCCTGAAAAATATTAAAACAAAAAATGAAGATTTCCCAGTTACTGCTCCTATTCATATCTGATACAACTTGTCCTCACTACTAGGAGACAAGTATGCATGGAAATGTATAAGAGAAAAGTAAGACATTTGCTTCTTTGCTTCCCATGTCTTCAGGTAATAGGTAGGGGGGGAAAGAATACAGTTCATCTTGCAAGCAAGGGATTTCCATATTAAGATAGCATCCTAAATCCTGGCAGTTATTTATAACATAATTCAGGATCTCACATCTTGTAATAATTATTAATTGCAAACATTTCAATCTCTTTATTGAAGTCTTCCCATTATATCCGTTTAGTTAGGGGCATAAACAGAGTTGCCAGATTCCAGTTCCTCAAATGCAGACATCTAATTTATATATTATGGAAATTATCATAATTATGTGCACTTGGAAATAATTACAATACACATGTCGCTATAATTATTCATATTATTAATCTGCATTCTAATTATGAAAATTCAACATATCAGTAATTTTTCTACCCCTGTATTTCAGTCTTGGTGCCATTTTTATAGAAACTGCTCTTTGGAGGAAATTCATACCAGGTAATATTTAAAATGCAGGACTTGGAACAGTTAACAGTTAAAACCTCTACTCAGTCATGGAATTTAATATGGCATCTTAGGCCATTGCTGCCTCTCAGAAAGTCTTACACAGTTGTTTTGAGGATTAAAAAAAAGTCAGGAACCATGTAAACTATAACCATAGTAAAATGTAACAACACATTTTAGCAAGTGCCATCTCATTCACAGAAGAATGTACAGATAAACTTACATGCGACAACTTTCTCCCATGCCCTTTGCTTTACCTTGTGTCACTGGCAGAGCTTGGTGTGTGTGGAGGGGGGGCAGGAGGGGGCAGGGTTACAGCTCAGGGGTGCGCTCATGGTGAGTGGGGGCATGGCCACAACATGCAGGTGTGTGGCCGTGGAGTGCGGGAGCTTGGCTACGAGCTGGGATGCCCACCAAAAATTACCGCTGGGTGCAAATCACCCCCTTTGCCCTCCCATCCCTACGCAACTGCCTTGTGCAGTACATTTGATTCGCCCTCTCAGCTTGCTTCACCTTGTCCCTCTGCTATGCTTCCTTCCCTTGCAACTACAACCAAATCTCCCCCTCCCCTCTTCTTCTCCAATGAAGCAGGCATAGTTATTCCCATGGTCTCTTCTTCCTATTGCCCCTCCATAGGGTTTTCACAGTATCTTCAGCAATCATGAGTAATTCCACATGGCTGTAAGCACACAGCCAATTTTCTTGAGCTCTGCCACACATAAAAATGGTATCTTTCTAAACCTTTTTTGCATCTTGTGGTACAGGGGGATTCTGTCCCTGTTTCCTCTCTGGTCAGCATTACCTAGGTTTTCATATTCTCTATGACATTTTCACAGCTGTTCATTAATGAGTATTTAAGAGGATAGGGTTTATTGCAGATCCACCAACTCCAATTTTAGGGTCGTATTAGCTGCTCCATGTCCCATCTGAGATGCCACCTGAAACAAGTGTGGGAGCCCACCCCACCTCAGATAATCTGCATCTGTTTGAAAGTGCCTTTTATCAGTTTTTGGTCACCTGGCTTCCCGTTCTTGAATTACAGTGAAGTTCAAACAGCCAGAGTTAGTATGAACACTCCCATTATGATGGAATTTCAGAATATTTATATGGGTGAATGAGAAGCTTCTCTGTTAGTCTTTCAGTCATAAATACACAAACTTATACTCCCCAGTGGTTCTCAACCTGTGGGTCCCCAGATGTTCGTGGACTTCAGCTCCCAGAAGCCCCAGGCACTATGGTCAATGCTCAGGGCTTCTGGGAGCTGAAGTCCACAAACATCTGGGGACCCACAGGTTGAGAACCACTATGTTAGGCAAAAATATAGATTTTTCAATGTCTAGGCACATTATTTTTATTACCTTACATTGCATATGAGGTATCATACATCCTTTACATTGTGGTATATTATAGGTGAGATGTTACATTTTCATAAGGACCAAACTTTTATGCTGTATGCATTTCCCTAGCAGGCATCTCTACATTTACACATAGATAAACTTAATTTTTAAACAATATTGGAGTTTCCTAAACCATATTCTACTTGTGGAAGAGTACATAGGCATTCAAGAGAGATAACATGCCTTGGCATTTCTCTCTCTCTCTCTCTCTCTCTCTCTATATATATATATCAGCATCCATTAGAAGCAAAATGGGAAATGCATTTGTAGCATATCTAGCTCATTTCAGAGCAGATAATCTTTCTCACCAGTATGATCTGGGTTTTTGTCAGCTAGCAACATTACACCTGTTATCAACAGCTATCATGGTAATGAGGTAACACTCAGTCTGCACCTGTTTCTCATCTCTCAGCCTGTTTTATATCTTTCCCAATCTATATCATTCAATCATATTAGAAGAGTTCACTAGTCTCCATTCCTCACTTCCAGTCGAGATGAAGAGACATTAGTGGTATCCTGGTTTTTGGCAGCCCTCCATCACATTACATCAGCCATCTGATTTCATCAGCCAGTATCTTTTAAAGCAGCACCTTTCTTGGACTAATTATAGGTCAACTTATTAGCTTATTATTTACAGTTCTGCTTTATGCCCAGTATTACTTAGTGCCTACATTCTTAGTAGGTGACACATTTTTCACAATATGCAAAGCTTTCTGCTATATAAATTATACCTTATAAGCATAGTATTTAAATTTCTTGGTCTTAAATTTTGCAAGCTATATTCGAAATCAGTGCTCAACCTGTATCACTACACCTTCGCTTCACTGCATGCTGCTGCCTACTCAAGTAAAGAAGCAGCAGCTGCACAAAGCTGCCAGTGCTGACTTAAACAAACAGCAGGCAAGCAGGCAGGGAAAAGAAGTAGCACTGCAGCAGCAGAAAGATGAAAGCCAAGGGGAGCTAACTTCTGGTGGACCAGCTCAGCAGATGCTCTTTTGCTGCATTCTGCAGCAAAGAGAGCTTTCATGACAAAGTACACCAGCCAGAGGGATCTCTACTTGGAATTTTAACCCTTCCCTCAAATAAAGGGGGAGTGGAGGATTACTCTTTTGGTCCAGATCTCCCAGTATATGCATTTACCTTTTAGTAAGTGCACTGTGAATGGGAAGGAGTGAGGGAGTAATGTCATGCCCTCACTGTGAAACACAGATGTTTAGATCGGAAGATCTGACAGCCCTATGACAGCAATCTTCTTTAAAAAAACAAACAAACTTTTAATTAACCTTTGAAGTCATAAAAGTGAAGAATCCCTATCATTAACATGGAACAATGGCCTTTGCAGCTGTCTTCTTTCTGCAGTCAAGACGAGAGTAAGTCTTTTTTTTGCTTCTCATAAGACTGTTAAATTAGAAAACTGGTGAGGACATGAGAAATGACCCTTTTAGTGACTGCTACAGTTTCTGAGACTGTGGAGCTCCCTTCCATGGGAAGCAAGGCTGGTTCCTTTTTGTTCCCCTTCTACTTGCAGCCAAAACACTCCCCCCCCATGGGCTTTCAGTCACTAACTGGATGATGCAGATAAATATTCTAATGTCACTTTTGTCTCTGTTCTTGTTCTGGCCTTTTAAATGTTGTCAACAGTGTTTGCTATTTTCTGTCACTGGTGTGGTGTTCATATCTTAAATTGTTGATGTTCCTTTCTCTGATTTTCTCACCTCCTTCCTCTGAGTCTAATCCTGTTTTATGTATGATACATTCATAGGGTAAGAAAACGTAGCTTTGTCTGACCCTCTTGACAATTAGAAACCACTTCATTTCTCCATATAATGTCTTAACCATAGCTTCTTGTCCTGCATACAGATTACACATCAAGACAATCAAATGTTTTGGCACACCAGTTTCTTTAAGAACAATGTATAGCTTCTCAATAATCTACATTAAGGCTTTCCAAACGGTGTGCCATGAAACATTAGTGTGTCACCTGAAGTGTGTAGGTGTGTCACCCACAATCTTGGAAATGTATGTTATTATTTATAAAACCATATATTTTTAAAAATATATGAAAGGTTTTAATGAGATGTTGTGTCCCCATACATTTTGCTATTACAGTTTATATATGTGTCTGTATCTCTTATAAGAGGTTAGTTTAACCTCCGGTTTGCTAAGAAAATCAAATTCCTGTGTCATGAAATGATGCATGTCTAAAAAGTGTGTCACCAAGATGAAAAGTTTGGAAAGCTCTGATCTACATAATGAAAGGCTTTTCTATAATCTATAAAGCACAGGCTGATTTTCTGCTGAAATTATTTGGTGAGCTACATTATCCACTTTATGTTTGTAATATGTTCCCTAGTGCCTCTTTCTTCCTGAACCCAGCCTGGGTATCTCGCTTTTCTCCATATATGGTAAAGGTCTTTGTTGTAGAAGTTTGAGCATCATTTTGCCTGCATGAGAGATTAATGTAACAGTCCTGCAGTTACAGTAATCACTGGTGTTCCCTATAGACTGGAATGAGCATTGAGTATTTCCAGTCTGTAGGCTATTTGTTTGTTTTCCATATTTGTTGACAGATTTTAGTTAGAATTAGAGTAGATTCTATCTCTGTAGATTGAAGCAGCTATATTGGTATGCCATCTGTTCCTAGTGATTTATTTTTTTACAAGTGGTCTGAGTGTAGCCTTCACTTCACTTTCTTTTTTTATAATAATTTTATTAAATTTTCACAGATAAAAAAAAAACTTTCTTTAACCTGTAGTTTTACATGAAATGTTTCTGATCTTCCACTCTGTTCTGGTCTTCGCTTCTCGAAACACACTCCACATATTACATTTATTTATCACAATACAGTGTTCATCTCAAACACTGGAACATGCTTTCCCCTCTCCCCATTTCCACAATCAAAATACCATCCTTTTCCCTTGACAGTTCCCTGCTATCATCCATTATTGACCATTCTGCTTTTCTCTACTCAACAAATTACAATTTATTCTCATTTCTCTACCTGTCTCTTTTAAATTCTGTTATCTTTTCTTAAATTAAGTCCTCCAACATTTATAAAATGAGCTCTTAAATTTTTTAAAACACATCCATCAATGTATATCTGGCAGTCTGGGCTATTGCTACTGTTACAGTCACTCCTCTTCTTGCGCTGGATCTCATTATATTGAAAGTGTCTTGTTTCCCATCTCCAGCTGTGCCCTATTCACCCATCCACCCTTTAACAATATCACAATGTCTGTATTAATGAAAATATATCCATCAAAAATGCAAGCTTAATTGATATTGCCAAAGTACATAGCCATTTTATCTAATTCAGAGCCCTGTGCACCATATCATCTCCCATTCCCCCCTCCCATCTGGAACTTTACTGCCCAGACATTCATTTCCAAAGAATCTCTGTATTATCATTGCCGCTTAAATTCCAAGCTGCTTTGTCCCAGGGAGTGAGGATGTTTTGCATAGGTGACCTTCCAGCACAGGCTCGGCAGTCTCAACAGTCCAGACTCAGGAAAAAAATTGGCAAACTAGTCTCAAACAACGGGAACACATCAAATCCATCTCCTGCCCTAAACTTCATTATTTTAAAAATGTCTTGTTTCCCACTTCTGTACTTATATCCTATTCACCATCCCCTTTTTAACAATATCACAATGTTATATTAATGACCACATATCTATCAAAGGTAAGCTTAATTAATATTGTTAAAGTATTACCACTTTGTCTAATTCAGGACCCTGTGCTACTCCACCTCCCATTCTCAGCTCCCATCTGGAACTTCACTACCCAGAGTTTCATTTCTGTAGATTACTGTACTCTCATAGACACTTAAAGTCCAAGTAGTTCCATCCCTGAGGGTGAGGATATTTGCTTGAATGACGTTCCAGCACAGGTTCACCAGTCTCACCAGTCCAAACTCAGGAAAAAAGAAAGTTAGGAAACAGTCTCAAACAAGAGAGGCCAAAAAAGAAAAAAGCACTGCTCGATACCCGCTGCAGAGTATTCTTCCAGATCAGAAATCCAGAGTCAAGAAGCCAAAACAACAATCCTCTCAGATCAACCAATCTGTAGAAATAAGGAGCTCAATATCCAAATGGGTTTTTTTCAGTCTTAGTCTTATTCTTTAGCCCGATACCTGGCCTTTAATAAACAGCCTCTAATTTCTTTAAAGACAGCTGCTCCTTTAAGACGAACACTCAATCATCAACAGAAAAGCAAAAAAAGCCTCTTAGCCATTTCTTTTAAAGCAACCAGCCCTTTAAAGCGAACTCTCAGCCGTCCACAGAAAAACAGAAAAGCCTCTTAGCCATTCCTTTTAAATCAGCCACTTCTTAAAAGAACTTTCCTCCATGACACACTCACGTCCCTCTTGGTCCTTCCATTCCAACGCTCCTGCGCACCGCTGCATGCCCGTTCCAGATGTGATATTTTCAAAAGCAAAGACCAGAGCAGATACATGTTTTCTTACTCGTTATTTCAAATAAATTTCTTGGTTAAAAGTCGATGGCGGTGCTTGTGCCACTCGAGCGATGATCCCACTAGCTCATCATGGTCCTTTGATCCCCTTGATGTTTTCGGCTCCCCCAGCTGGATAGAGCCAGCCACCAGTTACGGGGGTCCCCTTCGGACCTCTCCCACACCCCTCTTACTAGACGGGTGTTTAGCTGCTTCTGGTGGTACAAAGAAAGTGGCTGGAATCCAGCGGGTGGCTGCTCAGAGCTGCGCCATTGAGCAGCTTCTTTCTGAGCTGCTATTCACACCCACCATGCGACCGGAAGGGCCACTTTCTAAAACTATCATTTCGTCTTCAAATGGTTCTTCCTTGAATGAATCTGACATTCTTCCATCGCTTTTATTTAGTTCTTTCCTGTACTGTTTTTTCTGTCTTTGTATTTCTCTTTGGTCTTGTAATGTGTTCCACTACTGGTAGTACAGCATTCCTACTGCTGGTTTAAATTTCCTTTTGACTTCTCAGATCTTGTGGAGGAGGTTTCTTCTTCTTCTTGTTGTTGTTGTTGTCATCTATTTCTGTACTTTGATGATTATAGTAGTTCTTCTTGTGCATTCAACAGTTGCATTTAGGGTTCTTAGTCTATTTCTGTGATCTTTTAATTTTTTGCTTCTTGTCTGTCCTTAACTGCTAGAAGAGTTTCATCTGTCATCAATTTAAGTTTAACTTTCTTTTTGGCTGCACATAGTGTCGTTTTGCATTTCTCCCTGGCAGTGTCCTTGGTTTCAGTCCAGAGTTCTTCTAGTTTCTAGTCAATTAGGTTTAATAGTGCAAATCTATTTTTCACATTATCTTTAAATTCGTCAAAGTTGTTCTTCTGGTTGCACAATGGTTGACTTAGTGTTCTTTAGCTTTACTCGAATGTTTGATGTTAGTCGTTCAAGGTCTTGGCCACAATCTGTTCCTTGTCTTGTTTTTACAGAGAGAATGGAGCTTCTATGTCTTCTGCTTCCAGTTATGTAGTCATTTATTGGCCATTGTTACCCTGATTTCTGGGGGTCCCGTGAGGGACACCTAAATGCTCTCCAAATTATACAAGTTGGGAAAATTAGCAAAGAGCACAAGTTAGCACTGCGAGAGGCAGGGCAACAGAGCAAGATCTTTTACCCAGCGTCTACGGGGTCAGACCGAGTCAAGGACAAACAGAAGTGAAATAATAAGTGTTGTTTTTATTAAAATGCAATCAAACCAGCGTATGCAACATACTCACACTGATAACTAGAGAAATAAAGGCTGGAGTTGGATAGAAGGATTTTTAGAGGAGGTTTTTGGTATGGGAAATATTGCACCTGTCCTGAAGCCCGGGTAGTCTGAAGATAGAGTTCGTGGATATGGAGGCTCTCAGTACATGGGACTGAGGGGAAGGCTCACCAAGCAAAGCGGCAGCAAGGCTGGATGGAAGTCGGGAGCGATCCAAGGAAGTGCTCAAAGTCAGGGGTTCTTATAGGGGAAAATGTGGCCATAGGCTAGTCTATACTTGGGGAAAACAATGAGTTTTGGGCTGGAGACAAAGCCTCTGAAAGGTCAGAATTTAGCATGATTGAGTTAAGTCCGAATTGTCAATAGGGTAGCCAGTATGCAAACGCAGAGTGCTTGACAGTTGAGTATTCAGCTCGTCAAGCTGCCTGCTCGGGGCAGGGAGTTCTTTCTAAGTGACATGCATACATAATGAGGGTACTTGCCTTGAGGTCTCCTGAAGCTGCAGTTTGGTTATTTCTGGCCAGCCTGTATTGATTTGGAATATTTCAGCGATTAGCGACTGAGCCTGTTTGTGTGCTTGTCCGAGGGCCTTGCAAGCACGTGGGAAGGAACAAGTAAGGAAGGCCAAATTGTTCATATCAAAATGATATCTGGTATCCCCCAAGTCTGGTCTAGAAACTGCGGTAACACCACTAAGTGATATTCTTGTATATGATCACTTCTTGGACTGCTTGAAGAATGTGTTGGTGATGAACAAACTGTTTTCCTCACAAAATTCAGTCAGTCAGTCAGTCTCCTGTTTCATTTCTTGATCCTAAGCCAATATTCTACAACAGAAAAAGAAAGTTGTTGAGCAGTTTGCTTTGTTCAGATTCCACCATCAGCCAAGACTTTATGATGGCACTATGCATTCAAATGCCAAGATGAGGGGAAAATGGAAAGAGATAAAGCCATTGATTCTATCCAGGTAATTTCCTTTCTAGAAAAATGTAGATTCCCTTTACCCCACTCTCTGCTACTTTAAATGTGAAGCAGGGCCAGAGAATTCCTAAAGCATTATGCATTAGTACTGTTGAAGTACTGCAATTTGTTCACATTAATGCTGATTTAATAGAAAATGAGATGATGCACAGCTTTCTTCTTCTTCTTCTTCTTCTTCTTCTTCTTCTTCATTTTGAAGTGGGCATCTGCCCATTGATATGCTGCTATTTGGGGAAAGGGAAGGCATTTATTTGTTCCAGATATTTTAGAATAAGTGTCTAATGTTTTATGTATTATTGATTATTTTTAAATGAATATATTTTATGGAAGCCAACTTAAGGTCCTATACATCTTCAACATTTAGTAGTATAGAACTACCTCTTCCTCCCACCCCACACCTCTAACCCTAGGCAAAGGGCTGGAATACCTAAGTTGCAAAAAAGCACCTTCAACAAAGCTATAAACAGGCACTTAGAACTCTGTGAAAGATCATATCATTTCCTAGTGGACAGAGTGCTTAACTCCATTAGTGCCACAGTCAGATTAAATCACACCACATCACATTTTAAAAGCGTTTCAGCCAATTAAGTCAGCCCTACAGCACTCAATTCATCTCTGCTTTTTCGAGGGCCATAAAGATGTTGGAAACAAATTTATGATCTGGCCCATAAGTGAGATGACTTATTTTAAGACAGCTATGGTTAAAGACAGTTTATGAAAATTTGAAAAAGGGAATGGGAAATATTGTCTCTAATCAGACCTTGGTGTGGGGGGAGGTTTAAAAAAGTAACAGCCATTCATTCGGGGGAAAAAATCTTTAATTGCACTCTTCAGAGATTTTATATTTTCCCCCCTTCAGTACAGCCGGAAACCAGAGAACCAAGGAAATCAACTATCTGGAACAGAGTGATGAGTGGGAAAAAATAAGCTAAATTCATTTTCAGTCAGGTGACCCTCATCACAGCAATTTCTCCTTTTAGCATTAATAGATCACCTGACTGGGAGTACCACCAAGCAGCAGCTGAATGGATAAATATGATCTCTGACATAAAATCCATCTAGATCCATCCTGCTAGCACATTTCAAAAAGCATTTCAGATGATTAGGTTGTTCCATTCATTCCCACATATTGTGCCCTGCAGAGATGCTAGAAAGGGTACCAGAAAGAGTGCGGAAGGCTTTTAGCAATATCTGTATGATTCATCACATGTACCTATGCAGCACAAAAAGTGCTATTTATCTTCACATCCTTGACTGAAATGAAATATAGGATCACTTATATTCAACCCATGTCCAACAAAAATATGGGGGGGGGGTGTTCAGATACTGACATCAGAAAATATAGATTATCCATTGGCAACAGTGTGCTTACCTGAAATAAAAATCTTCTGACTTACATAAAGTTAAGCAAATTTATTGGTAAAATCTGTTATAGCTATTGCTTTACCTAAAATTTATTTCAAGCACACAAAAAGAATATATTCTTGCCACAACAGCAGTGAATACTTGAGCTAATACGCAGGTGTAAGGGCAAGCACAGTTAAATAGGAACTGTTGTGTTTGACTCTTCTTTGTTTAAATTTACCATGCTGATCCTGCTTTCAACTAGGACCTGTGGATTTATTCAACTGTGTGTTCAGTTTTGCAAGGAAAAAAAAAACCACTTCAGTCCAGGTAAGAAGGAACAAACCACCCCCTTCAGTTGCAGGCACTCAAGAATACTGGAGTAAAGAAGTTTCTGAATCAAGCCCCATATCCAGATGCCAACACATGGATCCAGCATGCCCCTACTTCTTCATGATCAGCATCACCCTGAAAGGATCCTCGGTGTATACAGACTTGTGCATGTAGGCTTTGCAACATTGAGATCTGAGGAGGAAACCTGACTGGGATTCTTGTTTCTATGGAAGATGCCATACAGACAGATAATGTTCATTGACCATGTAGTTTTCTCAACATGGATGATACCAGAGAACTGGAGCAGAGAACTGAGATCCAGAGAGAAGACAAATTAGAAGCAGTAGGAAAGAGAGCATTCACCCTGTAACTGCTTGTATACATAATTAGGAGCCGTGCATTTCTTGGCTGTGTTTAGTAATTAGCTAGGATACTTGGTGAGTGATGTCCAGGTATGGCCCAAAATCAAAATCAAAAGTGGCTTCCTGGAGCAAAATGAACTAACTTAGCAAAACAGTAAATATGTGTAGTGACAGTTAGGCAATGGGAAATTCTAATCATTGTGGAGAAAGCAAAAAAAAAAATCGTTTTTACCTTGAACTCAGGAAATAATTTTAAAAAGAACCACTATATATGGGTGAAGGTGGAAATAGTATCATTTCTTTTGAATATTTCTTCTTAAATTTTTCCCTTAAAAGAAATTTTATTTTTACACACTAAAAGCTATTCCATTTCAGAGTATACTGAGCAACAACATCATCATGTTATGAACTATAAGGCAGAACTCATCATATCTAGACTTAACAGTGGTGTTAATACTTCTTTATTTTCTGGCTGCAGTCAACATTCAGTGTTTAAAATAGTGTATATCATATGAAAATCAAATTAATGGCATAGTCGATTTGGGTATGGTATGAACAGTTTAATACACTGATCTTAAAGTAAACATGATAGTAAAAGCAGTGCTATGGTCCTCCAACTGTTATTGGATTGTGATTTTCATCAGACCCAACTAATATGGACAGAAATCAGGAGCAATCAATATATGTCAAGCTAATAAGAGCTATAGGACATCAGGTTCTCTACGTAAGTAAGCCCTAAAGCAAATTTTTTCACTGAGAAGGCATGTTTCTGGTAAGTTGCTTAACAAAGGTTTCTCAAAAATGTCAGAAAACCCATGGTTTCTTGCATTCAGAAGTAAGTCAGCAGTCTTGATTTAGGCAAGTGAAAGACTTTTTCAGACAGTCCTAGATGAATTAATCAGATTATGTGATGCTGGCTGGAAAAATGTGATTGCTAAATTGCAGGCCATAGGCAAATTTGCTACTAATTAGCATGTGTGCAAATGGATCTCATATTTTCTGTGAGGATGGCATATGCCTTAATGCCACATGTATATTTTGGATAATGCTGGTGACATCACAACAAAAGCAGTATTCATTTTGTGTTTATCACTCTGTTCTGATTTCTTTTGCCTCTGCTTTCTTTCCTAAAAAAAAAAGAAACTTCAGCAACTGTACACTATACACTACTGCTTGCACCACAGAGAGAGAGAGAACAATATATGAATACACAGAAGCACACAACACACACATTGTACACTATGTAAATATAATAAGTCATATATTTGATCGATATGTCTCTGTCTCTCTCCTAAGATACCCACCAAACAAAATAAAAGTTGTCTATACCCATGGTCCCCCTTCCATTAAGCATAGATGAAGATACTACTTACAGTAAATGGGTTGCCCAAAGCGATAACCAAAAATAGAATTCACTATTCTCCTTGCTACCATTCCACCAATATTTGGAACAATGTTGTCATCTTAAATTACAGATGGCCGATTTATTACAAAACAAGCATGAAACTGCCACTACCATTGTAGTCATAGTGCTTACTGTAGCAATGTATGATAACTTCTGTTTAAAAACTCATCTAAACCATGATAATGCTCTTCAGCACTTATCCATGCACTTATCCAGCACTTACCTTCCTTGGAAGAGGGACTTATTCTAACATACAAACATTTAACAGGGACTGTATAATGTGCCCCAATGCATATTAGCATATTGGTTTGAGTGGTTCTCTGCATAACATAGATAAGCAACTTTCACAGTTTGGAGAAAAGTCTTAAACATTCAAATCACATGATGTTTACTAGCCTAGGCTGATTGATTTATTAGAGTCTGCCAGTGTGAAAGCTTACACCAGTAAAGAATTCCACTGACAGTGTTTGCGTGGAATATGCACAAATATCTTTTGTGATCTCCTTCCTCGTTTAGCAAAGGGACTGTGCATCGTTAGTCATAATACCCAGTTGTTACTTGTTTTAAGAAACATTTCAATTATAAAGAAATTGTTTTAGTTGGAAGAAATACATTTCTCCAGCTGTTGGGGCAGAGAGTACTTTGTCAGAACAGGTATCCATAGCCTTTTAGAAGGCCAGATGGCATTTTACAAGGCCTCAGTGTTTCAATGTGGTGAAGACAATCCACCCATAGTACATTGCAATGTGAGCTGATCACTTACTGAGAGGCTAAGTGGATTTTTTTTTTTTTTTTTTTTTTTGGCGCGGGTGGGGAGACATATTACTGGTTGGCCTGCTCTTTATTTGTTTTTGCTGCCTGAATTCATTTCCATAAAAAGTGCTGTGCATTGTGGTGTGTGAAGGTCTTTGGATCTTCTTGTGGAAAGGAAACATAGCAGTGGCATACATTTTATCTTTTCATCTGTGAATCAAGTGAGATGAGGACTACAATTTTTATCCATCAGCCTTCCTACTTTCATTTCAATTGCTCCTGCACTTATACAGATATTCAAGGTATTTCACACAGAATAAATGAAAGATGTTTTTATTATAATTCTATTGTGTGCAAAGATATTGCTCTGCATCCACGCTGACATGGCCTTGGAGTCTGAAGAGGTAAGGTTGGGTATATTCTATTCAAAACAATAGGCTAAACCTCCTTGTGTCATCAGTGTACTTAAATACTATTTTAGAAAAAGCTCAACGCAGCTGAAATGAAGTTCCTTGCATTTTTCATTCAGGTATAATCAGACCCAAATAACCTACTTAGCTTCCATGGTGCTACAGCATCAAGTGGTCCCAGGCTGTTCTCTGGCTCTGACATTTAAAGCCAAAGAAATACTCCATTAGTTATTTATAGGTTACTCTGTGTGCAAGCAAAAAGAGAACTTGCTTACTAAAATCAATACAAATAATAAGGTTTCTCACCTGAAAAGTCTCAGCAGTTACATCATTGGGATTTTGTTTCATATCAGTGACTTCAACTAAGCTGATGCTTCTCTGGTAGGTACTGTCAATCACCTCCGAGGATCAATTCAGTTTTCCATAAACATCTATGTGCCAAAACAGATCCGCACTGCACTGATGGCCTAACAATTTTACTTGAGCTATCCTGAAGTGACAGCAGGAAAGAGTATTTACTCTTCTCGAGACCATTCACATCAACATGTTTTGTCAGTAAGTTCTAACTCTGGATAGTAGTTATCTCCACAAATTACTATTCAGCCACTTGCAATATTGACCCCCATTATTTTACCTTTTTTCATTTATTGGGGCATGGTTAGAAAGTATACATAACAGTCACTTGTTTTACTATGGACTACCAAGATCTTTGTTCAATATATGTATATAGGAGTGATGAGTTTGGACTTAGGCACATTTGTATATTAAAATGTCAGATTTTTTTTTTTAAAAAAACTAATTAGGCATTTGCAATAGACTCATAAGTAAATTAAATGGACCAGGAAATTGTAGTAGTTTAGAAAAAACACAGGTAAATCCAATTGTTTCAATAGGTTTCAAGTGCTTCTATATTTTTATGTCTGATATCCATATGCTTTCTCTCAAGGACTGTAGTTAATTTCTTATTAATTCATTAATTTCTATTATCTTGCAATATAATTAGTTTCTGTTATAATCCTAATGAAAGAGGAATTATACAAGCAGCATAGGAAGATATACATTATTTTTTGAAAAAGAAATAATTTTAAAAAGATACTAAATCTGCTGTTTCAAAATTAACCTATTCATTGCATAGGTTATGCAGTTGGTGAATAGTTGGGATGATAGTTGGTATCTTCAGTTAAGTTAATTAGAAAAGAGTGAATGAAGTGAGGATTATGGTTAAAACAGTCAGTCAGCTTTAGGAATTAATGAGTGGTGTTTAAGAGTCTGATTTAGCTAGAAGTGATAATGTGAGAGAGTATGTTTTATTGCTGTGTGCCTTCAAGTCACTTCTGATTTATGGCAACCACAAGGTGAACCTGTCACAGGGTTTTCTGGGGTTGAGAGTGTGTGACGTCCATGGCCAAACAGGAAATCAAACCTCGGTCTCCAGGGTCCTACTCCTATGCTCAAACCACTAGATCACATTGGGTCTAACAAAAGAGTGCAGCTCTGTCTAAACATATTAACATAATCTGTTCTGTAATGTTCAATTTCAGTTAATAAAGTATTGTTTTTGTATTTATATGCTTTTGGCTTTTAGGAATGCTATATAATAATGCTTGCATTCAGATGAGGTTCTGTGGTGGCAGCAATGGATAAAGAGCGGCAAGGATTGGTTGCTGATAAGGATTTAAGTTGCATAATATCTCGCCTAAGTATGTTTAGGGCCTCTGGGTAGTCTCTGCAGTTGATCTGAAGCAGTAGAACAGGAAGAAGTCCTTATATTGGTAAGAGACTACCCTTAATTTTGATGCGGTGGCCAGGAGTGCCTGTTATCAGCTTCGGCTGATACGCCAGCTGCGCCCCTTCCTGGACCTGGAACACCTAAAAACAGTGGTGCATGCACTGGTAACTTCACGGCTTGACTTCTGCAATGCGTTCTACATATGGCTACCCATGTGCTTAGTCCGGAAACTTCAATTAGTTCAAAATATGGCAGCCAGGTTGGTCACCGGAAGATCTAAAACTGACCATATAACACCAATTCTGAAGTCCTTACATTGGCTGCCTATTAGTTTCCAGGCACAGTACAAGGTGTTGGTTCTTACCTTTAAAGCCCTTCATGGCTTGGGGCCAGCCTACCTGCGGGATTGCCTTCTCCCATATAATCCGCCCCGCATATTAAAGTCCTCTGGGAGGAATTTACTGCAGCCGGTCAGAACTAGGTTGGCTGCAGTTACCCAGAGGACCTTCTCTTCTATTGCCCCCAAGTTTGGAATGGCCTGCCGGAAGAGACCCAGCATATTACCAGTCTTGACTGCTTTAAAAAAGTGGGCAAGACTGTTCTCTTCCGACAGGCCTTCCCAGACTAGTGCTCCACCGCCTCCCACCAACTGTCTTCTTGTTTTTAATAGTGAATGTGTTTTAGGGGGTTTAGGTGGGTTGGTGGGTGGGAAGGATGGTATTTATATATAATGTATTTATATACTGTTGTAGTACCGCCTCGATCCATTGGAAGAGGCGGGATATAAATAAATTTTTTATTATTATTATTATTATTATTATTATTATTATTATTATTATTATTATTATTATTTCTGGTGATAATGTTGAGATTTTTGGAAATCTTCACATTTGGTGGCAGCAGAGATTTAGGCAGAGCATCATACCTAGTGGAAAAGTAGCAAGTTAAGTAGTAACTGCCCACCCCTGGTGGGCAACTTTGTTATATCTGAGAACCTTTTTTTGGGGGGGGGGTATCTAGTATTTCCCAGGAGCTGTACCAATTACCACAAATCCTCAAAAACAAATGAGTCTACTTCTGCTTCTGAAAATGGGTCTTTTGGATATGAAATAGTTTAGAATAGTCCTGATGGCCTGTTTCAAAGGTGAATCACCACTCTTGAGAGGCTTACAGAAGAGATCAGTCGTCTTAATTTTGAGAGGAAAAGGATAACACATTGAACTGGAGGAGGGTGTCAGAAACAATCTTGGAAGATGCAAACACTTTGCCTATGCCTGTTTTAAAGTTAACACCATTTCTTATCTGGTGTGATTTATTTTCTGTTAACCAGCATAAGAATTTTGTAGTCTTAATAAATCAGTAACAATTTCTCCTATCTAGTGCAGTAATAACATTACAGGTGATCTTTCACACAACACAGTTATAGCAGTATGATTCCATTCTAATGGTCATGGTTGCATCTTATAGGATCCTTGAGTTTGTAGTTTGGTGAATGATTAGAACTCTCTGACTGAGAATCTAAATAGCCCTCCGTAAACTGCAAATAGGAGCCTAAATATCCTAAAGGCACCGGATCCTGGCTGATCTTGGAAGCTAAGTAGGATCAGGCCTGGTTAGTACTTGGATGGGAGAACACCAGTGAACACTGTGATGGAGTATTGCGGGAGTGGTATCCTGATTAGTTGAAAAGCTGTCCAGAAACAGGTTGCGAGGCAACTAAAATGGCAACACCAGAGGAAAACCCAGTCCCTTTAGTGAGAAGAAGGGGTGAAGACCTGAGTGAAAATGCATTTCTAGAAAGCACACTGGTTTGGCTAAGAAAGAGATTTTCAGAGGAGTCAGACTTTCAAGGATCAAGGGTGAAATGTGAATCCTTCAGCCAGAGGAGTTCTCATTCAACAAACGGGGGGGGGGGTAAATGGGAGGGGTGTTTCCTCAGGGAAAGCCTAGAGAAGGGGCAGAAGAGAAATCAACCCACTGTTAAATCTGTCCAGAAAGAGTGGCCTAGATTTTGGAATATAGCCTTTGGCAAAGAGGGAAGCCAGAAGTAGGTGTGTGTGAGGGAGGGAGGGAGGGAGGGAGGGAGGGAGGGAGGGAGAGGGGAGGGACCTGTGCTTTTATGCTGTTATAAAGAGACAAAAACTGTGTAAGTGCACTCTGGAGATCTGTTTGAACTTGGACATACATATAACGCCAATACGATATTCTGTTGGCTATTTTAATAAAGATTATACTATATATTTTTTTATAAAGTTGGTCTCATCTGAATGTTTCTCAGTGGTTATAACAAACCAGAACCACACTACCATAAATCATTAAAGGAGATTTAATTAATAACTGGAAGGCTTTACCCTAGGTACCAAACGGTAGTGTTTCTAGGGAAGGCCAGAACTGTGCATAAAGGGGCAAGGCACTTTGGTAGAATGGGAGCAATGCTGCCCTTCTAGTCTGAGAAAAAAAAAGCAGACCTTGCCTGTTGTCTCCACAAATACCAGATACTACATTTCACCCATTGGGTGACCTTGGACAAGTCACACACTCTCAGCCCAGTAAATCCTGTGATAAATTTGCTTCAAGGTTGCCATAAGTCAGAAATGACTTGGAGGCACGCAACAACAACAACAACAATGTTTCAGAGGAAGGAACTGACCACCTCAATATACTCTTTGCCCAAGAAAACCCTGTGAAATTGATGTGGACACCATAAGTTGACAGGCAACTTGAAGGCACTCTCTCTGTCTCTCTTTCTGTCTCTCTTTCTCCAAATCCCAGGGTTCAACAGGTTGTTGCCATGTTTGTAAATGTGGATTAATAGTGCTATAAATGTGTCATGTAAAAGGGTCTCTGTAATGTGAAATCATAGTACTATAACTGTGTAGTGTAAAAGAGTCTCAGATTGAGCATGGCCTTGGGGAGGGAGATCTAAATCAAATGTTAATCTCAACTATAGTAAACAGGCCAACTAAGTGAAATTTACATAAATGTAGACTTGTGATTCAGCAATTAATTCAATAAGTTTACCCTAGTTGGAGTAAACCTTTGAACTAGGCTAATAACAAAATTTGATTTCTGGATTCTCTAAAAAGTAAAAAGGAGATAGAAAAGTTAAATATATCCAGAGCAAAAATATTTTACAGGCAGAGCCTGCATTTTCATTTAATCTGAACATGTTTTCTAAAAGGTTGCCAACTCTCCATTTTAGTTCCATAACTACTTAAATAAAAGGAAGGGATCAGAAAAATGCTGCTGTCACCCCATCCTATTAACCTACTTTTGGTGGCACAGACAGACTTGCACTGCTTAAGTGGCATCCAGCTGGGAGTTGGCAGAACTGTCAGCTCAGATTTTGGTTTGAAAGATGCACTATTTTTCTCTGGAGTTTGCCTAGAATTTTTGCATAATAGAACTCAGTGTATTTGCACTTTGGCTTAATTTGTTGACCTTGCCTATAATACATTGCAAAGAGTGTTATGGGTGCACAAACAGAATAAAAGCCGGAATGAATGAGATATTAAGTGAACCTGCCAATTTTATGCAGGAAGAAATATCCAAGTGTGATTATTCCATGGGAATATGGTTGAATATAAGTGACTTTTTTTGCTAGCTGCAAAAATATAAAACTGGAACTACAGAAGAGTCAAAGCATATAAGCAAAAAACATGGGGAAAAGGGCAGTTAGCTGTCTATGAGCATGGAGAATATCCAGACAATATACTTCTTCACTTCACAAAATAAGCCAGAAATAGATCTGTACAGGACTTTTCCAGGACATTCTGCATTAGCTGATTATATTGATCCAGTTTTGCTAACATTGTCACAAACCTTTTTTTCTCCTTCACATTATGCTGGAATTTACAACCCTACAATGTCTAACGTTATTGATACACCTGGACAGATGCACTTGTGTGATAAATCTCATTTGCCATGCAGTATAGTGTATTATTGGTTTCTATCCAGCTCTTCCAGAGATGTAAAATAATGGTGGTTTGTTTTGTTCTGATGCTAATATATACAGATACATTTTCAAAGATGAAGCAAAAATAATCATGATTCCAAGATAAACAGCACCTTTATTTTTTTAAAAAAATCCTTTTTTCCCTGTTTTTGTTTTTCAACATCTTTGATTTAAGTCAGTTCATTAGAATTAAGAAGCTGATTTAGCAAAATGAGTTGCTATTAACTCTTGGGTTTGTACTTTATAGCCTTCTCATTTAAAAATATTTAAGGACTTCTGATAAATGTACAGCTCAGTCATATTCTGTTCAAACTACATCCACCTTAAGAAAAGTTCCACTACTTACACATATGAACATTCCAATTACACCTTATTAATCTCTTTGATTAAGATCGATCATTGTTCATTCAAGGATTATTGAAAATTTAAATCCTCATTGAAATGTCTAGACTTATAAACCAGGTCATATTTTATAGCCATATAAAAATTAGTGCTAATAGATCACAGTTGCCAGCTTAGAATGTTATGATTTTGAATAAGGTAGCAATACTTTACCAATATTTGAGAGGAAAACAGGAAGAAAATGTTTCTTCTTCTTTTCAACTAAGATGATGCTGCTGTTATCGTTGTTAACTGAAGTGGGAATCAGACAAACTAAGTAAGTTGTTCAGTGTGACTCTAGACCACAAGTTGCTAGCACCTTGAAAGCCAAATCACAAAGCTTTATTGACAAATATGCATTTAAACTGGGCACATTTAACTAGGAATGCGGGATCAATTTTCCTTAACAAGTGGAAGGATAATTAGATCCTACCATTCTGAGGATTTGTTAGCTGAAGCTAGTTGCAGGTATTTGTTCATGACAGACAAGAGGCTAATTTGACAGCAGTTAATATTCTCTGCATCTACTTGCAAAGCCATCTCAGCTAAAAGTGTACACATACCTGCTTTACTGATGTATGCAACACCATTTTCTACAAAAGTATAATATACATGGAGAACCAGCAGGGTATAGTGATTTGAGCATTGGTCGATGACCCTGGGGACCAGAGTTCACTTCACTTCCCCACTCAGCCATGGAAACCGACTGGGTAACCTTTGGCACATCTCTCTCTCTCTCTCTCTCTCACACACACACAGAGCCCCAGAAAAACCCCATGATAGGTTTGCCTTAGGGTTGCTATAAGTTGAAAATGATTTGAAGACACATAACAACAACACAATATGTGTTTTCTATGGTATAATAGAGTAATAATCTTGACTGTGAAAATCCCAAGTCTGAATTATCCCCATATGGCATGTTCCCACTGAGCTATTTAAGAGTAACCCACAACAAACATAAATAGAATCTATTTTAATGAGCCAAATTCTGCTGACGAGAGAACAGAAGAGATGATGGAGCCCTAACAATCTCAGTCAAATAAACATTTATATATATTAGACCAAGAACAAGCTATATGTCCAAGAGCCCATTTACACTACACAATTATCATGCTATCATTCCACTTTAACTGTCTCGTTTCCACCCTACAGAATCCTGGGATTGGCAGTTTAAGGAGGAGCATTTAGAATTCTCAGCCAAATGCTGCAGTGCCTCACCAGGCTACAAGTCCAAGAATTCCATGCCACAGTTTCTCATTATGTCCAACCATGATCCTGTTGTTTAATTTTTATTTACAAGTCAGTATGAGATCAGATTTTGGTTTGTAAACAGGCTGCATGAGAGTTTCTTAGTTTAGATAAAACAATAAAATTGTTACTACAGTTATCTGGCCCGAGCCCTACAATTTCATATTGGTTATAGTTAATATTTCTACTTGGCACTCCATAAGATGAACTCCATGTGTCTGAAAGGGTCATGGAGAGCCTGTGTAGGCAGGCACGGCCATATGGCCTTAATTATGCAAGCTAGGTCTAGGCCAGTAAACAACTATCTGTTGCGCAGCCAGTAGTGCCCTCCAGACACAGCCGACCATTAAGCAAATGCAAGGGCTCTCAGCCCCGAACTGCTTGTTCTATACAAACGCTAAGTGCTCCTCATCTGCATACTGTTCTAACAATTGGCAATGCTGGCTAAATCTCATCAATTCTGATTTTGACCTTTTGGAGGCTTTGTCTCCACTAAAAACCCTATTGTTCTTCCCAGGAGAGGGCTAGCCTCCAGGTACAATCTTCCCTATAAAAACCCCAAGTTTGAGCTCCTTGTCGGAATGCTTGTGCCTTGCATCCTGAACTGCTGCCGCTCTGTCTATTGAGCCTCCCCATAGCCTCCACGTGCTGGGAAACCACAAACCCAAGCCTCGATCTCTATCCTCTGTTTTGCCAGACTGCAGGATCAGGTGGAGTATCACCCCAGAAACCTTCTGAAAACCTCTTTCAAGTTTCCTCACTTTCTACTTCTATAGTTCTAGTATGAGTGCGTGAGTGTGTGTGTCTGTGTGTGCCGAATTGTGTATATCATAATAAAATCTGGTTTAATTGAACAACTTGCCTAGTTCTTGTCGCGGCCTGATCCCATAAACATAGGGTTAAAGATCTCGCTATGTTACCCTGCCTCTCGTATTGCTAGCCTGTGCTCCTAGCTAATTCTCCCAACTCAGTAAGATTTGGAGCGCACATTGAGGTGTCCCCCATGGGACTCCCAGAAATGAGAGTAACAAAAAGTAGTTTAATAAACCCAGAGGCAGTTAATCTGGTCATGTAAGAAAAGGAAAGGAAGAGGGGGAGAAAAGTGACTGCATGGATGCAAGAGCTGGCCTAATCAAGCACAAGTTATGGGTCTCTCAGATCATTCTGCTGGCACTTTGACTACATAAAATCTCCATTAGTCATTTTTCTCACATAATGAATGATCTCTTTTGCATAATGCCACTTTCATATTAAGAAATATCTCTCATATTAAGAAATACTTCTCAGTGTTTGTGTATGCACCAGTAATACATGTATTGAATACATAAAATATATTCCAGACAAATATACTGGAATTCTTTGAACCAAGATAGAATAGAAAGATTTTCAAAGAATACAGCAGTTGTGACTAGCATTCTTCTTCTTTCAACGTATAGCTGCTGTTTTTTATTTCTACCATTCTATCACATTCTATAGTTAATTCATCTTGTGTGACAGAATGTCACGTATGATGACATTCTTTGTCAGCCACATAACAAAGAAATGACATAACACTGTCTTTTTGTGAGCAGCTCCTTGCCTTTGTGTGTGGTTGAGGAAAGCAAGATAAGTTCATCCTCAATATGCAGCTTTGAATGTGCTTTTCAACATTGTACAATATGGTTCAATCAGATACTCTTTCAGATGCCAAATTCCATGCCCAAGATGACAAGCTATGTGTGGCATTTGAAAAAGTCCAGAATATTTATGATATCCATTTCGAGGCATTTGCAAAAATGTTCTCCCTCATGGAGAGAAACCCTATCCTCAAAATCTTTTTCTAAAACAGTCTTCAAGCAACTCTCCCAAACATAGATATTAACTTTTCACAATCACAAGTTTCAGGGCTGCTGTTCACTTTCTGCTTGGGTATATGCATTTCAGTATAATAGGTGTGTGTATCCCTGAATCAGATTTGTACTCATGTATGTTTTAGTTATTTTTCTCTTTAAGCTATACCTGAGACCAAATTCCATCACTGCCCCACTGAATTAGTTGCCAAAGAATAAGTTAACACTTACATAAAACCCATTTGATTTAGCCACAGTGTTTAATGTGACATTCTTCTGATTACCATGTTTGTATTCATGTACTGGCAGAGGCCTAAATTCATTGAGGGGCTTCAAAAGAGAAGTTTTCCCTCCCCACCACAGCTTCCTGTGTACTCCACACAAAATGCTCCAGACGGGTGGAAGACGCACTGGATCAGTTTTTTAGGTGATGCTGAGGATTACAGTGGAGAGAGGAAGATAGTTCACATTAGTGCTGGTGTGGTAATGGATTTTGGCTGTGGAAGACAAACGAGTGTAACCTTCATCTCAACATGGCACACACGTGTTTTATACATAGATGTACAAAGAAATTTAAGAAATGGGTGGAGTGGAAAAGGAGAAATCCTGGACAAATTTACCCCTGTTTTCATTTCTGAGCTTTTCAGAACAAGCTGAGTAATTCAGGTAGAGAATAATGTCTAAACGCTTTAACTGAATACCTACACACCTCATTTAAATTAATATTTCAAATTAGCACTTATCTGTAACCCAAGTGCCATGTGTAAAATACTAAAATAATTAGTTCAGTTCTATAATTTTCTACACAAAATTCTGCTGCAAATTAACCTCTTGCTACTAAGCTCTAGAACTTTACAACTGAGGAGCAAGAAACATTCCCCTTTTAACTTAACAGCATATTCAAAAGAACCATGCAAAATCTTTAATTTTAGAAACAATTTTCAGTCCTGCATACTAAAACAGATGGTAAATTTTCTAACACATATGGAAATACCTTTGTCTGAAGCAAAAGTTAATGCACTCACATTAATTTACTGACAACCTGAAGAAGGAGTTGCCACTGAAAATTATAAGCATTAGAAAAGTATTAACAGGTACACATTTAAAACAAACAAAAGGAGTCATGGTTTTGAACAAAAACAGAACAGAATTTGAGCTGCAATCATGTAGTAATGATGAACATGTGATTTTGATAAGATGTATAAACTTTTGCTAAAATTTGAGATGGAAATACTGCATGGTAAAATGGGCTAGGAATTTTGGATAACATATCCAGATGGAACAATGAGGAAAGATGTATATGAAGGGGGTTGAAATCTACATCTTGTTATGATCTTAATAGAACTTTTATAAAATGATATATCATTGGTACATGATGCCAGAGAAACTGTCTCAACTGTACTAGGATGTTTTGAATGTATGTTGGAAATGTGAACAGCAAGAAGGGACATTTTACCATGTGTAGATATGTGGAAAAAATGGCTAAAAAATTCTGGGTTCAAATACCTACTTTGATGCAGAGAATTTTAAAGATTAATATTTGATCCAGAACTTTTTGTTCTTTTGGGAGTTGTAGATGATCAGCTGGAAAAGAGCCATGGGAAATTACTCCAATATGATCACAGCAGCAGGGCTGCTCTATGTACAAAGATGGAAAAACTGGATATTACCTTCAAGGGAAGAATAATTGCTGAAACTAACTGAGCTAGGAGAAATGGACAAATTATCTGCTTTGATTAGAGAAAAATTCTTGGAGACATTTCTGAAAGATTGGAAGCCCCTTATAGACTTTTTCGGGGGGGGGGGAGCAAATTATTTGGCAATTTTTGGTTGTGACATTTAACAAGAGTTTGTTAGTGGAAAAAATGAACAACATAATTTTATAGAGGGAGCTTTGATTGTGTTATATTTATGTACAACCACAGAAAAGAAAGTCAGAAACTGTCCTTTCTTTCAGTTTGTATTTCTTTCTATGCCTTACTTTTTTCTTCTTTTTTCTTTTTCTTGCTTTTTCTTCCTTCTTTTACTAGATTATATGTAACTTTGATTGTATTTTGGAAACTCTTAATAAAATTACTTAAAAAATATTGGCAAGTATGAACACAGATTCAATTCACAATTTATATAAGATAATCAGAGTGAATCTAAAAATTAAATTTAATTGAACTTAATGTTATGGAGGAAGAAATCATTTATTTATCTAGCTTTTCCACTAGGAAGCCATAAAACATGCAAACAGAACAAACAAAATCAAA
This sequence comes from Iguana delicatissima, assembly GCA_948472985.1. Taxonomy (NCBI): domain Eukaryota; kingdom Metazoa; phylum Chordata; class Lepidosauria; order Squamata; family Iguanidae; genus Iguana; species Iguana delicatissima. The sequence continues at coordinate 1,068,375 of CAOKZL010000948.1, forward strand.
ACAAAACACCAAGAGGAAAAGCAAATGACAAAACCATAGTAAATACAAAAGAGCAAAACACCATAGACAGAGTAAAAAAAAGTCAGTTTTTTTTAAACAAATCAGACTTTTCTGGTTACAACGCAATACATTATTAATATAAACTGCAACTGTAAAACAATGACTAAAGACAGAAGAAAGTAATGGGGAAATTAGCAGGAAATAATGAAATATTATAGTGTTACCAGGCCATATACTCACAAACTTTGACATAGTTTAATTGGAAAAAATATAGTAATTGATATAAAATGGACCCTGATGTGACTATATGGCTGAACTAGACAAGATGAAGACAATGGCTGAACACATGCACTGCAAAGTAGGCCAGAGATCCTCTCAAGGGGTAGGAAGCACCAAGATGAGGAAAAAAAGATCAGATGTCAGGATGCTTGAGGAAATTTTAAAAAAAGGGGATTCTTTTCTTGTCACCAAGGCTGTAACACATGTGCCTGGTAAGCCTCACTGGGGAGAACTGTGCAGATGGGGTGCTACTACTGAAAAGGCCCTCTTTTGTTAATAATAAAAGATTTTAGAGAATTCTTGTTCAGAGTGCTGCCATTAAGTCAAAGTCAACTTGACAGTGCATCACAAGAACAACAACAGCAATGCTGATATGAACAAAGCACCAAGTTTATAAATATCTTGAAGTTAGTCTTCAAAGGTACGAAAACATTAAACAGACTTTGGAAATGTAATTAAGGGAGCTGCAAATCTCTAAGTGGAAGATTGCTTTAGCTTCATCACTGCAATAAAACATAACTGAATGTGATGCTGGATTGCCAACTGTGTGCCAGGAAAATGGTTTTATGTCCCTAGTAGACCTGGCTGAAGACTTCCCCATGTGAAGGAAAGCCTGTATTGGGCATCTGGGATTAGGCTTTTATTCCCAGTTTCCCCTTAAACTCTGAGAAAAGTGCTCAGGTTCTTGGAGGGAAGGTATCACCCCACCCCTACATGTGATGATGCCCCCTGTGGCCATGGACATCCTGGACACAAATAAGATCCCTTAATATGTCTAGGGACCTCAGTTTGACTCTAACTGAAAGACTGCGCGGGCTCTCTGTCAGCTAACATATTCATAACTCACAGTCCTACATAGAATTAAAACTTATAATTTTCAAAGATTTAAGAATGTTTAACTGTTGATGGATTGAGCACCATCACAAAATAAATATTTCTACATCTACAACAAGATGTGTATATGTGTAGCCTTACTCAGATATTGCCCACTAGACAGCTAATGAAGATGTAGCTGCATTCTGAGGTGTGTGGTTTGTCTCATGCCTAAGATCACATGGCTCTTCTAGACATCTCATAATATTATGAATCTCTATAGCGAGGAGCTTTTTGTATGCACAGAAAATCAGGATCTGATTTAATCACACAAGGAGCCCCCATGAATACAGAAAGTCTTAATGCCCATTCAGTCTCACATCTGCAGCCACATTAACTGTTCCAGTGAATAAATGAGTGTGGCTATGTGTGTGTGAGATACTTTTATTGTATCACATGTTCTGTTCCCTTGTTTTTTAACCCAGATGTTTCATTTGAACTTGAAGCCTGAACATTTTTTCCTTTGGACAAACCAAGTAAGAGAATGCACAAGGCTCAGAAGTTCAAATTACAAATATTACTCTCTTCTTTTTACTATGGATATATTGAGGTTTGACCTACACAGTTAGAACATCAAAGGCACATGATCAGACCTGAACACAAAGAAAGGTAAGGCTGAATTTTCCCATGAGGGTTTTATACAGCTACTATGTACAATTGCAAGGGTCATTTAGTGTGCAAAACAAATTAACTGCCTCGCACACATGCAAAACACGTGACAAACAAAGGCCATTGGCAGGGGCATTGTTTCTATGCAGCAAGCTAGAGCTAAAGACATTTCCATATAATCTGGGCATAAAAGTTTGGTTCTGTTCAACATTTTCATGACCCTCATAACTAAGTGAATTTCATTTTGCCTAGCCTACAATTTGTGGATTCATTTACCCACACATGTGGCACACATATTCAAGTAGAAAAATGTGGCAGAACAGTTTTGACATGGCAATTGTACTGTACTCTGTCTGGGTACAGATGCCATGTTTGATTCCTCCAATATGCCAAGTTTCCCTCATCTTAAAAACTAAAACCAAAAACCCTAGCAGATTGAGAGAAAGGGTCCTTCTATGTCCTGTCCCTAATATACCAGTTTTCTGGCTGTGGAACATTTAGTTACCTAAGGGAAGCATTTCTCTCCCACTGGAAGTGAAGAAGTAGTGCAATCTACCACCTCAGGCCCCTTCTGTTTCATTCTGCAAGAGTAGGCAACGCCATAAATGAATAAAATCAAATATTATCATTTATGCCTCAAGAGTGCTGTATGCACAGCACATACAAAGCGTCTTTCTCCTTCCAGATGAACATTAAATACATTTATTATTAATTACACTTCCAAATCATTTCCTTTTACATAACATAAAGAAAGATCAAAGGTGCTTCCTATGTGGTTTCTCAAAGGAAGTTGGTTTTCTTTAGGATGAAGTATATCAGAGGGACTGTTCACATTTTTGGCCAGCAACAGGAAGCAGCAACTGTAGAGTGAAATGCCTTATAACATGGAAACAATGGCATTCAATGGTATTTTAAATCTCAACTGTCTGCTAAAGTTTGATGGCTAGCAATATTGCTCAATTTACCAGGCAGACCGTATATCAACACACCCATGGAAACTTCATCAGGTATATTTAATTTGACATTTTAATTGCTGGTATAATGCAGTGCCCCATTAATATTTTATAGTGCATTTACATTTCTGAAGTAATATAATTGCTCTGATAAAAGATAAACACTGAATTTTCCTTGCTTACGCTACCGTGATAATGAAGTATAGATTTCAGTTGTTATTTTTGTTTCAATAAATTTTGATTGTAAGGACTTCTGAATTCCATAATAAGATTCTGTCCTTCAGAAAAAGATTTGTCTAGCCAATTGTCTGTTTTATATTTTGTGGCTCATAGGACAAACATTTGTGCGTGTGTGTGTGTCCATGCACATGCATTGTTATGCACATGTGCAGTTACATGTGTTTGGCAATTAGAATCATGTCAGCTGGTCCTGGTCCAACCTACAAATGTTTCATTTTGTGATTATTTACATCTTGCTTTGCCTTTTATAAGTCCAAGTTGTTAACTGCAAGAATATAATAAAATGATTAAAAGTAGAAAGCAACAGCAAGAGATAAAAAATTCAGGAACAAGCAGCTACGAAAACAGTTATCAAGGAGATTATATAAACCCTGGAGAATAGTACAAAATGAAGAGTCAAAGAGTAAAAGCTGTAAAAAGCAGGCACAGTTCTATTTCGTATATAAATATTAAAGCCATCCTAAAGAGAAAGCCTTTAAGCTGTAGCTGAAGGTTCTCAAGGAAGGCCTACTGGGCAAGGAGTTCCAGAGCCAAAGTACAGCCAGAGAAAAGGCCTTTTTAGTGATTTCAACTTAATATGAGTTTAGGACAAATCAGTACAACTGCAAAGTTAGCAAATCCTCATTTCCTAGGATTCCAGGGAGGCAAAACTGGAAAACAATTGTTATGATGTCACATACATGGGTCATTGTGATGCCACACAGGTGGGTCAGCAAAAATTGGGAAGTGGACTAGAAATTGGGCAATGGGCAATCCCCAGGCAGACCCCACTCCCCAAAAAAGGGGGATTTTTAAGAAGCCAGGCAAGCAAAATACAGCCAGCAGCTGCAGCAACTGCTACTTTCTCCAATAGGGCTTGGGTTCCACATGATTTTATCTAAAGCACATACAACACATTGGAAATTCTGTTGTTCCGGTTTGTGGGAAGCTCACAAATAATCAACCCCAACAAATACCCTAAAGGCACCAGATCCCAGCTGATCTTGGAAGCTATGCAGTCAGTCCTAGCCCATTTCCACACAGGCTAATAGAAACGGTGCAGAGCGTTCTCCAGGGAGGCCGTCTGCACCTGGGAGCGGACTGGGTCGGACCTACTTAATATAGATCCACACCTCAGCCCACTCCAGAATGACCCCAAGTGGTGTCAAGCATGCTTTTGAAAGACCGCTTAAAACAGGTCTTTCAAAAGCGCGGAGCGACCCATTCCATGCCTGCTCTCCGGTGCAGATTTGCAGGCTTGCACCAGTGCAAGCCTGTGGTCTGCCGGGGGTGGGCTTTAGGCTGGCGAGCTTCAGCGGTTGGTCGAGACCCTCGACCAACTGGAAGCCGCCATTTTCGTCTCCGGAGCAGTGCGGAGCAACGAGCACACACTGCTCCAGAGCAGCGCAGACTGGACCAGGGAGCCAAGAAGTCTGGTAAGTAGCAGCACGGGGCAATTCCCTCACCCCGTGCAGAAATGGCCCTAGTTAGTACTTGGATGAGAGACTTCCAATGAATAGCTGGTGCTATTTCAGAGGAAAAAACTGGTAAAACCATTTCTGAGTATTCCTTGCTTACAAAAACCCTATGAATTTGATGAGGTCACCATGAGTTAACAGGTGACATGGAGAAACATATGCACGTATAGGCTTCTGAAGGGTCAAAAGCTGGGATGCTTGGTGCTCCACTCCCTGCCTTGCTCCAAATGACACAAGCAGCTCAAGGGTATGCAGCTGCTTTCTCTCCCTGGTCCTCTGTTTTAACTCCTTGCTTTTTGATGCACAAATGTTGAGCAAGAGCAGTGTTTATATAAATACCTTCACGCTGAGCCAGAGAACTTTAGTGCCAACTGGGAATTGGTGGAGATGCCCAACTTTAAGGCCACCTTATATGCAAGAATTGAACTTTCTCCTCCTCTAATGGTGCTTGCCTTGAGATTTCTCTTCCCACCTGAAGCCCTAAGAAGCAAAGCAGTTCTGTGAGATTTCACCTTTGACCTGAAACTTTCCACACCTAGAACAATGCCTCATCTTAACATATGAGTAGACTCATACTGGGGAAAATAGTCCTGTAGGCCTTCTCTTCCCAAAATGTTCATGGTTTTAAAGGTCATACCCCTCATTTAGAATGAGTCCTATGAGCAAACAGAAAGCCAATATAGTTGTCGCAGTAGTGATTCAACATACTTCAAATACTGACCTCTAGCTCAATATCCTGGCCATCACATTTTCAACAAGCTGAAGTTTCTGAGTTCTTAAATAGTGCCCTTTGGACCTCATTCTGTTGTCCTTGTGCACAGACCATACAGAGAGATTTAGAGTATATACGTATATGGACCTGGAGATCCTGAAATAGACTGAACTCTGTTATAATGCTGGAATTGAAAATAAATGTAGTTCCATGTCACATTCATGTGTTACAAGTGAATGATATTAATAGCCTGAAATTTCTTTTTCATGCAGAAAAAATATTGGTTCTTTTTTTTAAAAAAAAAAAAGCAAGGAAGTAACATCATCAAGACTTTTTGTTTTATTCTGTGCTCCTAGAAAACATTTACAGTGCCCTTGTTTCTTCATCCATACTCTATAAACCACACAGCAATTTCCCCAAAGTAACAATCATACATACCATTTGCCTGGGCTCATGATATTATTAGATTAAATATTTAAATCTAACTATGTGGTACTGCTGGTGATTCCCTAGGTAGCTCAAGCTTTATATTACAGCATATATTGCTGGGGCTTCTGCTTCTCAACCTGAACCTTCCTGCTGGCATTGCCAGCCACATGGCAGCTGCACCTCTAAGAGCCTTCAGCAAAATACTATCATCAGAAATTGCTTGCAGCTTGCATCTGAGTTCCAGAACTGGCTTGTGGCAAGAGAGAGAAAGGAGGGGGATCTATTTAATACATGATCTAAATAATGATACTCTCTTTGGAAATTCAGTGTAAAGACTGTTTTGCAGCTATTTCTAGGTTATTGAAATATCTCATGACAGAAGGTATAAGTTAGGAAGTTGTGGTTGTGGGCACTGTCTTTTCAGACAGTGCAAAAGCATGCTTACAAACTGCTAAATAAATAAGCAGTTTTTAAGGATGAGATTCCTACACATGATTTCTGTTCTCTGCTGTTTTCAAGTCCCTCCCCCATCATTTGCTGGCAGGTAGCCTAAGGAATTTAAGAGTAGCAAAAACTCATGACTTCACTCTTGGCTGCTGGATGATCTTTCCTTTCTCTGTGCTACAAAAAATAAATCAACATCTCAACCCAGATGGGGCAACAGAATTGAAAGGCAATTACATATTCAAACTTACATATTTGTGCTAAGCAGTAGTGCTGCAATAGTTGCATTGTCTATGGGTCAGCTAAATAGAAATATAGGTTCACTGAACTCTAAGGACAGTAAATATTATTCCAGTGGACCTAGAGACAATCATGAAATAACTTGTATTTAATGCATTATCTATAGGACCCTTTCAACATGCTCCAAAATTTAGACTTCTGGATTGCCTGGCCCTAACTTGCTATCTCAATGTGGAACCTGTCCTATGATCCTGACCATTTAAGACCCTCCCACCAATCAATTTACCGGTAGAATTCCTCCAAAGCAGTCATGTTTTGACTGCTAGACTGTGTCTTAGGAAGACCAGGGTTTGAATCCCACTTCAGTCATAGAAATATCCTGGGTGACGTTGGACAAATTACAGTGTCTCAGCCTCAGGAGAAGGCAATGGCAAACCACCTCTGAATAAATCTTGTCAAGAAAACCTACAATTCAGAGTCAATTTGAAGGCACTTTAACTGTGAGAGGGCACCACCATCAATGCCATGCCTACCATAGCTGTACTCTAGCCATCTTGCTGTGCTTCTTTCAATGTTATGATTTCCTCAATGTTTGGGTGATAGAAGAGGAAGTTGACAAGAGCATTTGAACCAAGGTCATTTCAACAGATTGGTACAGGCTAATGCATGATAATGGAATGTGAGTAGGAAAGAGCTGGGAGAGGTGATAGGTGATCAAAAGTGAAACTGTGTATGCATTCTCAGTTCTTCCAGGATTGCCTCATTTGGCCATTTCTGCACTAGACTGTCACAGTGCTATTATTCCATTTTCAACATCCTATGGAATCCTGGGGTTTGCAGTTTAGAGAGGGGCCTTTGAGGCCCTTCCCTAAACTGCAAACCCCAGGATTCCATAGGATGTTGAAAATGGAATAATAGCACTATAACAAGCTATTACAGAAATGGCCATTTGTGTGTTTTGGGTAGTAAATAAAAGATTCCTTATTTGGGCTCGTGAGGTGCATCCATTTGAATTTGGTTCTGTATATCGGTAGAGAATTCTCTGAGTAATTTGTGTAACTCTGAGTAATTCAGATATTCATCAGTGGGATCTTTGGAGAAGATTCTGTAAAAGGTGTTGCTGGACAGTTGTCTTTCAGCCTCCTGTATTTAATCTGACTTGTTCATGATGACCACAGCTCCCCCTTTGTCAGCCTGTCATATAACAATGTCAGGATTGTTTTTGAGATTATGGATAGCACCTTATTCCATATGGCTGAAACTGTGTGGTAAATTGTGTCTCTTGTTGATTATCTCAATTTGGGCACAATGATAAAAGCATTCTAATAGAGATCGAATACCATGTTCTGGCCTTCTGTTTGATGCCACTGCATCCCAAGTAAGTGCAGCAAATTTCAGTGGACAGAATTTTCATGATCTGGTTCAACTGTTGTGAGGGCACAGGATTTTTCTTTTCAAAAAAGCTATAAATAATAAATACATCCTTACTGTCAGCAGTTAGCATGCTGAATATTTATTAATCTATTAGAGTTTTTTTTTTTAAAAAAATCCATCTTCTCACAGAGTTTCAGGCAGCACTTAACTATTTAAAAAAAAATAAAGTGTATGACTGTTCATAACAAACATGTAGGAGTTAAGAGGTAAGGTGGTCAGATAATGACTTGCCCAAGACCATCCAATGACCAATTGCCTAAGCAAGTAATCCTTTATTCACAAATACTTAGGCAGAGTTCAGTCAAATGAGACAGTGGACCTCCCATCCATAGCTATATTAGCATTTCCCCTACATAAATAAATAATTCCCAGAAATTATTTTCTTTGTGTGTTTCACTTGAATTATATACAAAATTACATCTTCATCAGTCTAGCGACTGCATTCAACAATACAGTATAATATACACTTTACTATAAATATAAAATTCAAGGAGCAAGTCCTTAGGATGAATATCAGAGATCTTCTCACAATGTTGTGTCTTCTATTGTTCAATGGCTGTAATATTTAAAAACCGGTCAGTTCTGTTTCCCTCAGAAGCTATTCTTCAGTACCTGCTGACAAGCATTCTGCAAGGGAAGATTACCAGTATCTACATATATAAGATAATTGAACATATTTACACTACTATTTAGCAATTAACAAATGTAAAAGAGCTTCGCAACAAAATTGTCTCCCTATTTTAAGATCTGAAGATATATTTCATAGATATCGCTGATGTCCATCAGAACCCTAACTCCACTCTTTTAACAGGTCAATATGATGCCCAGAACTCAAGGATATGTACAAAACACTTAGACAAGATGATGGGATCCTCCCTTCTTTTCCTTAGACCTTGCCCTGCATGGCTAATGAAAGAGTGCATAGAAAAAAGCTGACTGGACCAACAAGACAATAAACGCCCCTGTGTGGAAGTAAATACCAGAAAATCTGAGTAAATTTCCACTGGTTGTGAAGATTCCTTTCTTAGGCGATGTCCTTGAGCTGGTGGTCATTTATCAGATCTGGGCACTCTTTGATGAAACTGTTTTTTTCTGGGTGCATTCCAGTCAAAGAGAAAGAAAGTCCATAGGAGAAAGAGAGTGAGGAACTGCTTCCCTGTTGATCGATAATTATTGGTCTCTTAGTAGTATTTGATACCATTGGTGAAAGTATTCTTCTGGAGTGGAACAATTCTGATCATGGTATCATTCTGGACTGCCTGTCTATGTTGTGGCCACTGCTTTGCAGTGGCTTCACTCTTATTTGGAAAGATGTCTAGAGAAGTCTTGAGGTATATTGTTCAGTTTCATGGAGCCTCCAATTTTATGTTTAAAATTGATGTTTAACAACTATGTGATATTTCTAGATGGAATTGTCAGGTTCTTGGAAGTGTGTTATCACCAGCTCTAGTTGTGCTTATGACACACAGCTCTTGTTTCTCCTTTTCCTCTCAAGCAGGAGTGGCAGTGAAAATGCAGAACAATGTCCAGGCAGAATGTACGATCTCAGAATGAATATATATTACAACCTGCACAATTCATTTAAGCAAAAGGGTGGGTAGCGAGGAATCAATCTACAAATAACTATGACTGTTTATCTACTATATAAAAGTGAATGTTTGTCTAGTTGTTTGGCTGTTTGTCTACATCAGCATACGACTGGCTGCGTGAGGCGAGAAGACCTCATATGATTGGCTGGCTGTAAAGATTCCATGGAATCCTGGGGTTGGCAGTTTAGGGAGGAGCCTTTAGAATTCTCAGCCAGACAACTCTTGGGCCTCAGGCTGGTTGCTATGGTGATGAGGCCTACCATCAATAAGGATGCCAGAAAACATTTGAGAGGCATATGTGAGAAAACTTAAAGTGACATATACAACATAATTACAAGATCTTCTCACCTCACACATTAGATTGTATGGGTTCCATACGTGAGGAATCTTAAAGTTGAAATTCAAAACACAAAATGCTTCCAGAAAAATGTAAAACCATTGCACAAATTCAACAGAAAGCAAAAAAAAAATCAAAAGCCAGTACATCAACGTCACCAGAGAACACAGATTGGATTGTGGACTATGGGGGAAAATTACAGGTACTAGAATAGACCAGTTGCTATGGAGATGAGGCCTAGCAGCAAGGAGGAGGACAGTGTACTCCCTCAGAAACCCAAACTGTCTATGTAAATAACTCTGAATACAGATTGCATTGGGAAATATGGAGCAAAGTTACAGGAAATGGAGAAGACAGAGGAAAATAAAAACCCTGGGCAATGCCAGGTAAATATGCTAGTATTATATAAAAGATCAATAAAAATATCCATATATGAACATAACTATTTATCCCAGTACTAAAAACTGTATCAACAAACCATAAATACATGTTAAAATGTGTAGTTAAAACCCATTATATTTCCATATAGAACACTGGACAGAAAACATTGCATAACCTTTAGAATAGTGACACTAACTGCTTAATACTTAAAAACAATGAGAAAGACACACTGGATTTACCAGTTTCCTGGAGCCATGCATCTGCATCCTCTTTCACAGTTCTAACACTTTTAAAATAACATGCAGGCTCTTCATATTTTTAACGCAGATGTGTCTGTTGAATCTAGGTTGTTAGTAATACCAAATCTTTGTCATGAGTCCTCTCCAAAACTTGGAATTCACTGTGACAAATCTTTCAGGTTCTCTGTTGTTAAAGGGGGAGAGGGAAAGAGAGAGAGAGAATGAGATTCACAACATCGTGCTGTTGTTGTTAACTGTCGTCAGGCTGATCTCATGGTGACCCTCTCAATGAGAGGCTTCCAAGCCACTCCGTCATCAACCACCTGCTCAAAGATGTTTCTTCTTTGATTGAATCTATTCATGCATAATGTGGTCTTTCTCTTTTCCTACTGCCTTCTATTTTATCAAGCATTATTGTCTTTTCTAATGAGTCATGATATGGCCAAAGTACAACAGCCTCAGTTTAGTCACCTTGGCTTCTAGGGAGAATTCAGGATTGATTTGCATTAAGACCCATCCACTTGTCTTTCCAGCAGCACAGGGTATCCATAGAACTCTTCCCCAGCACCACATTTTCTTCCTGTCAGTCTTCTTCACTGTCAAGCTTTCATAACCATACATAGAAATTGGAATACAATGGTGTGGACAATTCTAATTTTAGTATTCAATTATATATCTTTACACTTCATGATCTTGTCTAGTTTTTCATAGGCCATTTCCACACGACAACACTCTTGCACATTGTTGTGCTGCAATTCAGGTCCAGAAGGGAGCATGTCAGCAACACTCCTGTCCACACCTGCTCGGTCCCTGCAGAAGGAAGCGCAATTGCTCCACCTTTTCCTTCTGCAGTGCAGCCGGGCACTTTCCATTGCTGTGCTGAGGAGGGAAGTGTCGCAGTCGTGCTTCTGCAGATTCCGCACAATGGTAAGTATGGGAGCACTGCATGATTGGTGGTGCAACATGGATTTTTTCCATTTTGCAAATGCCACACGAGTGCAACACTTCATCATGGGATGGCAGCAGGACAGAGACAACATTGTCCAGAAGCACAACTTGCCTGCTGCTGCCATCCTGTGGCAGAAATGGGACAGTGACATCATGCGGAAAGGACCATAGCTGCCTTTCCAAGTCCTACTCTTCTAATTTCTTGATTTCAGTCTCCCTTCAATTAATGATGGAGCAAAGGTATGGGAAATCCTGAACTATTTCAATTTCTTCATTGTCTGCTTTAAGGTTATATAAATTACCTTTGCTCACTATTTTTGTTTTCTTAATGTTCAACTCTAAACATGCCTTGCACTTTCTTTCTTGACTTCCTTCAGTAATCATCCCAAGTCTTTGCTCTTTTCTGCTAGTAGTATGGGGTCATCTGAATACCTTAAATAGTTGATGTTCCTTCCTCCAGTTTTCAGTCCTCTTTACTCTGAGTCTAATCCTGCTTTACATATGATATGTTCAAAGTACAAATTAGATAGGGTGATAAAATGCAGCCTTGCCTGACCTTGGCTATTTCTGTACTACACTGTTATAGTGCTCTTATTGTACTTTCAATATCCTATGGAATCCTGGGGTTTGCAGTTTAGGGAGGATCATTTAGAATTGTCAGCCAGAGCTCTTTGGCCTCAGTAAACTACAAATCCCAGAATTCCACAGGATGTTGAAATTGGATAATAGCACTATAACAGAACAGCAAGGAAACGGCCCTTGTTGTCAATTGGAAACCGTTCTGTTTCTCCATATTCTATCTTAACAGTAGCCTCTTGTCCTGCATACAACTGCATGCACATCAGGATAATATTTTGTAGCAAGGGATTATTCACATCCTGCTTATTTTTTTCCCCTTTTCTCAATTTATTATATTATGATAGTCCTCATACTGTTTTATCAGTTTGAGATCCTGGCTAATGAGCAAGTGCTGGCATCCTAAACAGACATTCTTGGAAGTAAGCCCTGATGAAATAAATTTCAGGAGTTCCATTAACACTGGTTGATCTATTGGGAAAGTAGGGTCATTCATTAATTACCACATACCAGCGAGTAGCTCATCACTTTTTAAATCTGCAGTATATACCCTTCATCTCCTGTGTCTTAACAGTTATATATTTCTTCGGATGACTATTACCCTTTGTAAAGCTCCCTTACCCTTCTGTTCCACAGCTTCAAAACATACAGTGATAAATTAAAATGAAATAAAGAATCAGAATGGCCTTTCGAAAGCAGTTTAAAAATGTAATATAAATGGCTAGATAAATCTGAACCTATGTTCTCATATCACCCTATAAAAAAAATCAAAAATTGTACTATAAAGTTCAATGCAAGTTTTTTCTTTTTTACTTATTTAATTTTATTTATTTAATTTTTTTTTTAATTTCTTCATCTGTTTACCACATACTGATGTAATTGTTAAAAATAAGACTACATAAGCTTTATTTTCTTTTTTGGTTTACACAGGGCTTTTCCGCACTTTGAGGGAGAAACGGGGCAGTCCGTTACTCACTGGACTGGCACGCTCCCCCGACGATCCACAATGATCCGGAGCAGCGCGCGCCCGCGCTACACACTCTTCGGAGATGCAAATGGAGGTTTCCGGTTGGCGGAGGCTCTCCACCAACCAGAGAAGCTCACCAGCCGGAAGACCGCCCCCGGAGGATCTGCAGGCTCACACTGGTGCGAGCCTGGAAATCTACTCTTAGGGCAGCGACGGACTGGGGCGTGCTGGGCTATTGAAAGTCCTCTTTTAATTGGTCTTTCAATAGTATGGGGAACCACCAGTTCTGGGTGTTCCGGAGCGGGCTGAAGTCCGGACAAACATTAAGTAGTCTGGACCCAGTTCGCCCCCAAGTGTAAACATCCTCGCTGAAGGACACGCCACCCTGTTTTAAAAATAAAATGCGGAAAAGGCCACAATGTAGTACATTCAAAGACAGATATGGAAACAGGCAGAAAAAATCCCACAAGTGCTTCTCTTTGAGAATAAAAATACAAATATAATAATTAACATTTTCTTCTTTTCCTTTACACCCAAATTGGCCAAGATAGGCTCCTCACTCTGCCTAATTGTTGAGCTGTGTGATAATGCAACATAGCTACTTTATACCTGACCATTAATCTTCATTACAACCTTACATATCTAGCATAACAAAATTACAGACTGGGAAAGGATAAATTGTTCTAAGAAAAGGTTAAGACCATAAGTTAGCTAGTCAGTCAGAATGGAAGAATCGTATTACAGAGCAACCAGGAAGCACTGCCTGTAGTGTATTCAAGAATATTTTTAGGGTGGTAGTATTCATCTTATTTTCCTTATTTTTTCATACTCTAAACTGTAACTTGTAGTATGTTGGCAAATACTTTCTGCCTACTTAAGGTAAACCAAAGAGAAAATGGTTCTGTGAATATATGATGGCCACAGTTGTTTCTGACCTTTGTTTATTAGGAGTAATGAATAAACTTTAAATTCCATTAAAGAACAAACCTTAACTTTGGCTAAGTATCACATATCAAGTATCACATCCCAATTGAAGGTGAAGTAGGAAGACTGTGGAAGGAATGGAAGTTAGTTCTGTCCCTCAAGAAAGAAAGAAGGTGTTTCTGCACATGGGGCAAATACATCAGGAGGATGTGGCATTGATCAGTATAATCCTTGTTGTTTTAAAAAGTATCCAAATGACATTTCTTTTATCTTTTGTCTCAGGACTATTTTCTAGCAATTCCCAGCATCCGCTGTAAATGTTTATACAGGGTTGTTCCACTTATCTGACATGTTAGGGATTGGAGCGCTGTCAGAAAATAGAAGTGGTTAAAAACAAAATCCATGTACTATACTGTAGGGAGCATGAAGGACTTATGGAGGCTCAGTTGGGACTGACTGTGCATGCACTGCTTGCAAAGTCTCTCAGCTGACTTAGCACCTTCCCTACCCAGCTAACTTTGCAAGCAGTGTGTGCATGCGAGTGGTCTCAAGTGAGAATTCCCATCAAATTAATGAACTTGTCCTTAATTTGGAAGTGTCAAAAGAGAAAGTCTTCAGATAATGGGGCATCAAAAGGCTAGGGCTTCCGGTATCCAAGCCTGAGTTTGTTTCTTTTTTAATTCTGAGACATTTTAGAATAAGAAAGTATCCTTTTCTTCTCATCCTTTTTTAAATGTTCTTTTCGAGTTACAATGCTACAGTATATAATTACATCAGTGAAATGGCATTGTTGCACTATAACTCTATTAAAAAATTCAAAGAGAAGAAAATTTACTTTCCAAATCTTAGCAAACCATATCTTTAAAAGAAAAATACACTGGAAAAGCCCTGCTGCAGATCTAAGAAGTTTCTGTTAACCTTCCCTGCTCAAAAAAAATAAAAGAATGGGATGAGCAGACACAGATTTGAAAATAGGTGGCAAAAACTAAGGAGCTCTATCACAAGAACTCACACTTCTTTACACCAATCTGGAAAAGCCCAGAGGAGAATGACATCCAAAGAGATCTTATGCATTTGTTGAAGAAGTGGTAGTAGCTTACCAGAAAGTTTCCTTCCAGAATGGGAAGAGAGACTGAGGAAAGAACAGTGCACTCTCTCATTCTCAATCAGATTAGGTGCTGGAGAAGCAGCTTTACAGGCTGCCCCTGTTTGAGTTTTACATGCATCAGGCATATGTCTTGCTTCTCCCTAGAAGTCAGTCATTCAGAATAGATGTGAACATCAGGAAAATTCCCATTATCTAGCTATAAGCTACTTATAAGTATTATTTTTATTAAACCCATTACACATGTCAGGGAACTGCATGAAATGCATACTACATATGTTAGGAATTTCCTGTGAAACACATGAGATGTGCCAGGAAACTTATTCCATGTGTACTTTGTTGTAGTATATAGCTGTTGAAAGTAGAGAGTTAAAATCATCCATTTGCTGTGTCATAGGTACCAACAAAATACTTTACCTAAGAATGTGTGATGTAGCCCTTGCCTTTTTTTGTTTGTTTGTTTGTTTTAGGAAAGTAAAACTAAACAAGATCTTTGGGAAAACTCTATAATAAAGCACTGTTATTAGAAAGATACTGGTTGTTTCAATTTATGCCCATAGGATGTTTAAAAATCCATTCTGTTACAGAATATGGTAAAGAAACAATAAGGAAATACTACTGATTGACTGATTGTATTTATATATCAGCTCCAGCCCACAAGAGCTCCTGAGGGGATGCACAACACATAAAAGCATCTAAAACAATACTGAGATAAAAACTTTAAAAAACACATTAAAATACTCTAAAAACTTTTTCAAACAATCTAAAAACAGTCCTTAAATATAATTTTACAACAGAAAGTTAGACAGAAACTTTGAAGTTTGAAACTTCAATTTTTTTTTACAGAACAGCACTGTTTTAGCTGCTTACCAAACAGCTCAAAGCAGATAGAGCAAGCCTAACTTCCTTTGGCAAGGAGTTGCATGATCAGGTTTCTGCTAGAGATAAAGCGCTGTTACATGTACACACCACTTAACCTCAGGAGGTGCTGGGAAATGTAACAGGACATCCATTCATGATCTCAAATTTCAAGCCAGATCATATAGGAGGAAGGCTTTCAGACATCCTGACCCCAAGACATGTTTAGAACACTGAATTGAGAGCAGAAGCAAATTTGAAACCAGTGCAGTTCTTGTAAGATCACTATTGTGTGGTTTCTAAAATGCACACCTGTCACTAGTCTGACTGTAGCATTTTGCACTAGTTACAGCTTCTGAAGGGCAAGGGCAGCTCCACATAAGAGTATATTACAGAACTCTAAGCTGGAGATAACTGTGACATGAAGTACTATAGCCAAATCTCCCTTCCCCAGGAAAGGGAACAGCTGCACACCAGCCAAAGCTGGGCAAAGGTGTTCCTGACCACCACAGCCCCATGTCTTCCAAAAGCATTATTGGGTTCAAGAGCAGCCACAAGGTACAAACCTGGTTTTTCAGAGGAAGCACAACCCCATCCAGAATAGGCTATGATTCCAAACTCACATTGGTTTTCCTACGGACCAACAGGCCAAGCCTCAGTTTATTCAGTCTTTCACTACATCCAGGCATTGATTCAAAATTTCAACCTACTTGGCATCAGTTGTAAAAGAGTGATAAAGTTGAGTATTATACTAATGGCACCCAACCCCACAACTCTGGATGAAGTCTCCCAGAAGCTTCATGTAGATGCTAAAAAGGATAGGGGACAGTACTGAGGTATGTGGAACCCAACAAACCAATGTCAAAAATGCTGAAAACTAGTCTCCCAGCACCAACTTCTACGAACAGTGAGCAGAGAGAGAGAGGGAGACTGGAGCCACTGCAGAGCAATGCCTCCAAGTCCCATATCGGCCAAATGATCAATGGCACAAAATGCTGCTGATAGATCCAAGAAGACCAAAAGGAACACATTGAACCTGTCAAGCTCTTAGTGCAGGTCACCCACCAAGACCACCAAGGTTGTTTCCATCCCATAAATGCTACCTTGTAGGATCCAGTCTGACCAGAGATTGGTATGGATCCAAGTAATCTATTTCATCCAAGCAAGCCTGGAGTTGTACTGCAAAATTCACTCTGAAGTCTTAGTTGAGAAGCCAAAATTAGACATTGGATTATGGTTATCTAGAGCTCTGGATTTCTTCAACAAAGATGTTAGAGTTGCTTCTTTTAGAGGAGCTGAAACATAGCTCTCTTTTTAAAAAGCATTTACAGTCTCTACCATTAAACTGGCCAGCCCCACTCTGGCAGTTCTAATTAACCAGGATGGGCATGGGTCTAACAGACAAGTGGTTGGCCTCACATTTTAAGCAACATGTCCACACGGTCATGTTGAATGAACTGAAACTCATACATTAAAACTAGAAAAATATATGCCTCAGTTACCTCCCCATACTCTACCATCAATGTGAAGTCCAAGTCAGATCTAAATCCCAGCAATTTCCTCTATGAAATACTTTGTCACAGTGCATTTATGATGACTCTCCATCAGCTTTCTTGAGTCTGGGATGTAATTGCCCTTTAACTATCTGAAACAACTGTGCTTGATGAGAGTGTGCTGGTATAACAGAGGCAGCAAAGAACAATTTCTTCACTGCCCTGACTGCTGAGGAGTAGGCTCTAAAATGGGAGTAGTCTCTAACTCATACAGACTGGATTCATCCTGAGTGCTTTTCCACCATCAATCTAGTCATCTACCTAGGAGCTTCATTGACCCATGGTACTCAGAAAACCAAGGAAATCTTTTGTTCTGCATCCAGCTAAAAGACACAGATAATTTGTCTATCCGCACATCAAGCAGGGCATCATGAGATCTCTATCTCTCGCAGGTGGAAAATCCCACAGAACTTTCAGGTATCCTTCTGGATCCATTCATTTCTTATGTGGACTATATTAATGGGTTCTCCAACCCTGTAGAGGTTAGGAGTGTCAGCAAATCTAAATCCTACCATGTAGAGATCTGCCAATGACGATGGAGTTCTTTCAAAATCCCCTACCCATAGATGGCCCCCATCCTGTCCTGCAAAATACAGATCAAGAAGGTGACCTGTGACATTTTTAGGGCCAGATTTTAACTGAGACGTGTTCATGGTGGCCATAGAAGCCGTGAAATCCTGAGTTGGCCATGATGAGGAGGTCTTGGTATGAATGTTAAAATCACTCAACACCATCTCCAAGACTACCTCCAACAGCTGAACCAGGGAGACGGCTGGGCAGTGGAGGGTATAGTATGCTCCACTGGTCTTATCAGATGTACACACTCACATTTTAGAACTCATGATAGATCGCTGAAACTCCTTATCCTTATTGATTAAATTTTATCTGCTGCTCTACCTGTAAACCTGGTGTGCACAACTGGATCTAGTCGGCTTTCCCCTTTTCAATGAACCAGTTTTCAGTTACACATGCAAAGTCAGTTTGTGCATCTAAGATAAAGTTCTGGATCGTACAGCTCTTCCCAGTCATTGAAATGGCATTAAGCAGTAGCACTTTTTGACCTGAAGGGGTTCGAACAGAGCAGCCAGAAATCTATTGGTTGAATGGTAAACCAGAAGGAGAAATAGCCACAAGATGTCTCTTCCACCCTTTTCCTCCAGTGGCTTGTTCTACTTCCAACACCATACATCCACCGCCCATTATAATGGAAATGACAGCACTCTCTGTGCTCTCTAAACAATCTATTCCCTATGTTTTTTTTTTGACACATTAACTGTTTTCAGAAACTGGCAGAATGCATAAAAAATAATATAACTAGTATTAGTTAATATACATCAATCAGGAAATGACGTGCATTTCCAACATGAAGGGTTAAAAGCAAAATGCTGCCAAGATGTACATATGGCTAAAGACTATTACATTATATCTTACATTTCAAAGCCAAGGTAGAAAATAAAAAATAAATGGCTCCTGTGGATTCATGAATAAATCAGTGTTGAATTACTTTGGAAATGATTCTGTTAAGAATCAATTTGAAGTTTACTGTACAATGTGATCCTGTTATGCCCAGCTATCCAAGATCAATAAGATGCAGACATTAATCAACGTTTGAGCATATGCCCTAGTGCTTCGGGTGGAACAATGACTGCTGAATGAAGCAGATTATTGTGAACCGAGAGCTATGATAATGTTTGGACAACTCCTCTTGTTCATATTGTTACAGGGGAAAAGATCCATTATATAGTTATTAATTTCTTTCAGCAGTGGTTGTTGTCTTAAAAAATGTTTTCCTTATGCATCCTTGCTTCCACACTGCGTGCCAACACAGACAAGAATTTATTGTAAATACTCAGACAAATTAATTAGACATGCACTTGATTGTCTTCATCATAATAAAATCAATTGGTCGTCATAATTACTCTGGAAGATATTCTCTTGTGATTCAAAATTCATGAAGCTTAAGTGTGTGGAGTTTTGGAATAAAACTCACCATCCTCACCTTTAAATAGGATTTGTATGTTTCATATATATGTGCCTGGTTGTTGAAATTGTAATATTTAATACATTGCACTTGGTAGTAGGCACATATTTCAGTGAAAATATAAGTTTTCCTTTGAGTCTATTGATGCAATCTGCTGAAGACTTACCCTTAAGGTTTCTTAAGATGCCTTAACTGCAGTATTGAAACTGTGATCACATGCAACATGCAGAAACGGGCTTCCCAATTCTCGTCAGTGGAGTTTCAAAAATACATGAAAAGAATGCTCCTCGCCACTGAAGTGAATGGAAAAATATTGTCAGTGGAGGGAGCTCTCTAAGATCTTATCCTTCTGTTAATTGTTGCATCAGAATTGATGCCTACGGGAATGTACCTTTCTTTTCAATGTTTCTGTGGTCTCTCACGTACAGTATATAAGCTCAGCATCCTGCCCTTTTTCTAGAGTTCTCAAAAGTGCTTGCACAGCTTTTGAAGTTATGTGAACCTGCTTGCATAGTGACAGCTGGTGAAGTATTTTATGACTATCCTGCCCGTTGGTGGCATGGACACATGTAAAATGGGGGGATTTTTTCTTCTGGTCTTCTCAGTTTGCTTTTACTTCGTTCAGATTTTTGAACATAAAGGATATCTCTTTCCCAAACATGAAGCAATTTGTGAACTTTAGTTAACATTTTAGAAAAAAAAAATATTTGCTATTTGCAACCAACCTCCGTACATACCATTATTCCCAGAAGGCAGTGGACCTCAGCACTAGAAGTTTTCAGCCAGTATTGTGACCAAAGAAAACTTGCAAACAGTTTTTGAAATCATCCTAGAATCCAAAGGCAACATGATGAGTAGAAACAGAGGATATAGAACTGTGTGAGGCTCTGAGAGATTGGCTGGAGTGGAGTTGAAGGACATTTGGCTGGGAAAGAGCCATTGTGAGCTTATTTTTATGGCAAAGAATTTCACGAGCTATAGTTTTCCTATCCTTAGTATGAATTTTAAAACAGTATTGCCATCTGCCACTTTGACCCAATTAATTCTTAGAAATGCAAGCAACATACCCATTCTTGTACCCTACTGTGTTGTATTCCCACCCAGGAGATAATCTATGATGGTCTGGAATGCCTGATAACTTTTATGTTTGTATTTAATCCATCACTAAGAATTTCCCATCCTTTGTTGTTTCAGTGGCTTAAGGGTCAGTAATAAGGCTTCATTTTCTCTGTCCTTTTCCCTTGTAACTTGGTTCCTTACCTTTCTATTTCCATTCCCCCCTACACACACACACACACACAGAGAGAGAGAGAGAGAGAGAGAGAGAGAGAGAAGCTCTTTGGTAATCTGCCTCTGTCCTTTTGGAATATCCGAATGTGTACCTTATAGTAAAATGTTCTCATGTAATAAAATGCTCTCACATTAGTGTTTCTTTCATCTTCCATTGCAACAGCAACCTGTTTTATCCATTGTTTTCTGCTTGTGCTTGTGTGTGGGCGGGTGGGGGGGGAGAGGGAGAGAGGAAGAGAAGATAGTGGTGCCACACAATTATGTCTCTCAAAGGAAGTGCACATAGTGTTAAGAAACTATTCAGAAAATCCAGAAAGTGCACTTAGGAAGTACGAAGTTTAGCTTTAAATAAATTGGACACATTTAATGCACTGTGAATGTAACTGTTTCAGCAAATGTGAGAAACATGCCTACTTATCAAATTAAAAGTGCCCGAGGGCACCAGTCAGTTCACACACTCTGTGATGTCCATAGAGCACAAATACAAGAGATGAAAATTATGTGCGTGTGCTTTAAACTTCTACTGAAGTGATGAGAGAATTGGTAATTGTTTACTGCAAGCCTTACAGCCACTAGCTCTAGAGACCAAAGAGTACAAATGTCAATTCTCCATTCCTGCATTGTCATGATGTCTGGTAATTACCCTCTTGTCACTGGTGCTATAATTATTTGTTTCTTTTAATCATCTCCAGGGAGCCAATGGAAACGACTTAGTTTCATTGGATTTTATTGTGAGGTGAACCCCAGGAAGTTACATTGTCTTGGGAAAATGCTGAGGATAATTAACAACAAATGGAACCACTCAGACTTTTTTTCAAAACTGACTCAAGTTCAACGATTTAGAAAAAGTGGGTGATAAATCTTCATTTAGAGTGCAAAGTCTGTAGTCAAAGTACAGCTTGAGTAAACAAAAAGTTTAAAGTTGAACCTAAGCAACAGTAATGCTTCTCTTGAAGACGTAATTTAAGCCAGGAAAACTACCTCACTGAGAGAACTCTTAAAGTATTGTTCAAAGGGGGACTACATATATTCCAGTTTTGTCACTCCACAACTGCAATGTCAGATGACAAATTGCATGTATGAATGGGCAATGATATGTGAAACACCATGGATAGAGCTTGAGCATCACCCCTCATTACCTCAAACACAATGCTTTTATGTCTTTCGATAGAGTCCATTCTGTGCATATATCTGTCAGTTATCAGCTATAGAATAATGAAATATGCAGAAATCCAGTGGTAAGGATGGCTATACAAGCCCACTTGAATATATCATAAGTGAAGGCGTGTGAGATTTATGGGGGAGGGGGATGGTCCCCACAGTGAGTTGATTATAAATCATTTCAATACAGATGACATTGAGCAGCACAGAGTTATGAACTCGCATAATGATAATTCCTTCACTTTATTGGAAGCTGCTGCTTCTACATAAGGAATTTTTAATCGCAACAATAGATGAACAGTAATTTCAGGGTGGGGTTTGTCTGATGTTAAAAAAAATCCTCACTGTGAAAGCAGATCTCTTTTCCTATGTGTCAGGATGATTTGTGCTTTAAACAGGCTAAAATGTCCTTTATCAGGCCTATATCTGCAGCATTGACCAACAGTATAATACTGGCAACTCTTATGTCTCTTGGTCTATGGTTCATCATAACATGAAAACTTACCACCTTCTTTATCAGCAGACTTTAGAGTTGATATAATTCGTTATCTCTACACTGGGTTTTTTTTTTCCCCAGAAAACAATTGTCCAAGAACATTCAGTATTCTCCATTTCAGAGTGAATGTGACTAAAACGCTATCTTTAAACCCATTTGAACCCATAAACAGGCTGGAGAATTCCAGGTGTCACTGTGCAACCATTTACAATGTTGTTTAATGAATTTTAAATATTGTTGAAACAAGCATTGGGCTTAACGTCCATTCTTCCCAGTCCTTTGCTGGCCAACCACGGACTAACGTAACCAAACACAGAAGATTAGGTTGAATAATGGCCACTTTATTTAACCTAAGACCTGTTTAAACCAAATTGAACATGCAAAGGAGCAAGATGCGGGGAGCAGTTAGTGCAAGATCAGCTGAGGGAAGCTTCACTCCTTGACTTCCTCCTCAGCCTACACCAGGGCAAAATACCTGAGCTCTAAGAGCAACCCAAAGATGAGTTGCCTCCCATCCAGCCATCTACTGGAAGGCAGACCTTTTTCACAGAGAATTCTAGGTACTACACAGTACTACAAATCCCAGGATTCCATAAGTTAAAGTAATTAAGGTGCTATAACACATTTGCTTTGACAAAGAAAAGAGCATTCTGCTATACTCATACACAGCTCAGATCAAGATTTCTTTCTTTCTTTCTTTCTTTCTTTCTTTCTTTCTTTCTTCTTTTTTCTTTTCTTTTTTTGCAGTGTATGACCAACAAACACATCTATCAGTAACATAGATGGAGGGTGAAGTGCAAATGAACCATAGGAACTAAATATTATTATTTGTATTTATCTAAGTTACTAACATGTGTACTGCTTGATAATCCTCCAAGCCATTTGTATTAGAAATAAATAGAGAACATCTCAAAAATAGTATAACAATGAAAGAATTAAAGTAATAAATGATTAATTATTGAAAGCAAACATTCAAAAATCACTACAATAAAAGAGCAATGGAAAGAGATTCATGAAGTGCCCAAGAGAATTGATCCATTTTCAGAGATGAAGTGCCCAAGAGAATAGATCCATTTTCAACAGGCATTTGAAAAGTGAACATCGCTTCTTCTCCTTTTACTTGGGGAATAGAGTTCCAAGTGGGAGACAAAACCTGCTTTTGTGATGTTGCAAGATTGCATACTGTTTGTGCAAAAAGGTGTCTAAAGGTGGCCACTGAATCCTGGTTTTGAGGTATTTAGAGCTTTGTACGGCCACAACAAAACATAGAGCATGGTTCCATAGTGACACAGAAGCCAGTGACTACCAGGCAGCTGTAAGCATTATATCAAACTGTCCATGCTTCAGTTCTGTAATTAATTTGATAAATGCTCTTAATTAAACCAGCATGCAAGAAGAATGGAATGCAAGGCAGATCAAACCAAAAGGATATTAAGGAGTGAAGTTGGGGAGAATGTCTCATCTCTGATTTTATTATAATTGGCAAATCAGAAAATACACATTTGTTGGCAAATAACAGTATGTACATTGTAAGTATACAAATGTTTCCCTGCATTTGATATTCCAATTATTGTTAGAATCCTTGCATTTATCATACTGAAGGGGTTTTGTTAAATGAGCTTATTTCAGATTACATGATCTTGTGATTGCAGAATGAGATGAAACCCATAACCCAATTATTAGTTGTTGCTGGAAGCAGGGAACGAATGGTCCAGTTAGAAGCAAAACTGTTTTCTGATTTCTGTTAATTTTTAAAAAATAAAGCTGCTGGTACACAAAAGGTCAAAATACAATATTAGAAACAGTTCCAATAGCATGAACAGATGTGGCTAGGCAGCAATAGAGTGCAAAGCTATCAGAGCTACTCATGACTGTCCTCCACTTTTATCTCTCCTGCCACTCTTACCATTCCTCTTTTGATCTCTGTTTAAAACATTAGTCCAACTTTTGGACACTTCGACAAGGAATTTTGAATTACACATTCCAGAATCCCTTGCAACCATACTGACTGGGATTTGGGGAGTTTTAGCTCAGAAAGTAATACTTCCATTCTGATAATACTATTGCTGCATTCTTCCCACCTTAAAGTCACATTATATATGACGTTAATCACATGGTTTACCTTTGAGCATGAGCTACTGGTTTCAGAAATCACTACCCTAGAAAGCCAATCTATGTCATAACCATGGCATGGAGGAACAAGGCTCTTACCTGTGGTTCCAGTCCAGGTCATGGACTGGTCCAGATCAGTGTCCCTGAGCCTGAAATTTAAAGTAGAAAAAATGTTTTCATTTGTTCCAAAGAGAGTTCTTTTTTGATGCAAATGATGATGAGGGGAGCACATCTGGATAAGGACCACAGTGGGAGGAAATGTGAAGGTTCCCATCCCAGGTTCCTGATCCAGATTATGTGGGGTGGGGTTACTAATTTGGACCATAGAAGCATACATTTATTTGGAGTTTACTTCGGAACACAACTGTATGCTTCCTTCTGTCTTCCTCTTGCTGACATTTTGCTGTACAAATCCAAGCACAGAAGAAGATTAAGGCTGGATCCCACCAATACTGAAACTAAAATTGGAGGCAGCACTGGGAGAGATCTACAAAAGGATTGATCCACAGGCTAACTCAATTACACTACGACTAGAAACTGAGAAATCTATCTTGAAAGAATGAATATATAAGCAAAGAGCAGGGTTGTAAAAAATACTAGGGATGTGGAAAACACATAGTCTTGATTTCATTGCTGTTCTCCAAATCCCACTTGTATTCCCATCGTATACTCTACATCTTCCTGTAAGGCTTTGTTGTTTTGGCTTGATGCATTTTCCATATTAATTTTTGGTAATATATGCTTTTAATTTCATTTTTTGACCTAATGTCCTCTTTTTGTTATACATATTCTCCTTTGCCTAAAATGTGATTATGTGTATTTTTCAGCTGTAGACTTTTTATTTTTAAAATGCATGCATGCTTTCACATATAAAGAATGTACCACAAAACTTGCAAATATGTGGATTTCCAAGGCATGTTTTCTTTCCTAACAAGTCTCAGAAGGTACAAAATAGGTAATCTCAGTAAGAATCTCTGAACCAGTTCTTTTCTATCCCTAACATTAAGTCAAGATTCACCTGCAGAGAGACAGATGCATTGTGTTGTGCAAGTAACAAGCCTGGAACTTGGTACTAGGTGTCTGTCAGTGCAATGCAATTTGCATTTCAAAGGGACACTGTTGGATATTAGTCATAATCAGGTCCATGTCAGGAAGAAACAAAGGATATTTTAAGTGGAAACTGGGATGAAGATAAATAAAAACCAAAAAATATTCACTTCGAGTTTAGACTATGGTTAGTTGTTCACTGTTTGCAACAGAGCTGGCAATCAATTTTTAGTTACAAGTAGTTTTGTAGTTGTCTTGTAATTTAGTTTGACATTTGTAGTTGGTTGGTGTTTTTTTTTTTTTTGGCTTTTTTAATACTGTATTGTTGTGTAGTTTGCTTTATAATCTGCTTTCTTTTGTATTATTACATTTTGTGTAGTGTTTTTGTGGTATTTTTATTTTGTTGGGGGTTTTTTGGTCTCTCTTTTATGATTCAATAAGAATAATTTAAAAGAGAAAACTGGAAACTGGGCAGAACTTGGAAAGCTACTTCTTAAAAGTAATATATTGTGTTACTTTTTGCAAAGTACAGAAAAGTAACTTGCTATGATTAACAATAAACAAAACATTTAGTAACTTACTATATTGCTTGCTTCACTGATTTATTACCTTTCCATTTCTATTTAAATTCTTGTATAGGGGTGGTCTAAATAAATAAATAAATGGCTTTTTTTAAAAAAAAACTTAGAACACTCTGAAATGCATTTTTGCCCCATAAAAGTGATGAAAAATAAGAAAGGAACATTGATGAGGGGAGAGCAACAATACTCAAAATTATACTACTTTGCAAAAGGGGCATCATTTCATCTGCTCTACATGGCCTATAGAAGTTTGCATCTAAATTTCAACAGCAAATACAAAATTTATTTGAATCATATATTTAAAGCTTGCTTTGATTTTTTTTTTTTCCATCCTCATTGCCACTGATAATAGGGGATTGTAGTATGCCAACCAGCATGTCCCGAGTCAGGAATCAAATTCATCCACAGACCCACTGAAAGCTCAAGGTAACATTGTACATTGCTTTTAAATCATTACTTCTGATTTCTAAAAGCAGGTGAACAATACAGCCCCTTCTTTTTTTCTACACCTTTGATGAATGCCCAACAAGAGGAAAATCAATCATGATCTTTCAACTGCACTGTCAATTACTTCTTTTGAAAGACTATTATGAATATTTTCTAGAATACAGAAACTAAAAATTTCAATGAAAGATTAAAATAAAAGTATAATCTGTAAATATCCCCCCACTAACCGGCTACCCACCTACCCACCCACTTGCTCTGTATTATGCTTTTAGTCTCACAAATTTCCATGACCCCACTTTTCCTTCCTTTGGAATATCCTCTCAGAATGCTTTTGTTGTTTGAACAATATCATCTATCAAGTGTCTTCCTGATAAATGCTTTCCTCTAACTTTTCCTAATTAATTAGGAAACTAATTTAAATTACTCTCCTTCCACTTTGAGAAAGATGGATTCAAATGTCAATTTATATGCATTTAGTAGCAGTTAAGATATTTGGAATGGGTGTTTAACTGTGGAAACTCTATAACATTTATGGGGTATTATCTAAATTTTACAGTTAAGAGTTGCTGATAAATAATTTGTTGTAGGACCCCCAGTGAATCTAGAACAGATGTGATTATTGCTTTGTTCTCTCTTTACATGCTCTAGGAATTATGAAAAATAGTGTTTAGCACCATGCACATCCAGAAGGCGGTAATAACAACAACAACAGCCACAACAATAACAGTAATACCTAATTTGTGGTTTTCCCCTAGTGAATTTCAACTAAAGGATCATCTACTTAAGTCTGAGGACCAATGAATAAAGAAGGAGAGGAAGGAAGGAGATAGGGGGACAAGAAAAGAAACAAGCATAGTTCTGGTGGTGATAGATGTTTCAATAGAAGTTTCAAATAGACAAAATGACTGAATGAAATCAAAATACATGGGGTCACAACAGCACACTTATAACTAGTGACACTGCTTGGCACATGTCACGTTATCCAGTGAAAATTCCTACCAGTTCCTAAATTCTTGGAAATAATCTGCACGGTCCAAAACTCCACTCAGTAGCACCTGGTGGACTGTGAGACTGAGAGAGATGATGATGATGATGATGATGATGATGATGATGATGATGATGATGATGATGTAAAACCAGTACAGTGTCAGTAAGTGACTACTGTCTTTATAAAAAACTGTTTCCTTGATACAAGTAACTCACGGTCATGAGAAGGAATGAGATCCATAATGGGCTGTCTAGAGATGTCAGCATTAATAATGGGTTCAGGATAGAGGAAATAAAGTTACATATAGTTGAAGGTAAAAATGAGCAGTTAAGCACTATTTAGCTTTTTGACATTCAAGCTGTTAAATATGATTAAACATAGTGTAGCAGTTGCTATAGGGCATGTGGAGTGTATAAATAGATGAAAGTGACAGAGACTGATAATCCAACAGTGTATCAGTGGCGTTAGCAGAAACAGTTAGATAGTCTGCATATTCTTCATAGCGCTCCCTTGTTGCTTGAGTCGCTCTCTGTTGCAAAGTAGATTAATGAAACCAAGGAAAACTTTATAAAGGTAGCTCTTGGCTGTTAAATTGTTAGCAGCTATCTAATTTCCCTCTGACACTAATGTTACCTTTTCAAACTGTACACTCTTTCTTCCATTTTCTTTGTACCCAGGGGCCCTGATTGTTATAAATTATTTGCTCTGTGTAAGTAGTAATTTCATTCAGTCCTTGCTATTTCATTCAGTTCTTTTTTGATTGAAGAACAGAAACTGTATGGCATTTTGTCAAGTTTTAAAATGCTTTCCCCCTACATATGATCTAGAAATGACTCACTCTGATAAGTAGCAGAAGCAATTTCAAGTAGTCACCTCGTTGAAATAGATGGAGCCCACTGCAATGCCACATGGAAATATACTGCTATCTAGTATTCTAAAATGCAACATTGAGTTTTCCCATAATAAAAATATCCATCTGAGTATGGGAAATTATACTTCAAATGAGGACTGTACAAAGGTCATCTGGTCCAATTTGGGGCCAGTTTCATTGATTCACATTGTGCCCCACTATACTCTGAATCAATCCAGACTTTGGACTAGCTATAAAACTACCTATAAGTTTTCTGTTTCTTCATACCTCTAGATGAAACTCAGAGGCTTGTAGACCCCAAAGAAGGGATTGACTCTGACAAACTTCAGGCAGGTAGCTTCAGAGTCTTTCATATTAGACAGCTTTAAGATTACTTTTTAAAAACCTTTAACATTCAGCTGCTTTTATTGAAAAAAAAATTAGAATACCATTGAGTACTTGGCCTTGGCGATTCAGGAAATTTTGCTTCTGCTACTGTTTCCGCAGTGCCCATGATACTAGTAAAAGCTGAAGGATTTGGGAATTTTTTGTTTGTTTTCTGCTTTTCTGTTTTTTAAAATGTCTGCTATCACCCATCTAAATTTCTCTTCATTTCCTACCTGGCATTCCTCCAATATTAAAAAATAAAAAAGTAGCTATATCCCGAAAAGAGTTAAATACATTTAAGCATTTAAAAAAGTTTAAATAAACAAAAAAAAACTCATAAATGTACACACAGAGAGCTAAAACTGCATTGAGAATATAGCAAGCAATGGGCTATGCAAGTCAAAGTTCAATGCAAAGACTTGGCTCCCAAACCCACTCTGAATAAACTTTATTGAACAAATGTTTGCTGATGGCTGTGTGTTGCAAGGTTGCATCTACGTCTCTTAACTTACTGATATCTTTAACTGGCACTGACAAATTTCTAACTAAATTTTTGTATGAAGATGAACATATTAACCTTTGTTGGAGAGAACATAGAAGAATTGTAATTATCTACCTCTAGTTCAGATAAACAAGTAGTGCACTAAACAGTAGTGAAACTAGAAGAATTTGTGTTGTTGTTTCTAACATACCCACGCACAGAGAGTTAAATTAAATTAAAGCCTTAGCAAATGGAGAAGGGGCAGTTTCCTGAGCTATTTCTCACAAATATACATGTAGAAGCAACTCCAGAACAGAAAAATGCCTTACTTCCTAGGTTAAAAAACAAACAAATTCACACATATGCACATCTTTCAGATCTCTGTAGTTTCTGCCTAGCTGCAAGCAGTCCCAAAATTAAACAACAGGAGAAAATGAGAAACGAGAGTATGTAACTTTGGTAAAGTCACGCAAAAACCCTCCCCACAAGCACCATGACCACAAGTTTCAGTCATACTAATGAGACTCTTACTATAGATGGGACGCTAGAGCTGTGATTTCAACTCCATTCTAACCTGTTCTCATCAAACTTTTTTTTAAAAAAATATTTTTATAAAATTTAAAAAAAAATAAAAACAGCTGTTCTACATTGGTGCGGGGGAAATCACTTCCTCAGCCTTTCTCCCCATACCGGACCATCTGTTACTATGGAGCATGTTGGAAATCACTGCATATGAGCTAGACCCGCTTCAGAACCCCTGTATTTAAATACTATTTGATATAGACCCATTCCTGATTGGACCAAATCAGGTTGATACTGTTTGGAATTTGGGAATGAACTGAATTAGATGTGTAGCTCTACTTTAAACAACAGTAATAATTTATGTACTGAGGCTTCTTTAATCTGAAATTTCTTTGGAACATGCTACCTGATACTATAAGCCAAAAAAATTGTAGTACTTTTTAATAATAAATTTTAATACTTTTTAAGTACTTTTTAAAAAACTATCTATATGATATCAATGACTTCTGGACATTGAACACATTAAGATATATTAAAATGAACCTAAACATTGCACAGTTCATGTTTGTTGTTATTTGTTAAAGGGTTTGGGAGACAAAATTTAAGCATGCCTTTCTATAGCTAGTTTGTGCTTTCATAACTACCATATTTGCTGGCATGTAAGACACATCACGGTATAAGACGCACCCCATTTTCAAACAATACTTTTCAGAAAAAAAAGTCAGTCTTACACACCAGCAAATATAGTAGTTCTTTATCCAGTTGGGCATTTTATGAAGCAAGAATACCCTCGCTTCCTTCTAGTTCTTGAAAA
This sequence comes from Iguana delicatissima, assembly GCA_948472985.1. Taxonomy (NCBI): domain Eukaryota; kingdom Metazoa; phylum Chordata; class Lepidosauria; order Squamata; family Iguanidae; genus Iguana; species Iguana delicatissima. The sequence continues at coordinate 1,098,679 of CAOKZL010000948.1, forward strand.
AAAATAACCAAACAACAAATATTTTCATATCCTGTTAGTGGATGTCCAGATTTGTTGTTGTTGTTGTTGTTGTTGTATGCCTACAAGTAATTTCCAACTTATGGTGACCATAAGGTGACCTTATTACAGGGTTTGATGGGCTGAGAATGTGTGATGTGTCCAAGGTCACCCAGTGGATTATAAGGCCCTGCTTTGGGGGTCCCCAATATCATTGTGGTTTGGATGGGCACCATATCCAATTGGCATCATATTTAATTGGCAACACACTTTAATTGGCACCAATATCAAATCCAGCTTGAAGGTGATTAGGAAGTTAAACCAAAAGAGGAAGAAACCTGGCCGTAAACATGAGGCTGCAGGCAGGCCAGCCTAAAACACCCTCCTGGTATAACCTAGGTCAATTATCAGGTAAATCATTGCTGTTCCAGGGAAAAATAGAAGCTATAGAATAATAGAAGAAATAGAATTTCTTGGAGAATGCCATTGTAAGAAGCCCACCAGGACACTGATTGACAGATACCCAAACCCTGTACACCTGGACTTCTTCCTCTTTCTTTGTAGCAGCTACAACAGACAGCTATTACAACACCCATCATGCCTTTGTCAATCAAGCACAGGCAAAACACCCATTGTCCACAACAGGTTCCCTTTCTCTTGCATCTGGAACTTCACTGCCACAGGCCATTTTCAGGGTGCAATTACCCCTGATTTTAGGCTTGCAACTTCAAGTCTCTCAAACGTCTACCCGTCACTCTGTCTGTCTGGCTCCTGAATGAGAACTTTTCCTTAGGTCCTACCTAAGCCAAAATACATTTCTGCTCTGCACTACTCTTCTGGACTGGTAATTATAAATCCCCCCAAGCCCCTCAGCCTCTATATACATAATTTTTCATCCCTTTCTCCTTCAGTTAGCTTTTGTCTGAATGTTTGACTGTTTGTATTTTGTGTGCATGCATAAGTGAATTTCCCCCAGTAAAAACACGTTTTTAGCTTACTTTTGAATCTTTGGCTAGTTCTTTTCCTGTGTGAACCTGTAAACGCTGGTAGCAAGATCTCACTAAGTTGCCCCCCCTATTGTTAGCCTCCTGATTTTAAGCTAATTAATTCCCCACCTATGCAAGGAAGTACTGGCATCATGGGTCGGCCCTTGTGGCACCCACATTTTGAGGTAACAGATTTCCATGGCTGAGTGGGGAACTGAAACCTGGTCTCCAGGGTCATAGCCTAATGCTCAAAACACTACAGTACATTGGCTCTTTTACACCACAGCAAACTGTCTAAAAAGAAAAACAAAAAAACATAGATGCTAGCTAGATCTTTAACATGAATTGTAGCTCAGATTTTGAGTGGCTCTTGCAGACTAAATTGATGGGTGTGTGCTCATTTTGTGGGCTGGCCACTACAATATGAGTTGTCTGCTTTGTTTTTTTAATAACATCTTTCGGACTAATGGAAACAAATCATTTGACAGTAGCACTAGTTTTCAACAGAAAAAGTACATGGTATGGTATCTATAGTGCCAGTGTGGATTTGAGTGTTGGATTTGGACTCTGGGAAATCAGTGTTCAAATCCCTAATCAGTCATGGAACCTCAGTCATGGAACCTTGGACAAGTTCACACTCTCTCAGTATTAGAAGAAGGCAATGACAAACCTAGTCTGAATGAATCTTGTCAAGGAAGCCCTATGACAGGTCAACATAAGTCAGATTGAACTTGAAGGGACATAGCAAATGTGTCTACATCATGTCAAGCATCCTTAGCACTCAATTTGATTTAAATTGAGAAAGACAGAAAAGGGTTGTTGTATAGGTTCTGGATGTAAGCCAAATATTATTTCAAAGGCTTTTTCAAAGATTTGATATTTTTGCTCTCACTTGTTAAGTAGCCTTGAAAAAAATAATTAACTGTTAAAATGAAATCATCATATAGGATTATATCAAACAAACAAGCAAAAGATGTTGGGAAGAGCTATACAAAATTATTTCCAAATGTTTGCAAACCAATGACCTATTAAGAAGCTTGAGAGTTACAGAAATCTTATTTGCAAATAAGAGCTTTATGAACTTGGCAGATTCAGGCCCTTTCCGCATGTGGGAAAGGAACCACGAAGAAACGCTACTCACCTGACTTCTTCAGCGCCCGGGTGAGTCCGTCAGGGCGAGAAGCAGTGCGAGCTCATCGCTCCGCACTGCTCCAGCGTCCAAAATGGCGGCTTCCGGTTGGTGGAGGCTCTCCACGAACTGGAGAAGCTCGCCAGCCTAAAGCCCACCCCCTGGCAGATCTGCAGGCACGCACTTGTGCGCACCTGTAAATCTGCACCGGAGCACGGGGACGGAGTGACACAGAGTCGCGTGCTCCGTGCTTTCAAAAACCTCTAAAAAGAGGTTTTTAAAAAGCACACTGTGCGATCAGTTCTGGTTGCTCTGAACCAGACTGAGGTGCGGAACTACAAAAAGTAGTCCACCCCTGTCCACTCTACAGTGCAGAAGACCTCCGTCGGAGGTTGCTCTGCACTGTTTTAATAGCCCAGTGCAGAAACGTTCTCAGAGTACCTAAGGACCATTCACTTTGCTAGGTACTTAGCAAAATCTGGTTTACCTCAATAGGCACTAATAGTAGTATCACAAATTGTACAGTTACATTATATGGCGAATAAACAGGCAAATAAGGTCTATCTTCTTTTGGCCATTTAGTTGCGTAAGGGATTCATGATCCCTGCAAAGAAAAGCATCACTGACGCTGCCTAAAGGCCCTCTTGAAAATTCCAGGTCTAGTTGGAACACATGGCTGGATAACAGTATGTGTGAAAGGGATCTAGGAGTCTTGGTAGATCACAAGCTGAACATGAGCCTGCAGTGTGATGCGGCAATCAAGAAAGCTAACAAGATTCTTGGTTGTATCAATAAGAGTATGGTGTCTAGATCAAGGGAGGTAATGGCACCATTCTATTCTGCTTTGGTTAGACCTCCTGGGCACCTCAATTCAAGAAGGATATTGACAAGCTGGAGTGTGTCCAGAGGAGGGCAACCAAAATGGTGAAGGGTCTGGAAGCCATGCCCTATGAGAAGTGGCTTAGGGGGCTGGATATGCTTAGTCTGCAGAAGAGAAGGTTAAGAAAGGACATGATAGCCATGTTTAAATATTTGAAGGGATGTCATATCAAGGAGGGAGCAGGCTTGTTTGCCGTGGCTCCAGAGACTAGGACAAGGAGCAATGGATTCAAGCTGCAGGAAAGGAGATTCCACCTGAATTTCAGGAAGAACTTTCTGATGGTCACAGCTGTCCAGCAGTGGAATATGCTGCCTTGGAGTGTGGTGAAGTCTCCTTCTTTGGAGGCTTTTAAGGAAAGGTTGGATGGCCATCTGTTGGGAATGCATTGATGTGTGTTCCTGCATGGCAGGAGGTTGGACTGGATGGCCCCTGTCATCTCTTCCAACTCTATGATTCTATTATTCTATAGCTTCACCACTCCATTTTAAGGAAGGTTAGAGAAATCTGCCTCTTATGGTAAAATGGTAGTGAAAGTTATGGAGAATTTTTAATTAAAACAAATTCATTAATCTATTTCAAAAGCAAAATTACCCAAAGCTGTACACCCCTACAATCCACTCAGTTCCATGTTCACGTTTCAGATGTCTAGGTTTCACCTTCATGGACCTATGGAAGACAACAAAATATAGAGACATACACACACATACTCACTCTCTCTCTCTCTCTCTCACACACACACACGTATGTATGTATGTGTATACACACACACACAGACATACACTGATAGATAGTTATATAGTTATATGCTATTGGTGAAACATTTAATGTTTAGACAAATTGTTTGCAGGCATCCTCACACTAGATCATAACTATTACTAAAGGTATTACTAGAGAAATAGAAACTAGCTCCACATGCAAGCCGTGCAGCATTGTGGGTGATGTCATAACTTTGCTGGACTCTATGGGGAAAAAAGCCAGTAATAATGATTCATGGCACTTTATACCACAACAAGGAGCATGTGGAGATGGAACCAGAGAGTTTATAAGATCCTCGTGCACTCTTGTCTTCTTCTTTGCTGGCCTTTGTTGCCAAGGGATTGGATGGGCTTGAACAGGCTGTTAGCAGCAGTGAATGGCAATCCAGAAAGCTATGTTGCTTTGTGCCTCATGGGTGTTCAGGAGTGGTTGCATGGAGGTGAGTGCTTTGTGACCTTGCTACTGCATAATCAAGTCTGTAACAGCCTTCAGTCTGTCATAGTGGGTGGGTGCTGGCCAGAAAAAGGATTACTTTGATAAGTGACTAGTGGGACATTTTTGGGTGTACTTGTAGACAGCAAAATGTAGATTTCCAAATATCTGTCCAAAGTTTGAAATCCCTCTTTTGCTATTGTGCTGTTTCTTTCATTGAATGTTAATGCCGGAATAACTACCAAAATACAACCATGTGAAAATGCTCTGCATTTCAAACATATATTCCAAATGGCATGAAACTTAATTGTCTGGGATAAGACAAATCCTCAAGTTGGTTTTACTTTGGAGTTTTATATTTCAATTCAAGTGTGCAATTCATATGAATGAGTCTAAAGCAAATGTTATGTATTCCTCTGCTGCATCTGCAGTAAAACTTTCACTCACAATTTTGTAAAGGAGGAAATGTGTGGTGAGTGCCAGAATAGCACATGAGTTTAAATTAGAATGAATTTTCTTTTCTTTTTATTTTTTTTTAGGAGAAATGCTCATTTGGGCATCAGAGAAGTCAGCATTCACCTGAATTGTCAACCCAGTATTATTACAATGCAAGAAGCAAACCATGTTGTTACAGCAGATTCTGAAGAGGAAATTAAAATGCCATGAAATGTAAAGAGTTTGAGGAATAAGTGTTCCAGCTTCATTTGACAAGGGAGATTTGTCAAGCTGTCAATTGTACTGATTAACCAAACGACCACACATTATCACTTTTTATCTTCCCTTTGGCATAATTTATGCTCTTAAGTAACAGCCAGTATTCACACTATTTTCTGAGGTACTAACTGCCAAAATACTCCAACCCTCCTTGTGGTGAGTTTTGTCAACACTGTTATGCATTATTTCTTAAAGCAAAGGAGAAAATCCAGAATATCACCTGGAATAAATATGTACTTTGGATGACAAAAGTGCACTCTATTCTGTGTACAAGGCAATTGAAATACAAGGTATGGAAATGCTAATGAAAACAGGTGGCACTTTCAAACTAGAAAGCAAGCACTACTGAGCTCATTTATATTAGGTAATTACACTTCTCATTACCTCTTCCTGTTAGTGCCAGATTGGCTGTTACTCTGCAGGGAATATGTACATCTGAAAGCTGTATTTTTCTTAAATTACCCAATACCAAATTGTTAATGAAGTTAAGGCTTAAATCTTTGATGGAGTTGGAGTTAGGGTGATGCAATGGTGTTGGAAAATACTTTACTGCCATTTGAGATTTCTTGTGTACCTACTATCTAGCCTAGGGATGGCAAGAACCCATTCGTCAAAATCGTATTCAAGATAATTAAAAATACTACCCCATAAAATATCTTCCTTGTCCAACTAAACTAACACAAACTGTCTGGTTGTTTTTCACATGTACATGTTCACATTCAATTTTATAATGCTTGATTTTGAACCAGGTACAATGACTACAAATTTCAGAACTAAACGCTGAATACCACTTTGTTGAACAAAAGCTTGAACTCAAAGCAGGTATGTTGTCTGAGTTATACATCATCATCATCATAACCTTTATTAGACATATTATAACATATACTTTTACAATAAAACTTTAACATTTTAAAATTTAAGCCATAAGTTTGTTTCCTCCACCAGAAAGTTGGCCATTAGCCTAGTAATATGCGAGTTCTTATCTTCCAATAAGTATTCCACTGATAGCCTATCTAAACAAATATTCCTTTCCAATAACCTCCTTAACAACTTTTTCCTTGGAATTATATACAATGGGCAAAACAGTACAATATGCTGAAGAACGTCAGGAGCTTGAGCACAGTGACATATGCGATTCAGAAAAGGGGTCTGAAGGTATCTACCCTTTGTCACATTTGAGGGGTGCACATTCAACCTTGCAAGTAGGAAGACCTTCCTTGACACCAACAATGAGAGAGTTCGAAAATAATCCGGAATCCCACCCTGCAAGGGGGGAATACCGAGCATCGACGGGGAACAAACCCTGGGAAGTGTTGGATATGACAACCGATATTCCCTCTCAGCAAGGCAGGGCCTGATAGTCTCAAAACACTCCTTTTCAGTTGATAAAAGAAGAGAATCCATATTTAAACCCATAGACATTATTTTATTTTCATAAAATGTAGCCCACCTGGTATAGTAACTGTCAGATTGAAGGAAACATAAAAGGCCAGATCTATTAGGCCTAAAATGAATCTTAAACCAAGATCTATAGGTCATCAGCCAGGCTTCAGTTTCAAGAGAATTCAGGCCCAATTCTGCATAAAGGGTCAGATGGTACACGCATGGGGGAACAGATAATATTCTCCTGAAAAAAAATGCCTGCAATCGTTCAATCTCCTTATTAAAGGCTGGAATCCAGGTGAATATGCTATAAAGCAATTGTGGTCTTAATTTGATTTTATAAATTTTTAAGGCAGCCAGGATATCCTGATTGCCTTTTTAATAGTAGAAAGATTGTACTACCGGCAAAGCTCGTTTCCCTGTCAGAATTATCTTATTTCTCTGTTTGCACCAGTGCCCGTTAAAATGGAAAAGGACACCAAGGTAAACATATTTTTTGACCTGTTCACTTGTCCAGTTACCAACCTTCCATATTCTCAGGACAAATCTTTTAGAGAATACCAATATTTTGGATTTATCAAAATTTACCTGCAGGAGAAATTTATCGCAATATTCAAAAAATCTTTTCAGGGCTCTTACCAATCCCACCAGGGACAGGGAGAGTAGCAATGTATCATCGGCATACTGGAGTACAAATAGCGGCCGATTACCCAGCGAAGGTGGGTGTGAATCTACTGTGGCCATACATGTAGGTAGATCAGCCACAAATAGATTAAACAGGTGAGGAGCCAGCACACATCCTTGTCTAACTCCTACACCTGAGTAGATAGGGTCTGTTAATAAGCCGGTTTCAGAAAATTTCACTCTGCACTGGTTATTTGTATGAAGTTGGCTTAAAAGAAACAACTGTCGGGGGTCTATATTAAGGTTACTGAGTTATACTAAGGGCTGAGTTATACAAAAGACATCTTGTCTTCTTGCTTTGAAGCCTCTTTGTGGACAAGATCATACAGGATTCTTTTCTCAAAAGTCATCAGCCATCTTTAAGGTTTTCAGCTGTCCTGTTTTGTAGACGATGTCCCATCTTGTGGGGCTTAGGTACAGTCCCATACCAAGTCCATGTGGATTGTTCCAAATCCCATATTCCTTCACTTCGTAAGAGTTGACTCCACTATGCTCCCAAGTGACCTGCCCTCGAGAATGTGGTACTTTGCATAATGGCCTTTCATACCAAATTCTGGGAGTCCACCAGCTGGGATCATGACTGGTGTGATGCTGCTCTTCTTTCCCATCCTTGTCAATCAGTCACAACCATCCCAAACCATGATTCACATGCTACTTTGCATGTGTAACAGAGTAGGAAGGCTTGCCAGTAGGAGAACTCCAAACTCCTACCATAAAACTGCCACTGATATAAGATGTAAGCCAAGAAGAAGTTATGCCTTGTGTTTAGCATTTTTTTTTCTGTTTTTTAATGCTGGATATCTGATGGAGCATTTGTGCAGCTGACAAATCTGGTTTTTAAAAACTCTACCCACTAAAGCAATGAGAGGTGCATGCAGTGAGAGGTGGTAAACCTGACTTCACAGAGTAATTGAATTGCTATAAGCTTTTTTTCTTTTTCTACACATCCTCACATTGAAGCTATGATTCACAATAAAATACATGCTGTTATTAAAAACAGGTCAGCTGATGTTCATCCTTCTTTCACCTCCAGAAAGATAACAAGGTCATAACCAAGCTGAGTGCACAGGGAAAAATTCATCACCTTTTGCAGTAGTTAAAAACAAAATAGTGTTTTTAGATGATGCAACATAGTAGCTTTCATTTAAAAAAGAGGAAGTTACTGCTGGAATAGGGATTTATACTGCTTTAATTTTTAAAATTATTAGCTGCTGGATGAAGTTAGTCATCTGTCCACCTGGTGCCCAAGATGCTACCTAACTTGTTTAAATCTGATGATGCTGGTGAAGGGTCATACTTGTTGGCAAACATTTTAAAAAAATGAAAGCTGCTCCCAAAGGATTTTTTTCATGAAGATTTGATGCAGTGGAGCTAACATATCGAAATACCCTACATAGTTTTGATAAATGCTAAGATTCTTGGGGACTCTTCTTTTTTTGCTCAGTGTTTGGAAGCATAGGCCAGTTATGTGACCAAGATCCAACCTAGGTACTGTTAAAAGAAGAATTAAGTATGTTCTGTTCTATTCCATATGTGAAACTTAAAATAATATTCATATATTTGAACGAACAGAGAATCTTAAACAAGATTCTACTAGTTTGTCTAAAGTTGGTTTGCTATGGGAATACTTTGTGCCACAGATTTCAAAAATGCCCTCCAGAAAGCATTATGCCAGCACAGAGCGTGTGCTGCTATTTGTCACAGACAAAAAGCTTCCTTAATTCCATGAAATGGAACATAATTCTCCTGTTTATTTTTCTGCCTCTGAAAGAAAAAAGTTTCATTCTTCTTTCTTTGTTGCTTTATACTGTGAGTATAACAAATTATTCCTCAATGATCCCGTCCTTATTCCCAACCCTGCTTGACTAAACTGCCTGTCATTGCCTTTAACAATTCCTTATTTTTCCAGCAACAGTGGCTTTAGGCTGAAGATTGACAAAGACACCCAAGGCAGTTGCATTGCTTCACAAGCAGACACTGACAGTGACTGAGACACCATCACTCAGCAGCTTTTGTTGAATGTAACACATTGCACACACTTTCTCAGTGCACACTTAGTGACACATACACCCCTTATAGGTTTACTGTTGTTCTATTCAGAATACTTTCTCTCTGATTCTAAAAGTTGTCAAAAATATATTCAACAGACTACTAGCTCAGAACCAGCTTTGCATGTTTCTGCTTTCCAGTTTGGATGATTGTAAGATTAGCTTACATAGTGTTAGGAAACGTCCTATGGCCCATAGGAAATTGTGTGGTATCTATTTCAGAGAGGTAGCCATATTAGTATCTTGCAGCATAAGAAAAGGGCGGGCGGGGGGGAGAATGTAGCAGCACTTTTAAGACTAATGAGCTTTCATGAGTATCAACTATTTCTTCAGATGCAGTACAGAGTGATATTAAGACATTGGGTATAAAGCATATTTATAGAGGTGTAGGATTGGGATAGAATGGAATAGAAGCCAGAAAGCTGCAAATTATCTCATTTGCCCTAAATTTTCAAAGGATTGGGAGAGGTGATACAGGTCTTTCAGAACTTTACAGTGATCAGTTAGCGTTGATACGTGAAAGCAATGAATCTGTTCACCAGAAGTCAGTTTCCCTGAGTTCAAAACTTCCTCTGAGAAAATTCCTTTTGTATTATGTGCAATAGTAAGGATTCCTGTACTGATCTATGTCATGTGCTATGAAGACATTGTCTTTGTTCATATCTCTGCTAATGGATTGGAATTTATGGATTTAATTCAATTCAGCAGTTTTGCTTTCTAGTCTTCCTTTATAATTTCCTTGTTCGAGGACTATAACCTGTAAATCCCTTATTGTATGTCCAGTAAGGTTGAAATGTTTTGCAACTAGTTTTTGGATATTGCTATTTCTAATCTCAGATTTATGTACATTTATCCTCTTGGAAACATATTGTCCTATTTGGCCAATGTAGAATTCAGAAGGCATAGGATAGCTTATATCATATTGGGGAAAGAGCATTTGAAGTATTGGTTGATTTCAAAATAAGTGGGTTAGTGCCAAAGGAGAGGAGAAAGCAGAATATGAAGTAAATAACTGTCAACTATTGTTCCTACCACCATGATATAATAGTGAGACACTAAAGAGCTTGACACATGAGGCAACTGTGTATACACCCACTATCAGTATCCTCTGAAAGCACACAAAGACAATCAAACAAACACATATGCTACATGGAAGCAGTACTAAGCACAATTCCCAATTTATTAAGATGAGCAGAATTGCAATTCAGTGCATATTTAACAGGTAATAAACTCATTTGAATGGAGTGGTACTTAACTTCTGTCTCCATAAGATTAACTTCCAAAACACATTGGTCTAAATCCATTTGTCAGTCCGAAATAGAGACCCACTGAATCAATTTAGTGATGTATTTAATAATTCTACCCTAGTTGGGATTAGGAATTGGTTTTAGGCCATTGAGCTTTAATAAAAGATCTTCAGCCCACTGAAATGCAACCTTTAGCTTTTAATTAGAAATGTAAGCAACCTTGCAAATAAGTGTTACTGGTTAAACTTCTAAAGGAACGTGGGAACTCCATTTTTTAAAAAGGAGGTTAGTATCAGCATCTGTTTAATTATTTTCTTCACTTTCTCATTTCTCATATGCTAGACCAACAGTAAAACTGGAAAAGCCTCATCCTCCCTCAATCATTTACCAGAGTAGATAATCCATCAGTTACTCTGCTGCTTTGACAGAAAGGGAAGTGTAAGAATTCTCTTTGTTTGTTTGTTTTTTAAGAATTTACTAAAATGTAGAAATGTCTATATATTTAGAATATAAAAAGTTTAAGAGTTTCAAATGTAGGAGAAATTACAATGGATAGATCCTGACTATTTAGACTCTGTCCTTTGTGTATTGAATTCTTACAAGTATGGGATTGAATTCCTTAATGCTGAATTAGAGTTGTTGCCCTTTTATTATTTGAGAGCCTCTTATATGGAAGGCATGTACAGCATGGCTCTTGTCATGCTGGAAGAGCTGTAGGTACTGGAATGGTGCAAATGAGGAGAAATTCATTTCAGTTCACCTTTGAAGAATTTACCAAAATTCATAAATTGCTTCTTATTTGGATGGAAAGAACTGGAGGTTTAAAAATGTGGGAGGAAACAAAACTGGAATGGTTGTTCACTCCTACTAGAGTTAAGATCATTACTCCTCCTTAGGGAAAAAAGTCAAAGACACCCCACAACACACACATAGCCTCTCTTCATGTGCTCCCTTCCGTGGCTAACATCATGCCTCAGGGCTGTTGACATGGAAAGAAACAATTTTCTGCAAAAATAATTGCCACAGTTTTGAATGTATTGTGGATCAGTTTTTCATGCAAGACAGTTCTGAAGCTTTAGTTAGCTCTTCTTTCTCTGAATATTCACTCTCTTTAGATGGTAGTAGACAACATACGAGTCAAAAAACTGACAGAAGGAATAGGAGTACAGAATAGAGAGAATAGAGAATTGACACTGACAGAGAGAATGGAGTAAAGAAAATAAAGGGAGGGAGACTGAGAAATTAAGGATGATCAGGAAAGAAGAAATGGAAGAAAACAGACTAAGAACCTAAAAAGCAGGTACATCTCTGTAGGGTGAAAGATAGCTAATCTGTAGGGCCCGGAACGTTTCTTTTTGTAAAATATCAGATTAAAAAGGCATGAAGTGGCTTACTTGAAGGAAAATGAGAAATGTCATGCTTGCACTGATGAAAAAGTGCTCATTACATCCAAATCAGCTGCCTTCTCTTAGCTATCACTACAAATACATCTGCACTCCTTTTAGAATTATCTACATAAGCTATTTTTTGCGCAATTAAAGCATTGGAGGTTACAGACCTCTTCAAGTGTAATCAGCCTCTTGAAGGGATTTTAAACAGCATGCATTGTGTAAACCAGAAACGTTCTTTTTCATGTGGCAGACAGTGATGAGCTGACAAAGTTTAAAGGGCATCCACAAAAAACTTTTCTGTCCAGTCAGCAAATATGATTGCCTTGGATAAAATATTCTTTCCTATATTAACCTCATATCTTCCTGCATGTATTTCATTACTTTGTCCTAACATACACACATGCATGTGAGCACAGGTGGAAGTCCAGGGTGTTGTTTCCAGCCCTTATCAAACTAAGACCCTTTCCACACGGGCATATTGCCCACGCTAGGGCGACCTCTCCAGGAGGTCTTCTTCATCGCGAGGTGCGCTAGTGCAGTTAGAAAAAGGGAGGCTCTACACCTCAAACCACTCTAGCACAGCTGCGGGGGTGGCCCTGCGAGTTTTATAAAAACCACTTTCCCAAGTGGTTTTTATGAAACTTGCCTGCGCTGCTCCGTGGCAGCCCCCGGTGAAGAACTGCAGAGACGCAGCAGTGCATCCCTGCAGATCTGCCTGGGGGCGGGCTTCTGGCAGGCGCACTGCCCTGATTGGCGGAGTGCTGCCGGAAGCCGCTGGCCGCCATTTTGGACGCCGCCGAACGCTGCTGAAATTCAGCGGCATATAGAGCGGTGAAACCGCGCTCCCCACAGGGACAGAGCAACCCGCTACCAGGTAAGCTCCGCCCCTGCGTGCGCCACCCCGTTTCACCCCCCCCCCCGGTGAGGAAAGGGCCTATGTAACACACTAAAGTAGTCCATCCCATATTAATTCTGATTTCTGTATATGATGGTGAAAGCTGGAGAGTGAAGAAAGCTGATAGTGAGGGGAATCAATTCATTTAAACCTGGCCCTTGCCTTGCTTCATCTGGAACAATGAACACTTGAGGAAGGGGGTATCATTTGCCTTTCCAGCCCATTGAGGCCCAAAGTGAGAGGGGGACAAGACATGTTTTGATAGAAGAAGGTGGCTCTAGATGTCTAGATTGTGCAAGATGAAAAGTAAACCAGCAAGCAGATTTGACATATCCCTCTTTTCTTCATGAGAAAGAAGAACTTTTCAGGGAAGATAGTGTTGACTATTCATTTAAAGGAAAAAATTCTAGAGGATTTGCAGCAGGGCTTCAAGGCCTTGTTAAGTGGCCTTACGGGAGAAGGAACTCACCAGAGGCTTTATCCTTTCTGAAACAGCTTAGTGCAGAAAGTGTGATCTTGGTCAAGACGTGCCAAAGGTACATTTTGTTGAAAAAGAATTCTCTGGACTTGTTCGCTGGGTCATGGGACTCTGGGATAAAGAAGGAAACAACCTTTGGGACTGGACTTGACTGACTTTCTCCTTTAAGGCATGGGGCCTGAGCGGAAGATCAACAGGTTTAGGCTTCCTGGAAATATATTGGACCAGGAAAACTAGATTGATTGACTTGCCTGTGGGGTCAGGGATGACTCACCTCTGCCATCCTGGAGAGGAGGTAAGATTAACACTTACTTGAGCATATACTACATTAAGCAGGTCTGCTGCTGATCTGAATTAGTCAATAAAGTGGCCCTTAGCTTATTGTTACCCTGCTTGCTTAGGATTCCTTTAAGAGGATTCCCTAAAGCTGTCAAAATTGTCTCTTGTGGGGAAAAATTAGCTCTGCACTGCTTTAGCTATGCAAAGAGGACAGGGTATTTAGGATCTTTAACCCAATGTTTATGGAGTCAGGCCCAGTCAGAAATCACACAAAGAGATCCAATGAATAGCTTTATTGACTAACAATAGTTGGTACTTAAGCTCATACACACCCACACTCATTCAAGGGCTAATAAACTTAGAAAGTGAAAGTAAGAGATTATACTGCACCTCTCCTGAAGTCTTCCGTTGAGAGAGGCAGGGACCACAGCATTGAATCACCTTTTCTCCTCCTGTGTCCTTTTGTTTTCTGTGTCCCGTGTTTCTGTTCTCTCTAGCCTTAAAACATGGACTATTTGTAGGAAAAATTTATTTTGAAGGCAAATCCTTTCTTAGAGAAAACAAACAAGCAGACAGCAAAACATTCTCACACCTGGCACTTCTCTGATATCGGAAGATCATCTAAATAATAGGATCTTCCTCTGCTTTGAGGCTGTGGTGTGGGCATCTGGAGATGGTTTAATAAGGTTTTTATTACTTCCAGTGCCCAACACTTTAACATCCTTCAAGTGGACTCCTTAAAAGGTTTAAGGACCATTTTGTCCATCAAGGCAATATAACGTGAGGTCTTTCTGTTGCTACATGACTGGGGATATTTACTGGCCTGGTCTAATTTTTTCTTTTTAGATCATACGACCGTTTATTGCCTACGTGCACAGCCAAGTGACCTCTCTGGTGGGTTAGATTAATTTTATATCAAAGTTGTAAACCCTGGGACAGAATTTGGCAAAAAGGGTAACATTATCCTTGCCATTTCTCTCTCTCGCTCTCTCACTCTTCTGACAGTGTGGGCAAATGAGATACTGGAGAACCATTCTATAGGCATTAAAAAGACATATGAATGGGTCTTAACAGCTAATCAAGCCTGAACTTTTACTAGAAGTGAAGATGACTAAACTGATGCTGTTGTGTTTTGGACATATCTTGAGACCTTGTGACTCACTCGAAAAGACAACAATGCTCAGCAAAAAGGAAGGCAGTAGGAAAGAGGAAGACCTCTTTACACATAGATGGCTTGAATCAAGGAAGCCATGTCACTGAACCTGCAAGACCCAAGCAGGGCAATTGGAGGGTTCTGGGAGATCTCCATTCGGAGGGATGCTATAAGCTGAAATTGAATTGAAAGCAAACAGCAACAATAACTACACAACAGGACCTTAGCATTCTTGAGCCTAGTGGCCCAGTCACATATGAAATGTTCGAGTTGCTTTTCCACTTATGATGACTCCATGAATTTCATAGGTTTTTCTTAGGCAAGGAATACTCAGAGATGGTTTTGCCAGCTCTTTCCTCTTAAATACAGCCTGTAGCACCTGGTATTCATTGGCAGCCTCCCATCCAATTACTAAACGGGGCTGACCATGCTTAACTTCGAAGATCAGACTGGATCTGGTGCCTTTTAAGGTATTTAGACTCTAGAGAGAGGTACACACACAAGCCCACAAGGGAGTAATACAAATACAAATAATACAAGGGAGTAATACAAATAAATTAAAACATTGGACTGGTACTTGGAAAACCTGTTTTAGTCCCCACTGATCCACAAAATTCACTCAGTCACTTTTTCAAAGCCTGATCTACCTCATAGGGTTGTTATGAGGGTGAACTGGGGAGGAGGATTACCATGGAAAGCTTGCTGGAAGAAAGTAAGGATATAAAGGTAAGAAATGTAAGAAAGCAAGGATACAACTGTAATGTAAAGTGTTTGTTCCTGTAGCTCTGTTCACCTGTCCTGGCTATGGCATTGCTTACCTTCCTCAAACTGAAAATAAAATAGATGAGCATCAGCTGCACTGTTGTTAATAGCATGCATACACTTCATTGTAAAGTGCAGCTTCAACCCAAGGCAGTGTTATACAATAAGGCTCATAACAATCCTATTATTCTGTGAAATCAGACAGGCTTATGTCTTACTGCTTGCACCACTGTCAGGCCAAGTTTTTTTAAAGCCGATTTTCTATTTGCACAATTTCTCCATCAGAAATCTCACACCAAAAGAAAAAGAAAAGAAAATGCTTCCCTGTACTTTGCTCTGCCACAGGTATCTTTTCACACGCGCACACACACCCCGTTAGATGCGATGAGTTTTAACATTTGTAATGGAACAGACAGCTCAACATTAGACTGGCACAGAACATTCAGCAATCAGCAATGTGTTGAGAGAATAAGAATTAATGTGTATTTAGTGCAAAATCATTTGGTCAGAAGAACTGTAGAAAAGGGTTGCAGGACTGAGTGTAGTTGATGTCAAGAAATCCAAATTCCATAAAGATGATCTCACAAGTACCCCTTTATCGCTTACATCAGTGGTTCTCAACCTGTGGGTCCCCAGATGTTTGTGGACTTCAGCTCCCAGAAGCACTGAGCATTGACCATAGTGGCTGGGGCTTCTGGGAACTGAAGTCCACAAACATCTGGGGACCCACAGGTTGAGAACCACTGGCTTACATGTTTTAAGTAAACTTCTTGCCATAGAACAAAAATGCCAAAATGGGTAGAAAATGATGCAGCTTCCTAGATTTATGCTGCAATTTTAACTGAATTATGTTTGAGGCACACAGCCGTAGAACAACCCTAACTTTTGGGAAGTAAGGCATGGAACCGTGACCTAAGCTGAACCAATCTATATTTGTGAATCTTTAGCAATGCTGCCTCCTATGGGCATCTGAAGCAATATTTGGTTCTTAAAATTATTAAGAACCATGGAGATAAGAGACAGATTTAATTATCACATGGATTTCTTACCCCTCTTCCATTTTCCAGTTGGCTGCTACTTCACATGCATTTCTTGTGCCACTCAGTATATTCATAAAAACAATAAATGATAAACAACAATAATAATGCAGTATGCTATGTAGGGTTGCCACATCTCAGGGTCGTAACTGAGGTTTCAGAAATTTGCTGTGCTCCTCCAGGCCATCACCACCATATCCGCCCACTCCCAGCTGGCACGAGGGCTCACTGGCTCATCTTGTAGTTGTCTGTACATTCCCTGGGCTTGCACAATATGTGCACATGAGTAAGCCTGGAGTGAGGGACTGCGGAGTCAATGTACTTCTTAAGCCTATGATGTCATTTTGACCCTGGGAGGAAATGAAATGCAAGCATTGTGATTTGTGAGCTTTGTTGCACACATGCTCGCAGCATCATGTGATGTCCTGGAACCATTGGTGATTCTTCTGCAGGCCCCAGCAGCAGTGTAAGGTCTACAGGAACTCCCCACATGTCATGTGTGATGTAGGCAAAGCTATACAGGATGCAAGGGGCAGGGGTTATATAA
The DNA here is from genome assembly GCA_948472985.1 of Iguana delicatissima. Taxonomy (NCBI): domain Eukaryota; kingdom Metazoa; phylum Chordata; class Lepidosauria; order Squamata; family Iguanidae; genus Iguana; species Iguana delicatissima. Next base: position 1,115,477 of record CAOKZL010000948.1, read on the forward strand.
TGCAAGGAGCCGTATATAATGCAGCTGTCCAGTTCACTTTTCTGCCTGCATAAACCTCAAAAATGTCTTCTGTCCTGCAACACTGAGCCAGATCACTCTGTTAATTATATTTATTGATTAATCAAAATATTTATATCCTGCCTGATATCATAGGATCTTGTAGCAGTGTATGACATAAGTTCAAATATAAATAATATAAAACAATAAAAAATAATGTAAACAAAGTAAAATAATCTTAACTATTTTTAAAAAAAGCTTTAAAGGGAGTTAGGTTTTTACCCAGATTGTCAGCCCATATGCCCAAGTTCTCTTCATACCTGGCCCAGCAATCAGCTGTCTCAGAAGCTGTTCCAGCCTCGCTTCCAACCGTTGCATATCTTATCTACTATCAAAAGCACCACCCTGTAATGTCACAAGGACCCAACTCTGTGACATCAAGTGTCCCCTCTGTGATATCATAATGATCAATTTGCTGGTCACCCAAAAACTGTGGTGCTACTAACCTGCCAAACCTAATTGTTTCCCTTTTTCTGCTTTGGCACCCAATTATGTGGGAAAATGCAGTGCTGCTCACAGGTGCTACTCTATTAATAATGGAGCATCCATAGAGAAAAGAGTGATCTCCTGAGAATGAGGTTTTAGATGAGTGGATGTCTACACCATCCCTCATCTAAAGATCCACACATATAGAGGATAGTCCAGACTTTAAATCAGCTCCACACACTTCTGCTTCCTGTAACTCCAATGTAAGCATAACCATCTACATGATTGTAAACGAATGATGTAAGTCTTCATATAGTACCTTCAGGCTGCAAAATAATAATCAGAACAAAGTGAGAAAACTCTCTGTGGAGAAAATGCATCCAAGAACAGAGAGAACTCTATATGTTCATCTGTGTGTCTAGCAAATGTAATGACATTTTTAGAGCCAAGTGATACCAGCAGTTTTAATAACCAGAGGGCTTCCAGTCCTATCTTGGTACACGACAGTCTGTAATAATTATTTCATCATGCCAGATACAAACTTGTAATATTAACTCATTCATCCTTCTGTGAACGACACACACAAAATCTCAATTTGAGACAAAGCTGAAAAGTATTTGCAACAGATTTGTAGAGGCTGTGCTTGAAGTCCTTATTGTGCACTGAAAATTCTGGGTACCATAAAAATCTCCACATACCTCAGAGTAATTCAGATAGCTACCTTGTGACTCCCTGGAAGACTTTGCTTTTGAACAAGTTTGTCTGCACTTTTGAGAATGGCACTGTAGTGGAAATCAATCACCATTTTCTGTGCTGCAATGGCTGCTCCTTAATTGCAACAATAACCTCAAAATGCCACTGTGGTGTTCCGTCAGGTTTTAATTTTCCCCCTCTTCAGCTGTAATAGCCCTACGTGTGCTAAGAAATTTATTGTAGCAATTGACTTAAGAAATTAGGCTCTTATGCAGTTGATGGCACAGCTAAAATCTTCATGAACTACGGTGGAACTTAGTTCTCTTTCTTCTACTTAGGAAGTATGTTAAAGTGAGTATTCTCCAGGTTCTTGCAGAAGTTTCTAACTACTTAATCCCAACTGCTATATAGAATAGGCAGTTCTTAACTATGAGGAAGCAAGTAATAGTATATTTGGTCTCAGTTTGTAGCCTTACTGTTAGAAACAAATTATGCAACTTTGGTAGCAAGCTCATATACATTTTAAAATGTATTCAGATAACAGTGATAGAAAAGAAAGTCTCCTTGTTTCTGTAACTGTAGTGAGAGACAGAAAAATCAGTATGTGTGGGAAAAAATGTCAGCAGTTTCCAATTATCCTGAGACTAAAGCTGTGATAAAACATCACAGCAAAAAGACTTCAACTAGAGACATAGAACTAAGCATAATGGCCTTTTTTTAAAAAAAAGTTCTCGAGTGTATGAATACTGAAATTTTAGGTATAATTAGTTGTAATAATGATGGAAAAATGGAATTGTATGCATTTCTTTAATCTTTCTCTCACATCACCACATTTGGTGCTCTTATCTCAACACATTTGGTATATTGACTGGCATCCAATTGCTAATGACAAGTAGAGTAGACCCATTCAATGAATTGTTGAATGGTAAGTCAGCATTTGTGGAAGTCCCATTGATTCAATGAGCCTGCTGTACTTAGGACTAGAAACTGAATGTAGTCCATAGTCTCTTTGTAAGAAGGCTTTAATCTTATGTACACTTTCTAGGAACTAATCCTAATGAATACTTTATAAATGTCTGCATATCTATTACTCACAGTGTGGGATTCTACACTTTAATGCAGAGGAAAAGAGAAGTTGATTCAGAATTTGTACCTCTGTCAGCACAGATTACTGTGCATTTGCCTAGACATCACGTGACAAAGAGAATTTCATTTGATTTAATTAAGGAAGTCTTTCAGCAAGGATAACCTGATTATGGCTTAACGAATGAATCTAGCACTGTTAGCTAAATGTATAGCAGCTACTCCAAGAATGTTATTTGGAAGCAATGACATTTGTTCTAGATTTTTGCCTTCACATGAAAAACTTAAAGATGTTCCTCACATGGAAAGAAGTAATTTGGGAGTCACCGCACCAATTGACTCAGATGATTGCAATGCACAGAGGAGAAACCAGACCAAAACAAAACAAGAACACACACACACACCCCACATACAGTTGTTTTACATACACAACTTGCTTTTCTTGAACAATCCAGACAGCTTCGGTAACCATGCCCAACTTTATTGGAAAGTTCTTTATAGAGCCATTTTTATTCACTCCATACATGCTCTATACTTAAAGGATATTGTGAAAATGACCTTTAAAGTCATTACTTGTATTTGCACCACTATATCACCTTAAGCATACCTGACAGGCTTAAGCCAAGCAGGATTGGCCATGGTTAGCACTTAGATGTGATAGCACCAGAGAACATGAAGGAGTTTTAGGCAGAACTAAGAAAGAATACTTCCTGAAGCCCTAGCATCACAGCAAGTTGACAATATTGGGCTAAGTGGACCGATAGTCTGACTCATTATAAGGAAGCTAATTTTAGTTCTTACTTTTAGTTTTGAGGGGAAAAGAACTGGCTAGTTCCTGCTGTCATTATAATTTTTTAAATCAACTCTTTAGTGTTTCTTAAAAGTAACTAATTGGTTACCTTCCTTAAAAAATCTGAATACTATAAGCCACTTACCTGTGGTACAATACAATCTTTTCTCCATGTATCTTGCTGTAGCCTCTATATCCATAACAGAGCTTGAGGAAGTAGTATAACTTTGTGCTTCCAATTAGCAGCACAACTCTTGTGGAACATTCCTTTTTTTAAGGAACTTTCATTCCACCTCCTCTTACCACCATCTTTTAATATGAAAAGTCAAGCAGATATCCATAAAAATTACAGAGGGCAGGAGCTATAGAAGGAAAATTGAAGGCTGTTTCTTATCATGTCCTTCCCTCTTTTTCTGTCAGGAGGTTAACTCTCTCTCTTCCTCTCTCTCTCTCTGTGTATGTATACATATATATTCGTAGGCCTATGATTAATTTTAATTGTATTTCAGGTTAATGCTGAAAGTGGTATGCTATGCTTTTAATCTGTATCGGTTTCAATGGAAGTTTCTTTGAAGTTAACTTGGGCCATTTCTGCACAACATTGCTATACCACCATAGCACCAGGTTGTTTATGGTTCAGGAGCTGTGCTACCACACAACGTTGTCACTATCCAGCTGCTATCCCATCCCAAAGCATTGCCAAATCTCTGTATTTTATTCCCAGAAAAAAAACATGAAGCACCTCCTTTACTGCTTTAATCCTATCAGCCGGCTCACTATAGAACCATATTAGTGCTTGATAGTGCTTCCTATGATCACAGATCCAGCAGTGGGTGAGCTATGGGTATGCCCAGCTTGTCCCTCCCTCAGTGACCCTCATGGCTGGTAACTTCAAAATCCATCACCTCTTCATGCTAAAGTTTTCCTTTGAATTAAAACTTTTTTTATTTTTTTAAATACATTTTAGGTATTATAAAATGCAAATATAATAGTGTACTGGTGTGTTTAGTATGGCTTCCAAAGAAAAACAAAAACAAAAAAACCCCATCCAATCAGGGGTGGTAGGGCAAGGTGAAGGTGGGAAAAGGGAGTGGCCAAGGACACTGTAGCGCAGAAGGAACACCTATGGCATTACTGCTATTCATCATCTGAAGGCAGGAGGTTGCAGAAAACAGCATTCTTAATCTGCTACCATCGTGCAAGCGGCAATGTTGGGATTGTAACAGTATATAGTGCTAATGGTGTCTAGTGCAGAAATGCCCTCTTCTGCATTTGGGGTGAACAAGAAGTTATGCTTGTGTAAAGCACTGCATATTATTTTGCAACATACACTTTGTCAAGACATTTCAACACTTTGACCCACTTTACAAGTAAGAGTTTCTTACTAGCCATTACGTGGCTTCACCTATGAGTCTGCTTACATATAAGTATCAGAGACTGTTTATGCTTTTCTTTCCCAATGAATGCATCCCTCTATGTGTTAATAGCCAGTTCTGCTTGCTTAAGATGTCATGGCACTTTCACAACAAAACTTCAACATAAGGTCAGTAGCGGTTTCTCCTACTCTTCCAACAAAACCCACCATTCTTCCCCACTCTGTCATTCGTCTTTGCCTTAACACTTTTTTCAAAGTGTGAAAATCTTTATAGGCGTTGCTGTAAGATAATGAAGGGGGAAATTGCTGTTATGATTTTTTTTTTACTGTTTCAATTCAGTAATGCTATTCTCTTATGCACTCTTAATACCTTTTCCCTGAGGAATAATGTGTCATTCTTTTTCTAAAACAAACTGTTGGGCAATTCCTTTTGGGTAGTTCCTAACTAGTCTTGAATATTCTGCAAGATTCCAGTTTTTCAGAAACTCCTTTTAAAAATGTAAGTGCCATAAACAAAAGTGTGGGGAGAGTCACGTCCTTGAGAGTGTCAAAAAAGCCCATCTGCATTTTTAAAGATGGATGGAAGGAAGTGTTACGAAGTCTTCCTATGCGTACTGCTTCAGATGTAAATCATTTATTTCTAGGAGCCCTGGTGGCGCAGTGGTTAAATGCCAGTACTGCAACCACAAGGTTGTGAGTTCGATCCTGCCAGGCTCCAAGGTTGACTCAGCCTTCCATCCTTTTGCAGGTCGGTAAAATGAGTACCCAGCTTGTTGGGGGCAATTAGCTAAAATACATTGTAAACCGCTTAGATAACACTAGTTGATAGGCGGTATAGAAATAAATAAATGCTAATGCTAGGCAATTTGTGTAGCATTAACTGCAGCCTTATGATCTGGGATTGCACTAATGGCAACTTGTGGAAAGAAACCATAGATACTCTTTAAAAACAGAAATACTGATTCAGAACTCTCTCTAGGATCTCATTTGCATTTGATATGCATACACATACTTTCCAGATGTCTTAAGGTTCCACTGTAGACATTCCACTTTTCTCACAATATTGAATCACTGGATATAATGCTATTCTTTATCAAGCTATTGCTATGTGTTATTACACCACAAACTATTGTTTATCATACATTGTATATTACTAATTGTGTCCAAAAACCCTGCACCATCTTTGTTGACATAATTTTCTTGTATTCTCCTCTATCATGCTTATTTTAGTAATTTTTGAGATTCTTACTGGAAATCTGTTGGTGTCTTACAGCAATGTAATGATCTAGAGTTCCAAAATAGTGCAGTTTTTGAAGGGATGTGGAGGAAGCGGGGGAAAGTCAGAGTATGCCATTACACGTTGGGAGGGAAAGCTGACCTGCCATTTACAAAGAAACTCAGGATCTACCAAAACAGCTTTCTTTCCAAGTAATGACAACTTTCTGTGTTATGTTACTTTGTCACTGCTTTTCTCTGTTGTTTTCCCTTCATGATTTGTTTAATATGCTTTTGTTTCATTTAAATTATTTTATTGTTTTTACTTGAGAGTGTTTTTTTAAAAAAAATGCTTATATTGTTATAATTGCACACTGTTATTAGATCTGATGATATTATGAAAATAAAAATATTTTAATAAATAAATAGATAAAATAATGCTACGCATTAATGTTGGGGTAATTAGTTTGTCTGATGGTTTCTTATGGCCAGCTTGTTTCTAACTCTATAGACAAGGTAGTGTAATACAAAAAACTACCAGTTAATCTAAATTAATCTTCCAGTACCCCAAGGCCATAAAATACCATTGGTAGGGTGCTGTCCTATGTCATATCACTATTGCATGATGGAATGGAAACTATCAGAATACATTTTTTAAAAACGATGTAACCATGTACCCATGGAAACTTCCTCCATAAATCTTGTAACTGCAGGCACATGGGAGAGGTGGGTGGTAAAAAAGATTCCTTTCCTGGATATTTTAATCTGTCCATGGCTATAATTAAAGTAAAATTGGACACATTATTGTAAATTAAAAAATAATCTATATTTTGGACATGAGAAATTCTCCCAACCCCAAATTCTGCTTAGCAGTTGAAATCTGAGGGACTCCTGCATTTCCAAATGAAAGTATCATTTGAATGAATATATATATGTACATTTAAATTTTGAAAAAAAATTATATTGGAAAACAAAAACGTATTTTGTCACAATTTTTCATTTAATACTGAGGTTGACACATATGCAACATTATGATGTAGTGACAAGAAAGGCAATGCAATTCTAGGCCTCATCAACAGTACTATAGTACACAAATCAAGACTGATATCTATTCTGCTTTGGTCAGGCCTCACCTAGAGTATTGTATCCGGTTCTGGACAATACATCAAACTGAACACGTATAGAGGAGGGCAACCAATATGCTAAAAAGTCTGTAATCAAACCCAGTGAGGAATGGTTGAGAGAGCTGGGTATGTTTAGCTTTGAAGAAGAGAAGATGAGAGGTAATATGGTAGCTACCTTTAAATATCTGAATGTATTCATGTGGAGGTAGAGTGAGTTTTTCTGCAGCTGCAAGAGGGAAGACCTGAATAATGAATAACAAGAAAGGAGAAATTAGGAAGAATTTCATGGTGAAGACTTCCTTGGAATTTGGTGGACATTTCTTTGCTGGAATTTAAAAACAAAACAAAACAGAGGGTTGATGACCACTTCATTCCAACTCTATGATGCCACAATTCTATTATTGTTAATCTGCTTACATCATATATCACAAAATAGCAAAGCTGCATTTGGATTTGCAATGCCCCTATGAGACAAATGTTCAATTTCAAAGAGTCATTCTTAGGGGAAATTATCAGTTTTTCCACATTGTAACATTAGCCTTTTATAAGGGTGACTGTTATACTCTGAGTGAAAATATAAAGTGTATATCGAAGAGGAATACTGCCAGTTTTTAATGACAAACAAGTTTCCATATTATATATGAAACAACTCATCCCTACTATGTTGATGTCTCATTAGTTTATGGACCTGACACCCTCCAGGGATTGTCACTCACAAATTCGCATAATGTTTATGAGCACTAGATTTTGCATTTGGATCTGTAATATAATCGACAGATGTGGGAGAATCTTATGTACACAGAAAACTCCCTGGTGATTACAAAGCTGTAGATGCTAAAAGAAGAGGGAAAACTGACACAGAACAGCTCTAAACAATATTAAAATGCATCAGATGAAAGGAATTGGTTTGAAGGCATGCTAACTGAAATACACATTGTGTGTACAATTTTAAATTTTAGCATTAATTTGACTGCAAAATCCTCTCTCCAAATCAGTTTTTCTCTGGGAAAATTGTGCAGGTTTTCCCCCTGGCCCTAAATCCTACAGAATTTTATTCAGAACCATGACTTAGTGGTATTCTTCACTAAGGGAAATAGATATATTTGTATTCTTGCAGTTATAGTCTGGGGTGGGAAACACATTGGCCTCTAGATATTGTTGGACTGAGGCTCCCTGCTTGCTTCAATATTGGCAGCCCAGCAACATCAGGAAGGCCACATGATTCCCTACCCTCCTATAGAGAATATATTTGCCTGAGAAGATTTATTTAATTTAAAACATTGGTTTAATATCACATATAATTATAGCCAACACACACTATTATAGTCTGTTATTTAACTGCCTCAATCAATCAAAGCAAAGGCCATAATGAAAGTTCATGGGTTAGAAGTCAATGCTAAATTATTAATATGAGTAAATATGACAAATCCAAAATATTTCATTACAACAAGAGCTCAGAGCAGAAATTGGTTGGCAGTTATGAGCAGCACTACGGAACTCTTGGTTTTTAAAGTTCCAAATTAAGTATAACCATATAGATGTCTATTCAAAACTGAGCCCCACTAAATTCAATGGGATTTACTCCTAGGTAGGTCTATAAGAACTTCAGTCTAAATTATTGGGCACATGCAACTACTTTTTGAGATGCATACATATCCTTACAATGCTGCTTGAAAATGTAGGTGCTGGGGTCAAAAGAAGGCAACACTGGTCAATGGCACAATGCTTGCTTTTACTTCTCCTGGTGAATCATTCATTATGATACCTTGCCTTGTTTATAAATCTGGAGCTTTTGTGACAGCTGGGACATCAGTAGGGATAGCTGCTGTTTTATCTATTGGATGGTAGGTGGCTGCTGCCAAATGAGAAGAACATGCTTCCTCCATAATAGTTCCCTGGTTCTTGGCCAGCCCTTCTCATGTGAAGCTACAATAAGGTCAGTGAACTGTAGGTTTCCAGTAGCAAGGAAGTACTGCATGATTTTAAGGCTATAATTCAGAAGACTGGGCTTTGAATAGGTATGGTGTTATAAACTTCAGTAGCATCGGTAATCACAAAAGCTGCTGTAGATCAGTTGATCAGCTGCCCAATACTGCTGTGTCCAATTCTCAGTTGGGCTTGAGAAGAAAGCATTATTAACTGGCTGGACATCTTTGGTACAATTTGTTCTTGTACAGATAAGGCTGTGAATACAAATATTCTCTGAACTGGATAATTAATTATATAGGTGAGATCTTAGTTAATAATAAGTAGGAATCTGTATTGAAGAAAGACTCTTACCAGTCAGGGTCCACATCTTATCTTCTATGAAACCAGCACCTTTTTTTTCCCCCATTGCCAACATGGCAAGTTGAAGTGTATATATTCAAGACATTATTATTGTTATTGCACAAGCATCCCTTTAGCGTTGTTGTTGTTTATTCACAATTTAGCATTTAACCAGGTTAGCTCAGAATTTCACCTTAATAAAACCTCATTAATTTAACCATATTTACAATCTGATGCCTAAATTCCTGCAAAACAAAAATTAGGAAAGGGAGATAAAGTAAGGTGGGAAGAGACACATCCGCTCAGCTGGGGGTCCACCTCAGTCATTGGGCCATGTGCTGACCAGAGCCTCTGCCTGGTTCTATTAGTGTAGTGATGTTTGGAGAACTAAGCACATGAAGCCAGGATGCTGTTTAAGCTGTTTAAGCATGAAGATGGGATACCTCTGACCAAGTTCTTGTTTTGGTCTGTTACAGCAAAAGCCCTTGGGAAGTTGGGTCGAAAGTAGTGCAAATTTGGATCCCATTCCTTCAGGATTGGGGCTGCCTTGACAGTGGTGGCAATGGGGGGGGTCCCTACATCAGTTATAAAAAGTTTGGGCATTGGGCATCAGGCAGTTTGAAGAGATTATTTGCCCCCTGACTGTGTGATCAGAGGGGGCATTGTATATAATTCATTGTTATTTCTTTCAGGCTCCAAGAAAGGGCCCAAGCCATCATATCTGGACACATTTATATCTACTTAGCAGCCAGTCAGGCCTTGGAAGCTGCATAGAGTTCCCGGCTGGGGATGTTATCAACCACCATTGTAAAAGGAATTGGTGAAGGGGCATAATGTGATCCGGCCAACTCCCATTATTGTTACTATACAATATGTATACTATACTCATGTTGTTATGGTTCATTTTGGGGGTAATGATTGGGGCTGATTAAAGAGAAGGCCTTAATCATTCATGCAGAGGAGGACATGGCACCCTTGCAGAGATCCTGTCCAGAGATGGTTTTGGTTTAGTCTAGCCTTCTCCCTCAGAGGAAGTGGATAGTGGATGGTGACCCACATTACCTAGACAAGGCATGCAATAAGGTTAACCAGGAAATGAAGAAATGAAGAATGCCATGGTCATAAGTCTGAGGATATGTCTGGCTCATCCAGACATCAGATGAGATAATCCTGAATTGTACAACAGTGATAGCATGCATCTATCAGATGTAGATAATGACATCTTCATTAAGGATGATCAGTGAAGCCTTATGGTTGTCTTGGGTGACCTGATGGGGTCTTGGAGCTCAGGTAAGCCTTGCTACTCCACACAAGTCAAGGAACCCACTTTCACCAAAAGGTATCCCAAGGATGCCCACTGGTAACTCTACCACACTATCCTGCTACTGTGTAGCAAGGCTCAGTAGCAGGATAGTGTGCTATAGTTATCAGTGGGCATCCTTGGAATACCTTTTGGTGAAAGTGGGCTCCTTGACTTGTGTGGGGCTTGGATATGGGAATGGGAATGAGCTGTATGGTATCCCAGGGTCTTTTTGTCCCCAAGATTTTGTATCAAGAGGCTTGGGTGGTCCCAAGAGGGTCTTTCTGATCACAGTGACCAGTTGGCCATTATCAGTATCAGATTCTGGGGGACATTCAGGCCAAGGTGCTAGCCCAGGTACAGTAAAGGAGGTTATCAAGAAGGACCTCTGGCCTCCAATGAATTCTGTACTAATTAGGCCTCACTGCAGAAATTGTGTGTCAGTTTAATATACGTAGTGCTTAGTTTACCCTGACACTTATATCTGCTTCTTTATTTCTGTGTTTGTGCACAATGCTATATCAAACAAGTAATGAATAATAGCAGACTCCATGGAACATTAAATTCATTCCATTGCAACTTTTACTCTGTTTTGTTGCATCCATCCTCCTTTACTCCAGTGGCTTCATTGCTTAACATGCAATCTTTGCAATGAGTTCTGTAAAACAGACTTCAGATAGACTTTCCTCAAAAAGCTAAACTTTCCACTACAGTCATAACACTTTTCTTTAGTCTTTTTTTGTAAGAGTTCTTCCCCATCAAAGCATCCTATTAGATGCCATATTAATCCTGCTCTTAAAACTCAGGTAAGAGTGTTCAACTCCTTCTGCCTACTTCCAAATACCTTTTTCCTTAAATCAGGTCTAGCAATATTAGACACTAGGAAGCTTTAGATTTATGTTCCCAAAACTAAAAGGACCAAAATTTTGCGAACTCAGCCGGGTTTCTTGCAGAAGAATGTTCTGAATGAGCATGACTGGGTTGATCATACACTTCTAGATTTGAGAGGTTCTATGAAGTAAAAAAACTGATGGTTAAATCTCACATATTTATAAGAATGCCAGTTAACAAGACCAGACTATCCTTACTTGGGATAGCAGTGAGGAAAGCTCTCTGATATAAATTAACCAGCTAGTCAGAGAGAAATGTATTTTCTCTGGCTGTGTTTACCTCTCCTATTATTCATAGCTTAAATGATAAAATAACTAGCCAATCGGCTATTCTAAACAAAAAGAGTGGTGTGAAAGCATATTTTCAAATAAAACCAAGGATTTTTCAAAGCTTTGCCACAAATGTACAAATGACAGGCACTCAAGATAGTGGTGTTCATTTGCATACAAATATAGGGCTCATATTCTATTCCAATTTTTTGCACATGAACAACATTAAAGGAAGATCATTAAAACATGATAATCCAGGAAAAACTGTATGTTTCATTTGTTTTATTATTTATTAAAGTACTTATATGCCACACAGCACATGCCAGGGTCTCAAGGTGGCATAAAACAAACTCAGACAGTTCCGAACAGTATATTGAGATGAGGTTATCTACTTCTCGAGTGGGGTGGGAAAATCCAATGCTTTTGTGAATATCTCTTTGTGTTGAACTTTCTTGGAAGCATCTGGGTAGTTTGTTTTTAGTAAATGGAAACTAGCATTCAAAATTCCTTCCGGAATTTGAATTACATCTTTTCTGTAAACATTTCCTTCTTTAAGAAGAACAAGTTCTTTTAAAGAAGTTGTTTGGGGGTCATGTTTATAGTATAAATTAGTTCAGAAAACTTTTAAGGCCAAAAGTTTAAGAACATTTCTTAAAAACAGAAGCTTTAATTTGTAACATGACAATTTCCATTGTGGAAAAAAGGGAAGTTTTCTATTCTAATAGGTTTCTATTAAAAAAAAATCAGTGTCTCCCATTCCAATTCTACTCCACTTACTCAAGCAACTTTGCCCATTCAAGATTCCCTCTCGTCCACTACTTTACAGACTTTGTGCCCTTATCATATGCAAATGAAAGAAAGTTTACTTTACTTTACTGTTTACTTTAGTGGGAGCTTTTTTCATATGCAAATTTAAGAAAAACAGCCCAGTCCAGAGCCACTAGAGGTGGGAGGGTGGGGAATTCTATACCTCACATACTACTGTCTCAATTTGAATGCTTTTTTTTCCAGCTGCATACAGAGACTGTGAGCATACCACAAAGGAAAAGAAAATACTTTTGGAAAGGTTATTTATTTTAAATTATGCTCCATAAATAGGTAAAAGCTCTCTGAACATAGCTTATTCTGCAGTAAGATTCCTGGTGCTGCAAAGAATGTTTTGGATAGCCAGCCTTGGAAGCTCTTGCCTCATCACTGAGCACCAACATGAAGAGGTTGCATGCTGTAAATGTAATTGGGTCACCCCATAGGGTCTGGGGTGTCGTTAAGCCCTTAGAAAGGCTTAGGTATGGCACTATACCATTAGGTCAATTCCTTGTGGTCATGCTGCTGTAAGGGGTAATTTATAGAATGTATCCAGACATGCTACCGTTCTGTTTTTCCATGCTGATTTATTGTTCCTGTCTTGTTTAAGCTTCTTGGCATGCTGCCAGAAGCCCTTTTATCTCAGTGTGTTCTGCTGAATAAATCTTATCACTTTGACTCTATGGAGCTTTTTTTAGCTTGCCTGGAGCTGCATGGTTGCAGCCAGATGTTGCTGCCCTGTCAGCAGTCTGCACATGCTCTGAGGAGCTACTTTGTGCTACCCTGACAGTTAACATACACTAAAAACACATAAAACCATTTAAAATACAAATATATCATAATTAAAATACATCATAAATAAAATAGACTGGGTAGGTCTGCTGGAAGAGATAAGTCTTTAGTTCTTTTTTGAATTTGGACAGCATATTTTGCTCTTGAATCTCTTCCAGCAGGTTATTCCACAGTTTAGAGGTGGCTAATGAGAAGGTCCTCAGGGTGACATTGCTAGTCTAGTCCTGGCCGGTTTAAGTAAATGGCCCCCAGAGGATTTGAGTGTACAGGGCAGACTGTATGGGAAGAGGCAATCCTGCAGGTAACTTGGACCCAAACCATGTAGGGCTTTAAAGGCAATAACTAACACTTTGTACTTTGCCCAGAAACTAATTGTCAGCCAGTGGAGTGATTTTAATATCAGCATGATATACTCACTCCTCATTGTACTTGTAATCAATAATCTCTCATGTATGAAATATAATATGTGTACAGCTGCAGGAAGGAAAAAAAGAGGACACCAGCATAGGAATGAAGTGAAGCAGAAGCTTCAGAAAGTACACTTGAGCACATTCATTAAGGCCTAGTGAATTTCAGATTTGAAGACTCTTCTTCAGGGGCAATTCAACAAGCTATTTGCTTTCGAAGATACTATGCAGAATCATTGAGCTAGCTCTTGATGAAACTGGTTCAATTGCCTTTGAAAAAGAGTCACTTATCAAGTTGAAATGTGTTGGATCTTAATAAACTGTTTCAAGTGCACCTTCTGAGATTTTATCTTCTCTTTGTTCAAGTATTACCATAGTAACACACCACTGCATATCATGCCAGAAAAAAGCTGCCTCTGGCAGTTTTTCACTAGCATGGTATCAAGATGCTTGCCACTTACATACACACAGTAAGGACTAAACACATGTTCAAAGCTTCATGGACTGAAAGAACAGGGAAAGGAAAAGTTAGAGTGCAAAAATTGCACCTGGTCATAGCTAGCATATAATGAAATCTCATTAATAATTAGGTAGTTTGATTAGAACTATGAATAAATTTCTGTAACTATGGTGGCTGCCCATTATAGTAAGATCTTTTCCTTAATAGCTGCATTACATAAGAAACTACTACTCTGTTTTTGATAATTGTTTGAAGATTCTCTTCATAAGTCCTGTTGCATCACTTTGAGTGCTACAATAGAACAAAGGCAGGAAATAAAGGCACTAAAGAATCAATCACACAAATAAATATTTGTCTTAATGGGGAGAAACTTCCATTAAAGTGTCGTAATTTTTGAATGATGGCTCTCACTTGTATTTGGTGTTCAGATTTCAGTGAGGTGTTCTTGTAATTTGGAAGGGCCTTTGAATTTTTAAAAAAATCAAATTTCCTATCTTATGGTGCAGTCCTCAGCCTCCTGACATGCCTGTTTTAGAACTGTGAACATGTCCATATGGAAGAAAAAAGAATGGTTGAGTGAGCAGTCCTTAGACAAAATGAGATCTAAAGGATGCAAAGTCCTTCCAGCCTTCAACCACATCTGACAGCACGGGGCTGGGGGTGTAATCTAGCCTGAGAGTTGGTATAAATAATTTCCTCCTTATTGTGTTAAAAGATTTGCAAAGACATTAAAAAAAAATCTCCTGCTCTACCATCCTGCCTTTAGAGCTCTCCAACACAGTCCTTAGGAATGGCATATGGTTAATTTGGCTATGACAGAACAATTATATGAGATTTTATGAACACTGGTGGGTTTATTTCCAGGAGTGAAGCTGGGGAAGGGTGTATGGCAGCCTAGCCTATCCACTGAGTTTGAAGTATTGGCCCAGCCTAGATAGTCCCTTTGATTTCAATGGGATGTATTCAGTTCAATGGGAAGTAAGCATGTACAAAAACATTCTCTGACATAAAATCCTCTGTATGTCTTAGGCTATATCACCCTAAGTTGTAACCTTTGGCCATATTGGTTGACCTGTCCAGATTTGACAGACTTGGTGAATAGATCTGGGAGCACTCCCTTCTCCTTTAATTACAAGATTATATGTCATGTGTTTAGTATTTTGATGGTGAAATTTCTTTAGATCCAACTTAATAAAGGTATATTCTTAGTCACTAAAACACTTCTAGAAACTGTGCTTCATCATATTTTGGGAGGGCACACAGACTGCAGGAATATAGCCTAAAATTAGATAGTTGAAAAAGAAACTTATGTAGGTTGACAGAATGAGGTTAATCCACCTTTCTACTTCACGCCATAATTAGAGGTCACAGCCAAAATACTGGCTTGACTTATGGTGTATTCTAGCACCAATTGTTGGCAGAATATCCACATATGAAGAATCAGCCTGACTACCGGTGAAATATAAACATTTTTGTTAGTTCCTTCTTCTTACATTCTTTCTAAGAGGACAGGAGTTTTTCAATCATTTTTGAATATAGTTAAACAAAATGATATATACTTTTGTGAACATTTTTTTTAATATCAAGAATGTGTATGTATAGATGCATTCTATACTTATGCAGCTATTCTATTGTTAGTAATTTTAATATGTGTTAGTTGACTATATAATATAACCCAGAAATATTAATTTAAAAGACAAAGTTGAAGTACCAGATTGCTAACCAATCTGGTAATATTACAAGGAAATTTCTGGACATATAGATTACTACCTATCAGAAGACACTGTGCAACTATTCTAACTCCTTGATTTTTTTTCTGAGATATGAAAAAAAATGGAGAGAACATGGTGAGAAAATGTGGGAGAGTTACAAACAGAAGATAACAGCATCTAGGTCCTGCCTCCTCCTAAATTTTGTAAATTTTGCAGGGTTATTCCACAAAGTAATATGATATAATGTCATTTTTTTCCATTTAGTGTTGTATTTTAGATTTATTGTGGATCAAACTTAGCAGTGTTGACTTGTGGTTTCCTTGTAAGTGGGGCAATAAATCTCCTGTGGTTCAAGCCTGCAATTTAAAGATGTTATCCAAGGTTCTGACTCTGTTTGGAGGGGCAGAGTTCAGCACTGTGGACAGCTCCATTAAGATCTGGACTAAAAACCGATGTGGATTCACAGCCCCATGGACATGGAAGACCTCAGCAGCTACTACTTTAATAATGAAGTACTTTGGAGGTACTTTCAAAATAGCAGTACCTTTAGAACCGGTATATGACATGTGAGAGATTTATGTGTAGTGTTGGGGTTGTGCTTGTATCATGAGGAAATGCTATTTTTGATCACTGAACATCTACAATAGCTCACAAAGAAACTTTTCTTGTTGGTTTTGCTGACACTGTTTAAAAGAAATCCATGAATGCATTAACAAATCCTGATTCCCATTGCAATCTATTTATTATTTTCAGAAAGGTGGAAATACCACAAACGTTTTGCATATTTATGTTGCTTCATGGAATACTAGAAAATGGCTGAAACACAATGGATAGCAAGAATTTCTGGAGAGGGAAAAAACAGCAGTGAAAGGGGAACATGATTCCTGGTAACAATGACACAATGGGGAACATCAAAGCTGTGAATCCAGGCTTGGTTTTCAAACAGTCAGAAAAAGAGTAGTCAGAAAAACAGTCAGAAAAAGAGTACTCCAGGCAGATGATTAGAATGGCAGCTGGGAGCAGAAAAGAAACAGAAATACATCAGTTTGTCAGTAAGCTAGTAGTTATTCTGTATCATCTTAATCAAAGTGTCATTGGAAGAAAGTAGTTTCATCTCTTCTACATGATTACTCTAAAAACTAAGCAATGTATTTTGGAAACCTGCATGATACTGTAGACCAAATTAATTCCTGTAGTAGGCCCATGTCAAAGAAACTATTCTGACAGATTTGGTCACGTTTGCATGACAAAAGTAGCAGACTATCAACCAACTAAAGACAGGAGATTTAAAGGTGTTTTCTACCAGTAATTTTAGTATTCACAAAGCAAACTTCTATCATTGCTTACCCTTGACAATGTGATGTTGACTTTTTATATCATGTCTTTTAAATATATAGGATTTTTATGTGTGATATATGAAAGAACCATACATACTCTGAGAACAAAGTCAAGGCAGACTTTCAAATAATATCAGAATAGTGGCACTAGATTTTATTTAAAACAATTGGAGTAGTGCGGGGAGAGAAAGAATGTTGCTTAAAATGTCAAACAAGCTTGAAAGGAAGCATTTTGAAAAATGTTAGCAAACTTTCTTAGAAAGTATGTGATGGCAGTTTTCTAGCCAGATCAGATCCACTGAAAATAGAATAATTTATCATTCTATTTGTATTTCAGTGAAATGTTCTATATCCTTACTTAGAAATAAGTTCCATTGTGTTTAATTGTGCTTGTTCTCATATAACTGCATAGGTTACTAGTATATGAGTGTCTAATGGCTTTTGTTCAGGAATACGTCTTTCTGTGAGAGGAATATTGCTTACAGAAAGCATAATAGAACTATTCTCATGGTCTTACATATGTAACAACTAAAAAAAAATATTTAACGTGATCAAATAATAAATATTAATAATATATTTAGCCAACCACCTTGTTCAGTTCAATAAAATGAAAAAAAAGATTAATTCACCTTTTAGATTCTTGGATTTTTATGCGTAGCTATTGTTGTACATTTTTTTTTCTACAAAGGAACGCATGTAATTATTTTCTTTATATTTTTGCATTCTTTATTCCAGCACTGAAATTGTTAAATTTGTCTCATCTCTTCTCATTACTTAAATATGTTCTAGGTAAATCTACTTAGCTGTTGTGCTTTGTGGTCAAAGTGGAAATTGATGCTAGGGTATAATAAGCAATTTAATTTTTAATGAGTTTATCCAGGCCCAAGGTTATAAGAAAGGTTATAAGGTGCAAAAATAATCCAAACAAAAACCAACATCAGATTCTTACCTCCAGGCACTAATGACCATATCCCAAATATGACCAAGGTGGAATGATCTTAGCAGAAAAACATTTAATATCCCAGTGGCATATGTTATTTAAGAACTGCTGGTAAGAATGAGCAAGGAATAGTATATTAAACAATACGGGGACACATAAAAGCATGTGAGATTTGTTTATTTAATAGGAATCACCTAAGCAATTTGTTGAATTTCAATTTCTACAGTCTATGTTCAAAGGTTACAGTGTAACTGCTGTAAACTGTGCATTATCTGTAACATCTTTAAAGGAGAGCACATCCTTTGGAAAGATATGTTTTCCAAAAGAATTTCATTGTAAACAAATGAATACATGCCTAATTATAAACTAGTACAATAGAATGTGCTGTTTCCCTCAAGAGTGAAAAGCCAAACTAAATTTCTTGTTTTTACCGAATCATCAAATTAAACTGGATAGAGTATAGCTCTTACCCAGTTCATTTTCTGCTCCTAGCACGCAATCATGGTCCATAAAGGTGCCACATTAAGAAAAAAGAATAGATTTGGCAGTTTGTGGGTCCGTTTCTGCAGGGGTGGCAAAATCAGGCTTCCTTTAACTGTTACTCCAAGTTCTCCTACAAGTTGTTCCAGTTTTATGAGAGCTCTGCTAGAGCTCTGCTGAAAGAATAGGGTCCTGCAAGGGGAGAATTCCCATACAACTCAGAGCAGCAGTAAAATCAAGAGCTGATCCACCTGCAGCCACTAAAAATGAAGAGGAGAAACGGCACACATTATATACTTAAATTAAAACAAATCACGTCTGGAAAGGTAAGGTGTCACCACATCAAAAAAAAATCTTGGGTTTTCCCCTAACCTGTGAAAGATGGCTGGTACTATCATTCTAACAGTTATTTTGGATTTCATGAAAGGGCAGCACATTATTATTTATTTACTCAGTTATAATTGCTTTTTCTTTCAACTGTTTGGAATGAAGAGAGACTTTTGGTATCATAACTCCCCCTCTGGAATCCAAGGAATCCAATGCAAAAGAGTTGGATTGCAAGGAGTTTCCTCACTCCAGACAACTCCCTCCCCAAATCTGAGCACCTGATGGCTGAATCAGCTTTAGGAGCTTCCACCTCAACTAGATGACAGACACTGAAAAGACACCCCCAGTCCTCTGAAGTCTGGAAAACTTTATAGGGAAAACCTCATAGGAAGCATCTGTTAAATGGAAGTTGCCTAAACAGTCACCTGGAATCCAGATGCAGCCATCAATAAATCTCCTAGCAGCTCTGGGGAATCCTTGTTGTTCAGAACCCTTCAACCTTTGTTTGGCCATATTCTTGGTGTTCCTGTGTTTCTTGGCATTGTTGACCCCAGAATGAGTTATATTTTATAATTCTTTATCTCATCCATTTTGGTATTGGATATCTAGATTACTGGCTTTATATACAGTCAGCTCTCCATAGCTGCAGTTTCTGCATCCACAGATTCAACCAACCACACCTTGAAATTATTGTTTTTTTTTTAAAAAAAGCCAAAAAGCAAAAGTTGATTTTGCCATTTTATATACGGGATGCCATGTTACTACACCTTTGGACATAATGGTACTTGAGTATCTTTGAATTTTGGTATCTATGGGGGGCCCTGGAACCAAACCCTAACAGATACCAAGGGCCCACTGTAATGATGACTGGCAGAGATCTTGCCCCTGCCCCTCCCTTCATCTTCTGTGATTACCTGCACATGAACTTGGACCATACTGACTTCCCTGTAGCTGCTTTTAGGAGACTCTGTCTCCTAAGACACTCATTGCCTTTCAGCATAGGACACTAGTGGGATTTTTTAGCCTAATGTTGTGGGATTTTTTAACCTAATGTATCCAAATAACTTGGCTGTCATGGAGTATTGTGCAGTTTACTTGGAACTGATCAGGCAGTGTGGTTCTTTTCCCTCAAGCTGTGAAAGATCTTGGGATGCTCTGTGCTGCATACAGACGTATGAAAGATCCTGGAACAGAGAGATCATTCTTTTTGGGGTTCTGATCATGCAGTGTTTAATGCAGAGCTGGACTGCGAGTAATGTTAGTAAGTAAATAACACAGAGGGCTGTAAGGAATTGCCCTTTGAGCGGTAATGTGAATAAAATGAAGTTATATTTCACAAGTCTCATAACAAATGGGAACTAATTCGCTCCTGATATAATGTCAACATTATCTTTTAAAGGCATTTTAAGGTATTTTTTCCAAGGCATTTTGATAGGAATTTTTCAAGTTTTATGCTAATGTCTTATCAATCTTGATGTGTAGCTTAAAAAAAAAAAGAAACATGAAAAAGCCTAGAAAAAGTAACAGATGAAATATCAAACAACATAATGCATTGGTTTTTAAAATACTGTAAGAAATGAAGATATGGAATTAGGCATCATCAAGGAATTGAAAATTTTACTTTAAAAATAGCTCTGTGATTTCCAGTTTAAATAAAATTTCTGAACAGATACAGAATTTTCAGTGCAGAAAATGCTGTTTTGCACAGAAATGCTGTAATTGGGGAGTTATTCTTTGAAAATTCAGATTTTTGCATACAAAAAATTAATATTTTCTGCACATGTAGCAACATTTTCTGCACAAAACTGCTGCTTTCTGAAAGAAAATATGAATTTTATATAGACTAAGTCCCAAACTGCAAAGATTCTTATCAGTCCAGGATTCTCTTCATCAAAATTTGCTGACAACTTAAGAAAAATCTTTTTCTTTTTTCTTTCTTTCACCATTTTTCAAATATTTTCAAATATTCTTTCCATCCCTATCCTGTTGTGAGTATGGTATAACTTGTCTCTAAAGTAAGATATTTTTAAGAAAGAGGACAGTGAAAAGTTCACTAGTTTGGCAATGAATTATTTTCAAACTGTAACTTAAACTAATTACTTTTTAAAGCTAATAGAAAACTGACTGTTTAATACTGATATCTATTACTATAATTCCTAAATCATTGCCCATAAAATTTCTATACAGTGTGAACTTCCCATGTGCATGCATATAGATAAAAGTTTCATGTGAGATAGCTCCTCCCCTCTGGAAAGAAGTTTAAGTATGCTTGATATATACGTTTGTCCATGTATGTCCACGAATTAGTTCTAAATTTTATAATTATATTATTATTTTTGCTGTTAGTACTTATTTTGATGGGGGCACATAGTATTCTGCAATGTCCCTGATGCTGGCATGTGCTTGCCAAGTTCCATAGGTCTCAGCTTGAAGACCTTTTCCCGCCCATGTAATGTAACAATAACAACAAAATAAAGAACTCTGCAATTCTATCTCTCCTCCTAAAACATCTGATCATCACTTTTCCTCAGTCTCTTTCTACTGCCCAGTTTGGCTTCTTCCTTCTCACTCCTCTGCATTCTCCCCCATCTCTCTAATAATTACCATTCACAAACATTCTATACCTCCTTTGTCCTGCCCACTCCAGAAGACAGAGCATGCTCCCAGAGAGAACATAGGAAACACATGAAACAGAACAAGAAACCCACATTCTTAATTAAAAAATCCAAGCAAGTTGCACTACTACTAAGGCAAAACATGTGCTAGACCTTCTCCCTGATCCGACACAATAAACTATTTCCCAAAAGACACTGTACAGATGAAAAACTAGCTGATAAGGTCCATGAGAGGACATGTTAAACTCCTGTAGATAACTTGTCAAATTTTAACCTCCTATAAACAAACAAACCCACTCTTTCAAAAACCTCCTTGTGAATGGGCATGGACCCTCTTCAATATTACCTCTGCCAAGTTTCATATCACTCTTTCAAACCATTTTCTGAATAGAAGCAGTGTTACCCTGTTTTCTGGGGGTCCCGGGAGGGACACCTAAATAACCTTGCAATTATGCAAATTTGGGGAAATTAGTCAAGAGCACTGGTTGGCAAAATGAGAGGCAGGGTAACGCAGCAGAATCTTGTAACCCAGTGTTTACGGGGTCAGGCCAAGTCAAGAAGCAGACCGGTTTGAAAGTAATGAATGATCTTTATTAAATACAGGCACACAATGTAAGCAACACACGTACACAGATAACTAAGGAAAATAAAGGTGTGAATAAGATAGCGGGATTTTCAGAGGGATAGTTGATTCGGGTGATACGAAACCTGTTCCTGAAGCCTGGAAGAAGATAGGGAGCAATGCTGGGGTTCGATGTATCTCAGCACGTGGAGCTGAGCGGAAGCTCACCAAGCGATGCGGCAGCAAGGCGGTCTGGAACTTGGGAGTGATCCAAGGAAGGTCTTGGAATCAGGGGTTTTTATAGAGAGAAGTGTAACTGCAGGCTATGCCTTACTCGGGGAAACAATGGGTTTTGGGTGCGAGACAATGTCTCCGAAAGGTCACAATTTAGCATGATGGAATCAGAGCTGAATTAACAATGGGTGTAGCCAGTATGTAAATGTGCAACGCTTGACAGTGGATGGTTTAGCCTTTGTCAAGTTGCCTGCTCGGGGCAGGGAGCCTTTTGTAGGTAGCGTGCATACATAATGTGGTGTTTGCTGGGGAGGTACCTGAAGCGGCGATCTGGCTATGTCTGGCTTGCCTGTATTGTTATTTCACCAGTTAAGTGCCGAGCCTAGTTTCGTGCTTGTTCGGGGGCCTCACAAACACATGGAGAAGGGTGGTAGAATAAGGCCAAATTATGATATCAAAGTGATATCGGGTGCTATCTCCAAATAGGCCTAAACTGTAGTAACTGCAGTACTGATCCACCATACTTATTTCTGAACACAATTTATTCAGCTCTAACATAGGGTTGTCCTGCAGCTCTATAATACCAATCTTATTTAACCTCTTGTCAGGAATTAGTGTTAGTATCTTTCCCGAAGATATCAATTTTATAATACTTCAAAACTCCTGAAAATCTGTCCTTATGTCATATGTGTGTGTGTGTGTGTGTGTGTGTGTGTGTGTTGTCTTTTTAGTATTACATGGGCCTTGTTGCATGAAAGCAGGGAATTTGCTTAACTGTTTGGGTTTTCATGCCTCTTCCATCACATCTGAAATATCTTTTTCTCTCTTTATCAAAATGGTTGCTTTAGAAACAAATTTGGATGTCTCAGATGAAAGATTATGACTTCAGGTAAAATAGGCAGAGAGCAGCACAAGTTAAGACAATATTATTGGAGAGAATTTAAGCAGCTAGGAGAAATAAATAAAATATCTGACAGGGGATCTGAAAGAGATAAGAGCTGAAGCGCTCCTGCACGTTTTTCTAGTACCAAACAGAAAATTCCTACATGTAGGCACACAATATGGGCTTTGCAATAGAAATGAGAGTATCATAGGTTATTTCAGACTTCTTCAGTGATCGAAAGACTTCCTGTGGTACAATATAAATTAGAAAACAGGTGGAAGATTCCTGTGAGTCTATTGAAATACTCTGACAGTGATGATGAACACTATAATTCATATAATTATTGGCAGCTGTAACTCTTTGAGAAACTATTAAGCAGGTTTAAATGTTTTAAAATTGTACAAGGTCCTTATTAAGGTCTCAGAGCAGGTAACAGTTTTTAGAGAATACATGAAATGTTTTAAAAATGGGAAATGGACTGCTTGTAAAATGTTCACATAGCTTCTTTCTATTTATGTCTACTTGAAGTTTTGCTATATTACAATTTCCTCTTAGGTAACAGTGAATAATATTGGAACCCTATATGTTTTTCTCAACGAATTGATTTCATATTTCACCAATTGCATCAGGACTAGTACATCACATGAGTTCCTGGCAACTATTTCACTATACTGGAAACTCTAGTTTTCTTCCGTTTTATCCAGACCTAAGTAGTATTTTGGAAGACCCTAAAGTTTAGACTGTAGAACTAAGATTAGTTTTAGATTCTGACTACCAAAGTCAAACAGAAATAGTTTCATCATATTTTTACCTTCTCTTTTTAAATATAGATTTCATATACAGCTAGCCCTCCAAATTCACTAGGATTAGGGGCACAGGGCCCTCACAAAAGTGGAAAAAGCACAAATATCAAACTCTCTCTCTGTGTGTGTGTGTATGTGTCTGTGAGAAGGGGGCTGAGGCATGATGGGAGGAGTGGGCATCCAGGGTCCAAACCAGGTCAAGAAAAGGAGAGGGAGAAAGAGTGAGTCAGCATAGTGGCTCTATACTTCCTCTCTCTCGCCCACCTCCTTCCTTGGCTGTGGGGAACATCAGTTGAGAGTTCATGGTGCTGAGAAATCAGGCTGCAAGCCATCCATAGTTGGCTAGGGACCAGTTGGTTGAGGAGGACCAGAGGTGAGTTTTTAAGGGGCTGTGCGGCCAGATCAGAGCCACCAAGAGGAAAGATTCATCCAGAAAAGAAGTGCCTGAGGTGGGGAGGGGGCTGGAGTTGAAGAAACCTGCGAATAATAACATCTGTGAACGTTAAATTTTGCAAATGTAGAGGGCCAACTGTTTTGATTGTCAAATGAATGGACATAATCACCTGTGTGTGCATACTCCAGAGGTATGTAGCAGGTATGTAGAAGCCAGAAATACATAGGCTAAAATTTTACTTATTTGAAAAACAGACGGAAGAGTCAAGACATAGTAATATTCCCTCTTTATTTCTTTGACATAAAAAGAAAAATACAGAGCACATGTTAGGATACATTATTATCCGTTACTTCCCTATCATTATGTTTTCATATCAAAGGCCTAAATATCTCCATATCATCTTTTCCACTGCCCTGTAATGATAGGGTCAGAATTTGAAAAGGTAAAAAAAAAAAACCATTCAGAACAGAACAATTCAGTAAACCGACAAAACCACTTAAGGGAGGGAGTTCAGAGTTAAGAATATGAATCTGTTATTCAAGCCAGGATGTAGGATCCTTCTAATAGTTAGAGGGGTATGACAGCATAATCCTGTATGTGTCCATTCTGAAGTAAGTGTTTTTATTTTCATTGAGGCGTACTCTTAGGTAAGTGGGCATAGAATCATAGCCTACATCTTCTGATTCAAAAAAATGAGGGTTCTCTCGCTCTCTTTTTCTGTATGTGTGCTTAATGTGTTGCAACATAAAAGAAAAGCCAGAAAACACTTTGATATGGTATTGTGTATAACTCTATAATAAACAAGATACTCAGATTTTGACCATGATCCTGTTCAGTGATATCAGGAAAAAAAAATCACCAATGTAGTTGCATGTGATTGGACAAAGAAGGATAGAGGAACCAGCTCCCCTGTGACTGGTAGGGCTGGTGGGGCTTGGTTTGGTGCTTGATTAGCTCCATTATATGACACAGCCTCCCCTCTTTTTTGCGGAGGCGTAGATTGGAATCACTTGCAAAAGGAGGGAGAATACAGCATTACAGCCAGGAGTTGTATGAGGATTCTGCCACAAGAGGATCAAGGCTTCTTAACATGGTTAATGGAGTTATGTGTTACTCAGTAATAAATGATTAGACTCTGCAGTACTTAAAATAAACTATTGCAATCTTGTAACCAGCAACTATATCAGCATCCATCTCCATAGATACATGGCGGCAAACAAAATATGGACCAAATAAACTGAAAAGAATGAGAGGTCCTCAGTGCTTTTATGTAAGCCATTTACGTATGTATGTATGTATGTATGTATGTATGTAGCTACTGTCTTTTCTTTCCTACACAATGGAATTATAGGTAAAGCTGAACCCATAGAAACAGGGCTGGCACAACTCTTCAATTAAAGTAGTAAAGAATTTAAACGATTTCTACACTTTTTGCAACCTGTACTGATTTCACTGGTGTCATTTCCCTCTTTGCTTAGTTCTGTGACTCACAGCAGCCATGGGAAGAGGCTATGGTGGACCATCAAGTCCAAATAGGTTTCTTCTACTATCTCCTGTCTGTTGAACTGTAGGCACTAATTTTGGATATGAGTGATCCACACATACCATTGCTGAATGCTCCCTACCTCATCCTATTAGCCTAATCTATCAACACATATTCTTACATAATAGAATGTATAGTTGCTGTGAAGTTCAAGGCCATACCCATCCACTTCTTCTGCACTTCTTACACACTTTTGTTGCCACAGAGGAGCTGAAAACCCACTGGGTTACCTTGGATGTGTCACATACTCTCAGCCCATGAAAACTCCATGATAAGTTCACCTTAGGGTTGCCATAAGTTAGAAATAACTTGAAGGCAAACAGCAACAATTTATGCTTCCTTGATGATGTGAAGGTTGGTAACCTCAAGAGGGAAAAGAGGTACATTGCTGATAGCACTTTATTTATTGTATTTTCACTGAGAGGTGTATTAGCTTTTAGAGCCCAGTAAATTTTAAAAAAAATATAATAATAATTTCTAGGACTGGGTTGGATGGTGCCATGACATTATTTCTGTTGGGAATATGTCAAATTATATAGACAAATGATATATTCCTTTATGGTTTTAATTTTTTATGAAAATGATTTTTTTTAATGTACTCTTGCATATTCTTATAGAGAGCTTGTAAAATTTTAGCAAAGACTATAAAAGAATAAACAGCAAGCAACATGATAACCAAATTTGGAGCAGGTGGTAGCCAATAATAAGTTTAAGCCTGCTGTGTTAGTCCTATGATGTAGAGGTAAGGTGATTTTATAGATTAAAAGCTGGATTAAAAATGCAGAAAAGAAAGCAAGAATTAAATGGATCATTTTTTGCTGCAATGAAAATTGCTAACAGCTGGTAGTCTATAGGTCAGTTTTAGTATGACTGTAATTATACAAGTAGCAATATTGCTAGGCAGTGGCAGAATTAATTGTGCAGTGAAGAAGAGAATACAAAAAGGCCTTTAGTTTTGTCATTCCAATAAGAAAAAGAATCTTTTTCTTCTCACTGGAATTCAACCTGTGTGGTTCTACTACTTACTTCTTCTGATGACTGCCCATTAATCCCTTCAATAAAGACAAAGAGAAGTTCCTAGATTGTATGAATGGTCAGGCACTGTGATTCATGTTGTCTTCCCTATATTGAAAAGAGGGAAATATGCCTAAGATTCTCTATCTAAAAATGTGAGAACAAGGCATGAAAATGGACTAGGAATTTAAAGAAGAGACATCCAGGCTTCAATCTCATGGATGTGCTGAGCTCTTATTTCCCAGCAATAACAGGTGGCATTTTGTAAACATATGAAGGTTTTGGGAAATTAGGAAACTCAACTTACACAGATGCTAAAGATAGCATTATTAGGTGCAAATAAATCCTACTAAATTCATTAGAATGTATGTCATCTACAGCATTCAGAAACTTGATACTGACGTTCAACCACAGAATAAAGAGATCAGACACAAAGTTGTGTTAGCTAAGGGCTACTTTATTTTGACTTGTCATATTTAAAATTGCGTTGGCCTAAAAGATACAACAGGGGGAACAACCTGATATGGGTCCAGCTGATGCCAGGGTCACTATGTGAAAACCTGCTCAGCCTACACATGGGTGATAACACCTCAGCCACAGGGCAATCCAAATTGCTTTGGTTGCTCCTCAGTTCAGCATCTTGGAAGGTAACCCAGAGACTCCCACCCAAGCCACTGGGCTCTTAAAGTTAGAGCCTTATTCCCAGGTTAACCTCACGGGTAGCCTCCTTCACCAACTCCCAGGACACAAAGCCCTAAAGAGGGGGTTCCAGAGCCCTACTCTATGCCAAAAGGTTGCCAAGAGGTAATTGCCGAAGTCTCATTCTCCCCCATTACTTGCCTGAGAACAACCTATTTAATGACATCACCTAGAGCCAGTTCTCCCAATTCCATTAAATAAACTATAAGATAGGTAAAAAAAAAAAAAAAAAAACAACCTTGAGGAAAAGGGGGAAAATTTCCATTCTGGCCCCAAACAACCAGATTAACTCATACTGCATTGAAAGTGGGAGGATAGGTCAATGTTGAATTTCAAATTGCACATGTAAGGGCCAGACTGCTTGCTGTCTCACTTGTCCCTATCATATGCCTTGATCTGGCACTTGGTACCAATCAAATATCACCCTCTGGTCTCACTCCATGACGACTCTCCCCCCAGCCATGTTCATTGCACAAGTCCAGGTAAATATTATATAAGACTATGGCAGTCTCCTCACCAATGGCACTACCTTTCTATGGTGGTGGGATTGCATGCTCCTGTGAGGCAAAGGCTCTGCTGTGGCAGCAGTATTGCTAGTAAGGTCTTCCATGTCAGACAGGTTTTTGCTGTGGAGCCAGTCTAAATGTGCCAAACTGCTACTGGGGAGCAGCAATAGTGGGGGGACACTGGAAAAGGTTCTTTGAGAGACACTGGCAATGGCACTGTAGATAATGCTTTTTAATACTGCACAGAAGAAGGCACAGTAAACATCTTTTGAATGTCTTTTACCATGAAACTCTATATGAGACAATCCAAAATTAAACAGGAGATGGTGCCAGGTCAAATGGTGATCAGTGAGCTACTGAGGAAGAACACAGGACAACTGTGAGTTGCGCTATAGTTAATGATGCAACTGAACTCAAACCGAAAGGACATTCAGCTGTTGATGGCCTCAGAGGTAAAAGTCTAAAGCTGAATAACACATATTATTGCAACATGGAATGTGAGAAACATGAATTGGGGAAGATAGACATAGTAAAACAAGAAATAAAACTTATAAACATTGCAATACTTGGGGTAAGCAAACTAAAGTGAACAGGAATGGAATGTTTTGAGTAAGACAATTACACAGTGTTCTACTCAGGAAATGAAAATCTAAGAAGAAATAGGGTGCCATTTATAGTGAGGAGAGATATAGCAAAAGCAGACAAAGAACACAATGCAAAGATTGACTGAAACATGTAAATAACACTTCAATATAACCCATCAATATAAACCCATCTAATCCAAGTTTACACTCCAACTGCAGAAGCAGAAGCAGAAGCAATTGAAAGATTCTATGCAGGACTCCAGGAGGAAATTGATCACACACCAAAACAGGACTTTTCCTGTTAATCACAAGCAGTTGGAATGTAAAACAAGAAACAGAGCAAAACTAAACTAAATATTGTAAGAAAATTTGGCCTAGAATCAGAAAATGAAGCAGGAAATCAACTGACTGCATTTTTGGAGGTCAACTATTTGTTCATTGCAAACACATGGTTCAAAAAACCCAAGAAGCAACTGTATACATGGACATCACCTGATAGAAAACAAACAGCCTACATAATTGGAAGCAAAAGAGGGAGAAGCTCAGTTTTCTCTGCAAAAACAAGACCACAAGCAGACTGTGGCATAGATGAAAGGTTGACAGATTCATTCAAGATAGAATTATGTGAAGAAAAACCACCAATTTTAGAAAGTGAAGTGAAAGTGAAAACTGCATTCAGAGCACTTGGGAAAACTAAATTATCAGGAATAGATGGCATTGCAATAAAGTCTTTTCAATCTACAGATAGTTGTAACTAAAATCTGTCCACAAATATAGAAAAAAAAAAGAATGGCCCACAGATTTGAAATGCTCAATATACATTCTAATCTGCAAGAAAGGGGACACCAAGGACTCCAGTAATCATAGAAGACTTCTACCATATATGGAACAAGAAATGCCACATCTTGAAGCTGGGTTCACAAAAGGAAGTGGCACTAGGGATCATATTGCAAACACCAAAGAATTTTAAAAGAAAATCAGCCTGTGCTTCATAGAATACATAGAATACATGACTGTAGGTCATGAAAAACTATGGATCACTCTTAAATGCTGTGGGTACACCACAACATTTGATGCATACTGTATACAGGATAAGAGGCAACTTTTAGGACAGAAGAGGGAACAATAGAATGTTTTTCCAGTTAGCAAGGCAGTCAGGCAAGTCTGCATTTTATCACTATATCTGTTTAACTTGTATGTTGAATATATCATACATAAATCAGGATTAGACTCAGATAAATGAAGAATGAAAATTAGAGGAAGGAACATCAACAATTTAAGATACATGGATGACACTATACTATTAGCAGAAAAAACAGCAAAGATTTGGAACTATTGCTGAAGAAAGTCAAGGAAGCAGAGAAGAGTTCTATGAATATCTGGACTGCTAAAAACAGAAATGAATGGGTCCTGGTACAAATCAAGCCTGAACTCTTCCTAGAAGCCAAAATGATTAAACTGAAGCTGTTATACTCACTAGAAAAGACAATCATGCGTGGTAAGGTAGAAGGCAGTAGGAAAAGAGGAAGACCACATTACAGATGGATAGACTCAATCAAGGTAGACACATGCCTGCATCTGCAAGACCTGAGTAGGGTGGTTGATGATAGAGCGGCTTGGAGGTCTCTAGTCCATAGGGTCACCATAGGTTAAGCTTGACCTGATGGCAGTTAACAACAAATGATAGCCTCAGATAAGTACAAATCCTAGGTGAATATTTTCACATCACAGATATTCAAAACTTCCTTGTGGGCTGATCCTAAGATGTTGATCAGTATTGCAACTTCAGAAGACATGCTGAACCTTTTTTTTTTTTTTGTCCCACTTCATATATTTTGAACCTCCTGCAATTCCAGGCATATAGACAAAGAAGGTGTACTTTTGTGACTGACAGCTGTAGCTTCCAATTAGGGAATTACTTTTAGTTAGGAAATTTACTATTTTCAATCAGAATTCTATGATGAGTTATGTGGTGGTGCTATCAGGCAAGTAGCATAGCTCAATTTGCTGCTAATGCGGGATGCTGCTGACTAGATGGGCACTATTGATGCAGAGGCCCTTTCCGCACCTTACCTGTTTGCTGAGACTTCCTGTGTGGTCCCGGTGTCAGTTCTGTTGGGAGGGGAACATGATAGGAGCACTCTCTGCACCGGATGCCTCTGTGTTCCAGGAAGCACAATGGCCATCCCTCTTCCTGCCACATGACAGCCAGGTAGTTTCCCAGGCTGCATTGGGCAGGAAGCACAGCCATTGTGCTTCCAGGGCATACACAGACAAGGTAAGTCTGAAATGGTGATGAGATTGCCAGTCATTGACAGGGGAAAGCCATCAATGATTTGCAGTGTTATGCATATGTGTCATTGCAGTCCTGTTCTTCTCCCATCCCTATGGCAGGTTGGGAGGGTGGAGTGGGAAGGGTAAGAGAGAGCATCTTAGCACTGGGTGTGCCTGCTCCTTCATATTGTTCTAATGAGAGATGAAGTTGGCAATCATACAACAGAACACACAAACACTGATTCTCAACACCAACCAGTCCAGTTTTCCAAGAGAATGGGTATTTCTAATTGCTCGTCCACTTCAGTTCAGAGTGTGAATGTGAATGAGTGTATGAGAAGCAGCAGAGCAAGTAAAGTAAGAGTTCAAGAGGTGACAAGTTAGAGCAAGCAGTGTGAGTTAGCTGAAGGCTGCAGAAATCCGGCAGGGTTCAATTATCAGAAGAGGCTACTGAGCCTGGAATTCTGATCGAATTATGCCAAAAGAAGCAGAAAGATATAGCTATACCTTTTAATGTAATTAGTGTGGATGACTTTTGCACAAAAATCAAGTCATATTTCCACCTTAGGTTTCTGGACAACTATAATGTCAGCTAAGAAATACCCTTATTCAGCTAATGAGGTGGGATTCAAGCTGATTTTCTCTTCCTGTGTAGCACTAGTGTGAAGTATTACTTTAGATATTATAAATTATTTATTACCAGCATATTTACCGGCATTGCCTGGCATTTTATTTTCTCATAGGTAGTACTTGTTAGAAATACCGTAGGAATTTCCTTACCTTACCTTAGGAATTAGATGTGGTTGAAATACACAGATTTGAGGTCTTGTGTCTGTAATTCCCCAAACTGTTTTGTCCAATATCTGTAATTTTTCCCCATAGTCCCCAATCCAATCTGTATTCAGAATTGTTAACATACAGAGGTTTGGTTTCTGAAGGAATACATTAGCCTTCTCCTGGCTGCTAGGCCTCATCTCCATAGCAACTGACCTATTCAGAACTCTCTGGCTGAGAATTCTAAAGGCCTGTCCCTAAACTGCCAACCCCAGGATTCCATAGAATCTTCACAGGCAGCCAATCATATGAGGTCTTCTCACCTGACAGAGCCAATCATGTAAGGTCTTCACCTGCCTGACACAGACAAATAGACAAACTCACAAACTCACAGACAAACCTTGACTTTTTTATAGTAGATAAACAAATTACGTAAAAATCTATATTTTAATGCTCTCATCCATAAGCTTTTAAAGATAATTCTCAAACTTCAGATTATAATTCACAGTTCTCTTCATTGTTTGTGCTTTTTTAAAAAACAAAACAAACTATAATATTATGACTGTGAACTCATCCAAGGAGGACCACTCGTTGTTGCTTCCTGTCACTTCCCCCTGTTGATATTCTCCTGAGTTTAAAAAAAATTAAATAGAAAAGCAGTACCTTTTAGTTCATTTTTGGTCATCCTGTTTCTGATGAGGCTTATGATGTTAGATGTGAAGGTGTTCAATCCTCTTGTTCCCTCCCTACATTTTCTTTAGATGTGCTTCCATTTTGGCCATTTCCACATGAGCCTGTTATAGTGCTATTACTCCACTTTCAACATCCTATGGAATCCTGGGGTTTGCAGTTTAGGGAGGGGCCTCTGGAGCTGCAGCACCCACCGCTACCTTCCCCTTCCCACTGCTGGTGGTGACTAGCAGTAGTGGGTTGCAACAGAAATGGCTGGGGCAGCTTCAGGGCTCCTGATGGGGGGAATGAGAGGGGGTTGCTTCTATCAGGGGCTCTGTTGCCTCTTCCTTGGGTATAGTTTTCCTGGGTGGTGTTGGGGAAATCTCGATGCTTCTAGCTTCCTGCCCAGTGGTAGAAAAGGAATGGAAGAGGCAAATCCCTTGGCTGGAACTCTGGGAAAGGCTAAGGCTAGCAGAAAGGCTAAGCTGTGCTGCTGCAAAGCCCCCAGAGAACCAGCATCTGGAAGAACCGGAGGGTTGAGAGGGGGTCCAGAGCACCACAAAGCCATTTCTGGGGGTGGCAATGGCTTTGTAGCAGCCCAAGCAAAGCTCTGGGATGGGGTTTGTCCAGGACCCCATCTTGCCTTTCTCCTGTGGCTTTCCTCTGCCCCACAGTGGGCATACATTGTTCCACGAGGTTGGTAAAGCCAGTCATCCCCAGCACATCTACTTGCAAGAGGCAGGTCTCTTACAGCCCTCACAGAGATCTGGCCATGGATTGGCAAGAAGGGAAGGAGCATTCTGTCCCCTGTTCCTGGCCTTTTTCTGCTAGTGGGAGGTGTTGAATGGCTCCTCACAGGCTGGGAAGGAGGGAGAGAGAGAGAAATGTAGGAAGACCACAGAGTCATGCAGACATTTTGCCCTCGTAATGTGTGAAGCCCAAATTCAGTTGGCAAGGCAAGGAGTTGGAAACCACGCAGGAGGGGCGTGGCAGGCTTAAAATGGGCTAGAAATGGAAGCTAGAGAGGCCATTTGCTGCCTGAGCCTGAAAAGCAGGTCGGCATCAGAATGAGCTCCCACCAGCCACATGGAGAATAAACCAGCCAGGAAAAGGAGGAGCAGTGCAGACAGGGAGGTTTTCCGTGAAGGCACATTGGAGTAGGGTTGAAATTTGCAAGACAGGTCCTTTGGACTCAGAGCCACCCGAGCTACCCACTCCTCCTCTGAGACTGCTTCCTTCTACTTTTCCACTGCTGTATTTACATCTTTCTGCAGGGTTTTTTGGGGCCCCGGCATTGGCGCCCAGGGCTTGTGCCCTACTTGCCCCACTCTACGTATGCCTCTGCCTTATTCTCACCTCCAAAAAGCCTTGGTTATCTGTTATGAAAGCCATCTCCTAGAACCTTCTATACAAACTAACTCTATTCATGTTTATTGAAATGTTTCACTGCCTCACTACAATGAAGTTTAGTCCCAGGTACGCTTGCAGAGAACTGCAACCTTGAATGGCAGTCCATATAGACCAGTGGTTCTCAACCTGTGGGTCCCCAGATGTTTTTGGACTTTAGCTCCCAGAAGCCCTGAGCATTGACCATAGTGGCTGGGGCTTCTGGGAGCTGAAGTCCACAAACATCTGGGGACCCACAGGTTGAGAACCACTGATATAGACTATTAAGATTAGCAGTAAATACATGATAATAGCTGCTCTGGCCTAAATCCAATGTGATCATGTTGCTACACTGCCAATGTGATGGAAGCTGTGTGTGTTCTCCTTCATCTCTGAAGCCTTTTAAGCTGCCAGAAAATCAGCTTCTGAGGGTTTCCAAACTGGTTTTCGGGGTGCTGGTTTTTGAGGTGCATAGAGGGAGAATTTTTTTTCCTTCCTGTGTGTGCTGGATTCTACATTTCCAACAGCAAATGTCCAGCATGAGATCCTGCTCTGAGTCACAAATTCCTTAACCCAAGATGGATAATATTATCCTTAGGAAGTTATAGGACCCCAAATTCCTGTAACAGATCTAGGCAACATGGTCAGGGATGATGGACAAAGCCCAGTATCATCTGAAAGGCATGCATTTCTGACCCAGTGTTTGCACTGGCCTTGTATTATAGGAAGCAAAATAACTGTGTTCTTATTGGTGTAGCTTGTAAAAGATGAATATAACATGGAAAAATGCAGATTTCTGGATGATCCACAACAACCAAGGACATGTGATTTCATGTTTGGAAACACTGTTTTATTCTTTAACTGTCCTTGAAAATAGGAATGTCAATGTAAGAATCACACAAAAGCTAAACAATGTTAGCCACTTCTCCCATTTAAAGAAGCCAGCTAAAACAAAGTGGTTTTTCAAAAAGTGCATGCCACTTGTTCATTATCTACTGTTTTCTTCCAACCCTAAGGAGTAAGTTAACTAGCTCAACCCACAAGAGTTCCCATAGTTAACTTTCAGGCTTTCAGTTAAGTCCTAGTGACCACTAGAATTTACAATCACAGCCACCTCCTTTGAGAAGTGATTTCTAAAGATTTCTTTTGAACACCTTCTTCTTAAATAAAATGCTTCAGAACAAAGTCAGTAATTGATCAGCTTTGAATGCAGAGGATATGTGTGTGCTTGTTTTGTTTTGGGTATTTTTGTGTTTGACAGCGTGTTTTATCACTGACAAGAAAACATATCGTTCTATGTTGTTCTTACTTGACTACAGAAGAGTTACAAAGTTGTTACTGAAAGAACCCTTTGTATTCCATTCCAGATGTAGATCTTACTAAAAGGGGGAAAAACGTCTTGCTGAAAGGGAAAACGGTGTTTGGATGACCCATCCAGCACGTTCTAAAAAGATATAATGTTATAATACTCTAGCTGATGTTACAGAAAAACTGTTAATCCAAAGATATATTTATTAACTGTTTAGCTACAAATCACTTCACAGAGACTGAAGGAAAAAAAACACGATAAAAATATTTATTAACTGTGGGTGGGAGAACAGGTGCTATAAGTATGTCTGCAGATATGTTGTACTAACTTTGCAGAACATTTTCCCACTGGGGATGCTGTTTCTCTTCGTAAACAAAATTAGGAAAGGCAAAAATCAGTTTTCCAGCTAACATAAGCAATTCTTTGTTAATTCTCAGCTGGCAATAATGACAACAATAAGAAATCCCTTCCCTTCCCCTCCTATTTTTGTGGTAATGGAAGACATATACTAGCACTGAAACATGACTAGATAAGACTAATGGCGGTTGTTGCAGTTGGCCTTCAGCAGCTCTGAAAATGTCATGAATGGTTCCCCCGTCCATTTTCTCCATTTTGCAAATCAGAAGTGAAATAAAACCTGTTTGCTGTGAGGCTTACATGAGCTGTAGGAAATTTAGAGCCTTGAGACACAGTTCACTGTTACATATCTCCCTTGATTCAACTTGCAAACAAACAACATATGTGACTGTATATCACAACCCAGTAGTACAGTCTGGTTGCATCAACTCTGTTCCTTAGCACAAGAAATTTTTTTAAAAGCAACAGAACAATAATAAAACCATGAACTTCATAAAAAAATTTGATGAGGTCTTGAATTTTTTGAGTAAACTCATACATGAGACAATGATTCATTTTTTAAAAAGAACCTAGTAGTGATATTTTCAGACTTGCCATGGTTAGAAACAATGTTTGTCCTACTTCTCTATTTATATCTTCTATAAAAGCCTGGTTGCTTTAGCAGACCACTAACCATACTGGTAATAGGATCCCTAGCACAGAGCAAAAAGGACACTGTAGCAAAAATGGGTTAACAGTTGCACCTTACTGTAAAAATCCTAAGATGGATCCATATAAACATTAAATATGATATTTAAGAGCACAAAGTTACCTTTATACAATGTCATGTAGATCACTATCAGAATGTATTATTCAGCATATGTACATCCCTTGACTCTCCAAGATCTCTGAAAAAGTGCACTGAAAAAAACAGATCAGGCCTCTCTGTCCTGTGCTTGTAAACCTTAGCAAAACAAGCTCATCTTTTTCCTTGGAGGAGTGAGGTGAAAGCATAACGTCATGAAACATCACATTCTTTTATGTTACCCAATGCCAAATATTTTTCCTGCCAATGCTATCAAATAAATAAGCATGGAGATTCTGGAAGACTCCGGTCTCCTGCAATGTGCTTGTCTCCAGAGGACACAGTGATCAAATTCATACTATTTAGATGGTATTTCTTTATTTTAAATTGTTTTCAGTTTATATAAGGCATGTGATAACAGAATGAATAGGAAAAAAAGAATCAGAACAGTTCTTGGGGAGCTCTATAATTATCATGTTTTAATTACTTGGAAATATGGCTTCAGCATATTTACTATTGAATCAATCTTTTACATACTTTATACCCAGACTTTTTATTCAAAAAGAAAGAAAGAAAAGAAAAGAAAAGAAGGGCTGTAAAGTGTATCAGGAAGGATGGAACAGTAGAGCTTCTGCTGTATCTCAAGTGTGTTACCACACCACACACCTCCAATCAGTAGAGGTGTGCTATTTTCGTGATTGGACATATATCATGGCAGAAACACATGCTAGAAAGTGCACTGGGTGTACACATATGCCAAGTCAGGATGACCTTAGACATGATCAAGTCATAAGTTCAGAGAGGATTAGACAGGAAAGCCCTATGCTAACTTGGGATAATACTTTCTAAAAACTGTAAGTTGCGAGCACTCCCAAAAACAACAGCAGGCAAAACTGCCCAAGTGAAGCATCAGACTCCTACTATGAGCACATCCTACCAAGACCTCCCCCTTCACACTACCTGACCAAAACATTAAGAAATTGTCAGGACCTCCATGAATGTTTTGTCACCTAAAGTTAAGGCATCAGTCCATTCCAGACTCCATTGTCAATTTTGTGGAAAAGCCACTACTGCTTTGTCCGTGTACCCTCCTTCAGGGCAGGCAATTGGATATAAAAACCCTAGCTCCAAGCCCAGTAATTTGTAGTACTTTGGATGTAGTATGTGGTGCCCAGATCTCTGTACCTCTGTGCTATCCTCAGACCTACTGGCTGAGCCACTCTGCTTTAACCTTCTGCTTCAGGATTGGTAACTATCACCCTCACCACCCAATCTCTCTCTATCCAACATTTCTCACCTCATTTTCTGATAGCTTTGTGTGGTTCTTGAGAGTGTTTGACTTCTTGTGTGCCTGTTATTTCAAATAAAACACCCTGATTAACTTGCAACTGGAGTCATCTCTACAGTTAGTACTGCTGTACACAGGTGAAAAGATTCTGCTGTTATCCTCTTCTCACTGGCCTCCTTTGAGCTGTCATTCCCCAATTTTTAAGGAAATACAAGCATTGTGGGTTGACCTCAAATTCCCTCACCTCCTAGAGTAACAAACATTATTAAGTTATGCCTACTAATGTGGAAGTTGTGGCTGTGGCATGTCAACTTTACAATGCTCTCTGTTTTGGTGTCTTATGTCAGCTTCCACTCGTGGGAACCCTGCAAGTGGCAATATTCTTTCTACTTGCCTGTTGGCAGGTAAAACAGATCTCTGCAGTATTGGAGCCTTCCTCACACTGGTAGACATACTAAATAAAAAAAAAATCAGACTGCATACCTAAGTGATTCTAGAACACTTTGATAATTAGCAGTTTTGTATTCTTTGTGCTTAATTTCTAAAATGTGAGATTTTAGCACTCAGATACTCTTTAAGAATATGGATAGGATCAAGGTATGCTTCATTTGGCTCCCCCTTCATGGCTTTTGGGTTGCACTATTTCGCCCTCCACTCCAAATCTCCATGTGTATACATCTGCACAGTTGAGATTATGCTTCATGAATCAAGAAACATGGAATTAATTCCATGGCAGCTTATCATAATAAGTTCCTTGCAAGACAATCTATGTATGTTTACTCAGTAAATACTGCTGTGTTGGAAAGGACTTGTTCTCTTATACAGGATCATAGCCCTAATCTTCAAGAAGCTTTACAATTCTGGTTACAAAGAGGTTTGGAAAAGATGTTGTTTATTGCTACTGCTTAAGTTGCAGAGTTGTGCTCTACTGTAGAAAGTTGGCTCCTGGGAACCAGTCCTGGGAAGCCTTCATGACTTATGCCATTTCTGCACTACATTGTTATAGTGCTATTAATCCATTTTCAACTTCCTGAGGAATTTACTTAAGCCAAAGAGCTCTCTGTCTGAGAATTCTAAATGCCCCTCCCTATACTGCAAACCCCAGGATTCCATAGGATGTTGAAAGTGGAATAATAGCACTATAACAGCGTAGGGCAGAAACGGCCCAAGTATGGATGCTAGATGAAATAAGGGACAGGGTTCCTACCCCTCTAATAGTTTTATATAAGAGAGAAATCCATAAGGCATTGCTTGTGTAGCAAAGATCCTATCCGTTATTTCACCTGGAACACCTTTGAACTGAAGTTTCCCACATCAAAATAAACTGTAGGCACTGCATTACCACTCAGCTATTTTTCTCTTATTCAAGGTCTCATAAGTCATATTTAT
The DNA here is from genome assembly GCA_948472985.1 of Iguana delicatissima. Lineage (NCBI taxonomy): Eukaryota > Metazoa > Chordata > Lepidosauria > Squamata > Iguanidae > Iguana > Iguana delicatissima. The sequence goes on from CAOKZL010000948.1 coordinate 1,154,297, forward strand.
TAACCATTTCCCATGCTATTACATTGACTTATTTTCATATTTTCCTTGTGTAAAGGATCCTACTGTTTAATAGTAGTACATTTAAAACCCTATATGTCATGTTGTCATGCTCACAAATTTCCTCATGGCAGTCCTTTGCCATTCCACATTTTTCCACAAACCTGTGGATTACATGATTATGTTAACTGACATTTCACTGTCTGATGCTTTTATTCTTCCAGCTCCATGGAATGGATACGCTTCACATTTGGGTTCACCATAACCTCCTATTTCAATGCCTTCTTTCCTCTCTCTCGTTAGGCAGTAGTGTCCACACTACATTTTATTTGCATCTTATCCATCTTTCTACCCACTGTCATGCTTTTCATTGTTATTACACGTATTCCTTATTAGGCTTCCTTTTATGCATACCACCGGGAATAAATACAGCACCTTCCTCATTATTACTCCAGATCACCTGTCATCTGAAACAAAAGCAGACACTGGCCATCACTTTATGTTCCAGCGGTCTCTAATTGCTTCCTCTTCCACCCTTGTAAAAGGTGTGTTGTGTCAGTACAATAAAAGCCTAACCACAGAAATTTCATATCCATCTTTCCTTCTTTCAGAGGAAGCTGAAAAAGAACAAGAGTGTGGGCACATGGAGCAAATAGAGGGTTGCTTTTTTAGGACGAATTCTCCATGCTATATTTGTTCAGTGAGACAGGGCACACAAAGACAAAGAGGTAGCTGCCTGTGCTGTGCCCCCAAATAGCACTATAGGCCCTTCTGATCTCAATGACCAAGGAAGATAGGCAAGAAAGAGGAGACAGGGCTAGCAGCTAGCTTATGTCCCTTGCATGTTTCTTTTGCACTGCAAATTTTGGAGAAGACAATTGAGCGAGCAGATGGAGCAATTCTAAGGCCTTGTGACCTTGGGAGTTTTTCCTCCTTTCTCTTTTCAAACCTCTAACAGAGAGCAGGGGAAAAAATGAGGCTGCTATTTACTATTAACTGCTTCTCTATCTACACAGCTGGTTCTCCATTATAAGTGGCTGCCTTTAGCACTCTTTTTCCTAGTATTGATGCTAAGTGGTATAGATAGGTAAATTTTGGACCCTAGACACTATGATCATCTAGGAGCCTCCATGGAAGGAGGCAGGATATTTGCTGGAATTTTAGTCTGGCAGAATGAACAACCCCATGCAGGACTGGTGAACCCAAAAGAGCCAGGCACATTACTTCAACTGTTCACCACTGACATTATCTTCTCCCTCTTCCCCATGTAGCCATGCCATGGTTTTCCATGGTTTCTGTCATCTCATCATATTAGAGGATGCAAGCAAGCAAAAGTTGTTTTTGGAGAGGGAAGAATTGCAAATAAATTTGCATTTTAAAACTCAGCTAAATCACAATGACAAGTTGAGGGGCGGTATTTGCTTCTGCAGGTGCTAAATCACATTCTACACCATTCTGTTGCAGAAAAGGACAGCAGTTGAAATAAAACCATTGACATGAGACCAGAAACATGCAGATGCTTGCTAGCAGACCCTGTCTATAGAGTGTTTCTAAAAATAAGAGGAAAGGATGCTGATCCTAATCCTGTATGGCCTTGCCATACCTATGCCAGCCCAGGTTATGGCTCCAGGACTGTTTGTCACTGCTCCAACTTCTGCCACTCTTTGGGACCCAGCGATTACATATGCCTCGGTCCTGAGACTTCCATTTCCATGAAACACGACCCCTTTCCTGCTTGCTTCATTCATTCATTCATTCATTCATTCATTCATTCATTTATATATATATATATCTTGTTCTCCTTTCCCTTTCCACCCATCTGCTCCTTGGAACATCTCTCTCCCTTTCCCCTTGACTCCATTGACACCTGCTGGCATCCGCTTCAAAACCTCGCCGCCCCTCCTTTCTCATTGCCATTCCAGCAGTCCTCCTTCACGCCAAAGGGAGCCGGCGAGCCCGCTTCTGGGTCACGTGCTCGCGGGCGTCCTCCCTCCGAGGGTGTCTCTCTCTCTCTTTTTTTTAAACTGTGCCCCGTCCGCAAGCGCCGAGCCGAGGAGGAGCGAACCTGCGGTGTACCTTTAAGGCACGTGAGTGTGGGAACCGACGCGCGCCAGCGAACCCCCCGCCGGCGCGTCAGTAAAACCCTGCCATTAAGAAGAACTGCAAACTCGCCTCCTCCGTGGCTAAAGGGCGTTCTGGTGGGAGCGCTCCTCCCGAGAAGGTTAATGAGGGGAAGCGGCCAAGACCAGCGGCGGCCGCAAGCTCGCTGATTAAGGGCAAGAAGAGGCGGCGGCGGCAAAGGCGAAGCGGCAAGCGGCCGCCACCGCGACTAGCAGCAGCAGCAGCCCTGGGATGCTGGCAGGCTTTAGCAGCCGCTTGCTCCACCCGGGCTCCTACCGCAGACCGTGCGTGCGTGTCCTGCCTGTGCCCGCTTAGCCCTTGGGTGCCGGGAGCGTGGCTCGTATCTCCTCACGCGGGCGCCCAGAAGGGGCGGCTGTAACCCAAGGCTCGCCGTTCCCTCCCTCCCTCTCTCTCCGGCCAAGCCCTTTGGCTCCTCAGCCGCCGGCGTCCCCGCAGTCCCTTCCCACCACCCCACGTTTCAACCTCTCCCCCACCCCTGTCTGCGCCCGGAGTTCCCAGGAGCTGTCGCCGGAGCTGGGGGCGAGCCGGGCTGAGGAGGCTGAAAGGAAAGCCGCGGAGGGACCTGGAAATAGCGGGTGGGCGAGGAAGCGGCGGAAGACCCCTCCGCCCCTCACGCTCGACCCTTGGCGCCAAGAAGAGCGAGCCGCGTCGTTTTGGAGGGGTTCGGACGGCGGCCGGGGTTCCGGAGCTTAGCGCTGCGGCTCCTCGTCTCCGGCGTGTGTGACTGACGCCGCAAAGTTGAAGGCAAACGTGTTGCTCGCAGCCCCTACCTGCCCTCCGCGATTGTGGCTCCCGCGGCGCTGCCTTGCGAGAGCCCGCCGGCGGCGACTCGGTCTCGCAGCGGGAGGACTTTTACCGGCACGGACCCGGAGGCACAGGTACGTCCCGGCTGGAGGCTTCGGCGGGCGGAAAAGAGGGTCCGCTTGCGTGCGCGCGCCTGTCTCTGCCTCTCCGTCCCCCCACCTCCACCCTCTCCGGGTTTTGTGTCAAACTTTGCCTCAGCCTGGCGCGTGGCGTTGACAGCTCTCCCACCTGCCCCCGCTTCCCCCGCCCGCCTTCCCCAAATGGGCGCGACTCTGCCTGGGGGCGAAACGTTTCGGCGCTCGAGGAGGAGCCAAGACCCTCCTCCGCTGTAGGAGCCGCTCGAGCCCGCGATTATATAGAGAGCGCCTTTGACGAACGGAGCTTTGCTCCCTGCCGCCGAGGGTTTGGGGCGCTCCTCCGGCGCGCGGGGCTCTTCGCGGGCGTTCCGGGCGGCGCGCGGGCAAGTTTGGGAGCGGCGGGAAGAATTGGAGAGGAAGTTTGGCCTCGCCGCCGCTTGCCTCTCGAAGGCCCCCTCCCCGCGTGCCAAGTCCCGAGTTGTCCGAATCCCGAATGAGCCAAACCTCCCGGTTCAATAAAAAGAGGGCCGCCTGGCTTCACGACCGAAGGCTCATCCTTCTAGGTAAAGCCTCCTGCGTTTGGAGGGCGTCGTACTTTCTGGGAAGGAACCTGGGTGCCTCTTATATCAATGTGCTCTTAAGTTAAGGCGGATTGCCAGTGTGCAGGTGACCGTTTTAAAAGGCGGTTCGGCCTGCTTTGGGTTAGTAGGAAAGGCATGTTTTGCATTGAACCTCTGTGGTGGTTTAGGAGCGGATCATCCGCACTAGGCTGTTATAGCGCTATTACTCCCCGGCCGGCCCCTCCCTAAACTGCAAACCCCAGGATTCCATAGGATGTTGAAAGGGGAGTAATAGCGCTATAACAGCCTAGTGCGGAAATAGTGCGCTTACTATCATTTCGAGAGAAAAGCGTCCATCCTGTTTCCCTAATTTAGAAAGCCAGATGGATTTTGAATAATAACCTGGACATGAGGTATTACAAGCCTGCAGAAGACACCTGCTGAATTGTTCGATGTTACTTTTTTTTTCCTTCCTAGGTAGGGAGTTAGTGTTATAGAGACATCCAGCAGATGGAGCAATGGAAAACGGTACCAGAGTCCCTTATAGAATAAACTATAGCTGTCTAATCAGTCCCAAATATAAGGTAATATCTCACATTTCCCCACAAAACGGATGGCAGTGGGCAACAAGAGTCTCTCTACCACTAACCACTGATGGCTGATGCATCAATTTCTCCTGTGTTAAAATGTGTTTGTGTTAAGTGTCTGGTAAAAGGTAATTTGTAAGCTTGGTCTGTCTGCCTGAGGTGTATTGCTTTGGTATTAATGACTCTTACTGTAGATTTGTGTTGATCGTTTTTGCAATGTGTAGTGACAGACTTATGTCTTGCTGTTAAGAAGTTTGCTCTTTGCAGCTACATAACTACAGGAGTGTAATTTGGCGAAGCTAGATAAAGCAAGCAACAAATCAGGCAGATGCAATTGGAAACATTTTTGTTTTCTGTGTTTAGTTTTAAAGCAGTTATACTTGTGAAATGGTTAATTCCGTGTTACAATCAGTTTTTTCCTATATTCTAGGGGGTGAACAGTGGTGGAAATGTTGGTTGCTATGTTACTGGACTGCAACAGTCTAACATTAATACTTAAAAGCATGAAGATGGTTATTGGTTGGAAATGTCTTTTAGATGTTATGTTGCTTGGCCAAGTTGCCAGAAGAAGACAACATATATGTTCTTGTTGTATTGCGTTGCTGTTGAGTTAGTACGCGAGAGTGGAACTTTCCTGTGATTGTGTGTTTCTCCTATAGCTTCTACAACCACATGTGGAAATTAAAGTGGAAAGTTTGTTTTTATAACTGGTTTCCATCTCAGTAGAGATGTAGAATGCTCAGATAGAAAATGTCCCATGCTTCTTCTTATGGTGTTTTCAGTTAAATACTTTAAGCATGATCCAGCTGAAGCTGAGTGCAAACAATTAATTTTAACCACGTGCTTTGATTTTTCCATTGACCACGGAGAGAGTAAAGGCTCCAACTTTTGCTGAATTGCATCCTTTGATAGCTGTATCAATAATCTATAAATGAGCTCTTTGGTGAATTTTCAAGTCAGGCTATTATTGTCTGAGGGATGAAAGTGGGTTCATTTTGGGTTAGGTGGGAAATGTATGTAGCAGAAAGGACAACTCAGGAATCCACTTCAATTTCTTGCAATATAACATTCTTCTTAGTTACAAATTTGCTAAATCAGTGCCCCAAAGTTAAGTAGCACTTCAAAAGTTGATTGTTATATATATTCATACAACAGAAATTCAACAAAGGACTCCTGGAAGGAATAGTGCATCATTAAAACATTTTTCCCTAAAGACTGATAATCTTTAAAAATATGATCATTTTTAAAAGTTTGTGTATACTTTATATAGAGGTATAAAGCTCTTAAATGCAACTGTATTTAAGCCTTTCCGTTTAAGGTGACTCTGTTACCACTCATGTTACCTCTTTCAATATTCTTAAGTACAGATACTTCAATAGAACTGATCTAGAACTCTGTTAATGTGAACTGCTTTGGTTTAAATCAATCTGATCCCGCTTAAACCTATGGTATCAAATAAATGTAATTCAATATAATCTAGTGCATCTGGTTTGCATATCAAGTTGCTGGTTAAGGGTCATCCCCAATATTAGTCGTATGTAGAGCAGACCCTTGAAAATCAGGTTAGTTGGCTGTGACTCAAAAGTCCCATTCTGTTATTGGGTCTACTCTAAGTATGACTAAGATTACACTTAGCCCTCAATGTTAAATCTGGCATGGTATGTTGGTATACTGCTAATAAGACAGGACTTTCTACTTTTCATATCCTTCCCAAGCCCCCCATTCTACTCAAAAATCTGCACTGTAGGATTTCCTAATCTTCAGAACAAATGTGGAAGCTACCTGTAGTATGGGTTGCCTTCTAATTCTGCTGATGAAACAGTTTCTGATAGTGGAATGAAACAATTGGATACAGGCCACAAATACTTAAGAAAAAGTCACTTAAGTTGCTGTTTTGAGTGTACATTCTTTTTACTTCAGATCTGTAATGTTTATTTCTTTTCATAACTTCTCCCCCGCACCCATGTACTTTAATGCACACCACAAGCTTTTACTACAGTGGGCACTGTCCGCTCTTGTTTGTGCTTTCTTCTAGGTGCAGCATGCATTGAGAAGCTGATGGGATGCATAGAACTCCTGTGTGCATTTCATTTATTTTGGTTGCTATCTAGTGCAAGAATTCATCAAAAAGTCAATGCATATAGAGTTCTCAATGTTCCATTGAACTAGCCATGTTTAATCCATGTGTGATATTGGTGCCTGGTAGATTTTAGCAGAAGTAATAATGTGCTAGATGTGGTCCTGGTGTTACATCTGATTCAGAGTAGTTCCGGAACAGATTGTGTCTAGCTCCAGCTATTCTTTGGAGGAGCTGCATTCATAAAGAAAATCAAGCTGTAAATTATAATGATGCTTCTCAATTTTGTTGATATATTTACCAAGAATAGATTATATGTGTTCTCAGTGCCTTTTAGTTCAGTTGGATGTTCTTGCATGTAAGTATAGGATTGTAATTCATTTTAATCCTATGGAAATCAACAGGGCATATTTGTCACTGCTGACTGAAGTCCTTCAGCTTTAGATGGCTGGTTAAGATCCAGTCTTAACATGTTTTCTATATTTACCTTCTAACTGTTTTTAAAATTAGCTTAAATTGTATTTCAGCATTTTATTTCTTATGTTTACCGCTTGTTTTGATTGTATAATAAATCTGTAACTGTGTAACCAGTGTTTTAACTTGAACTGTTGTTGGTACGGGCAAACTGGTCTAGCCTGACAATGTTTTGCTGTCAATGATTTCTTACTCAGTAGTAGCTAAGGCTGTAATCATATACGCACTTACATGTATGTATAACCTACAAACTAAGTAGAAGCTACTTCTTACTAGATATATTTGAGTGTGCATTTAATTCTACTCTTAAAATGAGAAAAACATACTTTGTTGATCAGCGTAAACACAGTCTACATTTTAGTCAGTTGATCTAGATTGTTATTTCAGTGGATAGAAGAACAGGCTCTACACTCACAAGTTTTAAAATGCAGATGAATTGGTAAACAACATGCTTAACACAAGCTTGAGATATTAAAATTTTCTTACAGATGTCTAGCAAATGTTATTCAAAAATAGGCATCACAGAATTGCATCCTATCTGAACAAATTTGAATGTTGTGGGATTTACATGTGGGTAGACATAGGACTGTACTACAAGTTAGCTGCAGTGCTAACTAGAAAGCGTGCAAGAGGAAAGCTTGGGTTTTTTGAGATGATTTACACAAGTTTGTGGATATTCATATATAAAACTAAAACTTAGTTTTATAGTTCATTTTTTTAAAAAAAATAGTCCCGTATTCTACAAAATAAACACGTAAAGTTAGTAGTATTATACTTTTGTGTAAGATTATCTTGATATGACGGCAGGCAGCAGTGAATCCTGTGGTATGCATGTATATGTATACGAAAGGGGAAAAAAGGCTTTAATTTTGATATAAAAGTGGTTGTAGTTTATAAAAATAGTATGGGTATGAAGAGATAGGATTTATTTTTATTAATTTATTTATATTTAAAACATATCTTCCATAAACACTTCATTCTTGTTTTTCCTTTGATGGCCATGCAATGGCAGATGTTTTCAGGGTAATGGCCAAGGACTCTTGGGTCAATAGAACTCTTTTTAAGGAGTGGGATTTTCCATCCCTACAAGCAATATTCTACCATGCATGTCTTTATCCACATCAGTGAAGATCACATCAGAAAAAGAAAGTGGTAAAGGCAGGAAAATTGGTGATGGTAGAGAAAATTAAATCATCTGTCTGTGGTTCCTGGGGGGAACCATGGGATGAAATAGGATGCACTTTCCTTTCTACCAGCTGAATTGGAAGATAGCCATCTTTTCCAAAGCATTTCAAACTGAACTCTTGGTTTTCCTTGGAATGGATCGAATCAAAAGAGCAGCAGCTGAAAAGGGCTGTTTGGAATAAAACGTCCATCACTTGGAAGGACTAATGGATCAACTGAGTGTTTGCTTGTGGTGGGATAAATTTTTAGGTTTTTTTTAAATGAATTTTTGATGTTGCATAATTTAGTAGGAGAAAATGGTACAACTAAGGTCTGTATCTGATGCATAATTCTGCTCCTCTGAAATTGCACAGAGGCCATTTCTGCCCTAGACTGTTATAGTGCTATTATTCCACTTTCAACATCCAATGGAATCCTGAGGTTTGAGGTCCCTCCCTAAACTGCAAACTTGAGGATTCCATAGGATGTTGAAAGTGGAATAATAGCACTGTAACAGTCTAGTGCAGACATGGCCAGATTCAAAGGGTTAAATTTGGTTGTGGCCACCATGTTGACTGGTGTGAGATCCAGATTCTGTCAAGAACACTGTTGTCCCTAAGACCCTTGGCAGATCATGCTTTTTGTTTTTCTGGCCCCAAGCTCATATCAAAGCTATATCACTGAGCTCCCCAGTTCTAGAACCCCTTTCATTTCAAAGCTTTTACCTCAGCTCCTTTATCCAACTAATCAACAAGCAGGCATGATAACTCACAGCAAGATTTCTTTAGGGAGGGAGGGATAACTTGTGACCATCTCAAATGTTGCTGGACTGCAACAGGTGTGAGCCTTAGGCAGAGAAGCCCATGTGAGAGACAATGGAAGTTGAATTACAGTATTTGGGGAGCCATGCATGCTGTTTCAGCAGCACAGAAAGAGCCGGATGTGTCATACAGTAATACAAGATGAAGCCAATGTGCAATGTATTTGCTGTTGATGTACTCCATTGTCCTCACCTGAATTTGGATCCCTAAAGTCATGGAAGAGTATGGGTACGAAGAAGGTAAGTTGTAAGCAAACATAGTCCTACATCATTGACAGCTGCCAAGCACACTTTGCTAGGTTTGTTGGCTTTGAGGCATCATGCTTGAACCTTACATTTAATATGCATTTGGCAGAGTTTTTCATCATTGAATCAAAGTGCAGTTGTTAGAATAATACTTCCTTGCTGCACCAGCAGGTCTACTGAAGGACTAATTGAAGGAAACTTGAGAAGACGGAGTTAAGAAGCCTCTGGGTAGCAGGGTTCTGAAGATTATTTATCATTTTCTTCATTGGAAGCCTGAAGATTAATTGGAAAAAGACAGCACAAATGTAATACTCAGAAGGAACAGCATTCAGGTGTGCTGAGTACTTTAGAAATAAGAGCTAAAACTCTGAATTGTGTGATTAATTCCATTGATTTGAGTTCGATAGCCTGGGAAGTGGAATACTTTTTTTTAAAGTGGTCATATAGTTGTCATATAGAATGATAAACAGTACAGAAAAAGGGTTATGTGCTATAGTCTCTGGCTACTATCATTTTGTTGTATCAAAGCACCTGAATGCCTTATATATCAGTCCACAGCAATATGTGATACTTTTATACAAGCAAAGCATGGTAGTGGTCTGTCATACTCAAGGTGAATATTATTCTCTGTCATGTTAATTTAAATTATGCAACCAAAATTATGCTGAAAACATCATATCATACATCTTAATGTGGTTTATGCAAACACGCTACAATTATTCTTCTTTATTCATATTCTGAGCAATGTTTAGCTCTTTAGAAACAGACAAAGTTGACATAAATCATGAGATCTATGGGTGTAAGCTAAAACATTGCTTAGATAAGAACATCATTGAAAGAGGGATTATAGGCAATACAGATTTTTCTCCACACAAATCATGAAAATCAATGCAGCAAGTACAAATAAATATGCATATTTTGCATGCTTTGTTCTGACTACAAATGATACAATATAGATTTTTTCAGATTTAAAATAATTGAAAGCAGTGTGGTGTGTAGTCATTGGAACTCAGTAGTAATACAGGACTACACAAAATCCTTCTCAGTTAATTTTTTTTAAGTTCTTGAATATACATGGGTGTCTGTAATGGCTAGATGTTGGTTCCCTTTAAAGAAGCATGGGTTACTTTGTGAGTTGTGGTGATCCACCATGCGAAAGTGTTAGTTCTGAAAAAATTTATGTCTGAATATTGCTGTTCATTACCACTTCTAATGATAAATGTTATAGATTGCTTTAGAGTGACTTTGGGACTTAATGAGTTAAACACAGTTATTGGAATTGCAATTATTTTCGAAGTCTTATTATTTTTAAAATGAAGAATTTAGGGAAGAAGACAACTTGTGAATTAATAGTTCTTAAACGTGAAATTGAACAATATTTGCTGCTGAAACATGCAAATATATGTGTGTATTGATACACGTATAAATGAAAAAGTAGATGTGTACTATTAAAGACAGCTGGGTTTGAACTCTTGGAATCTAGAACTCTTGAGGATGGATTCTAATGGCTTTTAAATGTTTCAGTGTTAATTAAGAGATAATGTGAATAGAATAGCCTGTTATGACAGGATAATGATTTCCTACAGAATGTACATTATATGACTTAATTTTTTTAAGAAATAATAATGCTGTGAAAGCAAAGCCAAAATATTAGCGCTTGCTTCCATCCCTCCTAGTTTCTAGATCATTGATTTATAAACCTGGGTGCTCATTCATTTTCTGTTGAGGAAAAATGCTAGACAATTCCTGTGGTAGCTCATTTAAAAGAGTGTATTCACATTTTACAGTTTGGGGCCCTACAACTATATTGTCAGATGGTATAGTTGGGTCTGCCTGTGACTGCTAAATAAGGATGTTTCTGATTATATGTTTTCCTTAAATATTTTATTTTTTAAGTTACAGACTTGATATGTTTGGCAATTATTTTGGCGAGAAACAAATTTATCAAGACAGTTAATTGGGCTGAAAGGATTATTCCACTTTAAGAAGTTACTAAATAACTGATCTCTACCTCACTGAATTACAAACATCTTTTTCAGTAGTGATAAACCCCACTGAGTGTGTGTGTTGTTACTGCACATCTTGGGAATATTGTAATTTAGGAAACAACAACAAACCATAAAACAAAACAAAACCCTGCTGCCTTAATTGTGAAGACTGCAAGATGTGCAGAATACAAGGAGATAGCTACAAAACGTTTGCTTTTTTTTTTTTTTGAATTTTGCCCCCAGCATGTGCTTATCTACAATGTTAGCTGTGTATTTGTATTGCAAATTTAAAACCTTGTCCAGTGGGGTGCTAGTATACAGCTGTAAAGTGAAGTGAGATAGCCCCATCTGTCTGTCAGTTGGGCAGCATGATTCCATGCATGCTCTTTGCTGTTCTGAAATCCAGAATAGGATGAAAGGACTGTGAGTTCATACTGCTTCAATGGACTTTGGGTAGGTCTGAATGTTCTACCTGTTGGCTCTGAATTCTTGTGTATGTAGCATTTTGTACATGCAGTTGGGAAGAATGGTGCTTCAGTCCCACATTCCTAAATGATATTGGTGATGTTGATGTCATCAAGTTGATAGTGCCTCTTTTTTCTCCATTGTGGCTGTTTCTGCTAATCTTACATTATTGTCAGCTTATATTTGTTGTCTATCAGATTTATAATTCTGTTTAGTTTTGATGGTTTTATATTTTAATCTTTTACTGCTTGAATAGTTTTGGTAATAGAAAGGATGGATATAAGTCTTGATTCTGATGGAAAAAATAACTATTGCAATAATGTGGTATATCTCTAGGGCCCTCAAAATACTCAGGCATTTCTTTTGTCTGGTCTTTGTGAAGCAAGGCTGATCATATGCATTATCTTGACTGCTCATTCTTATTTACTTCAGACAGTAACAACCACAGTACTAAATTCCAAATTTCTTCTGATTCCAGAGCTATATAAACCTTCAGCAATTTTTGAAGGAGAAAATGTAAAAATTTCACATAAAGAAGTTAGAAATCATACAAACATGGGAAAGACAGTTAGAAATCATACAAACATGGGAAAGACAGAGAGATCTTTCATTTAGCACTGGTTGGAGTGTGTGGGAGGTGGGAGTGGGGGAGTTGTTCTTGCAGAAAAATAGACTTGGAGAAGCCAAAGGCTAGACAAGAACTCAAAAAAGATACATTTGTGACAGCTTGGTCTCCATTTATTTCATCGATGACTGAGTATGAATCATTGTGTGGTCCCCCATCACATCTACAAACATTTTGGATATCTCTTTAAGATGTTTATGCTTTAAGATGTTTATGTTTATGTTAATCATCTTTAAGATGATTATGCTATCAAAGAGATATTACGTGCTTATTTTGGGAGAGAGCTAAATTTGAAACATTTTTGTTGCAGCAGTCATTGTGGTGTTCTTTTTGTTTTGTCTTTACTTTTGTTTTCTTTCTTTCTTTCTTTCTTTCTTTCTTTCTTTCTTTCCTTCCTTCCTTCCTTCCTTCCTTCCTTCCTTCCTTCTTTCCTTCCTTCTTTCCTTCCTTCCTTCCTTCCTTCCTTCTTTCTTTCTTTCTTTCTTTCTTTCTTTCTTTCTTTCTTTTGTATTGATTTGTTGCTCTTTACTGTCAAAAATAAAATGTATATGCCAAAATTATAAGACACCTTGTACACCTTATTTTAAAGCCCAATGTTTGTATTGGGGTGAAGGCAAATGGAAGAGAATTAACACTGAGCAAATACACAATTCTTTGGTAGCAACATTAGTATTTAAGTTTATATTACGATGTGTAATGCTTGATCCTAATAGAGAGATAATACGATAATAATCAGTGCAGATATTGACTTGAAATATCGGCTTCACATTTGCTTTCAAAATCCTGCTCATGTGAGACTAAACTGCACTCTGTCACACTCATAATTCAAGCATTGATTTTGTGCAAACTTGTTTAAAACTTGTGTCTAGCTTGAACAAATCAATAATGTGCAAGCAGTTGTTACTGCAATTAACAGTAACTGAAAGTTTCATCTTATGTTTGTAATTCTGGAAAGCAAAACTTGCTCTTAATTCTTACTTGTAAGCTAATAATTGCATGATTTTCTCTGTGACAGATACAGTTGGCAATGAGTCAGACTTCTACAATGAAACATATGGTCTAGTCTCAACCATGTAAGCAGCCCTTGAAAATAGTTGAACATATAATTTCTTCTTGGAAACAAATAATTAGCATCATCTCCAGCAAGCTATTTTGCATATATGTATTCACATAATGAAGTAAGTAGACATTAAAAATACATTAGCATTATAAACAGATCCATAAAAGCAAATTAAAAATTAAGAATTAGTCCTACGTAGGCAGGCAGGAATTCATTGGGTTTCAATGTGCAATCTTATTTTGACATAATGGATAACACTTTCTTCTAACACCAGCCTAGGAAAAAAGTTAGAAGAAAAGATTACTATAAACTGCTGGACCTCAATTTAATTGGGTTAGTAAAGACCAAATTAACCTAATCAAGCATAGGAAACTTTACCTTTCATCAACCATGTCTTTATATGTTTGACACATCTTGTCTTTACTTAAAGTAAGTATTGGGACTCATTTCTTCCTATCCTAGCCATAACATCAGTTTGGGCTGTCAGAAGAACATGGTACTTTATGTTTGCTGTTGAGCATTAAGTAGATCTATGTCCAGTTGCTTTGAAAGCCAGTAGAATCCCATAAGATTGTAGATTTTAAAAGAGATCTCACTTCACTTCTGTCTTCCACAATTACAGTTGTACAGGGACGGGGAGGCGATGGGGCGGTTCACCCCTGGCGGCAGTGTTTTTGAGGCACCCCTGCATGCTGTGGTCATGCCCTCATGCACCGTGCCCTTGCCCCTGGCAACATCCCCATGCTGTAGCCCCGTCCCCCTCTACGCAGTCCAAGCTCCGTTGCTGCTCAATTATTTTTCATTACCTCAATATCTTTGCAATCTACAATGACCATTCCTTTGGGCTCTGTCCCAAAGACAAGTCATGAGGGAACAGGCTTGGACAAATTCCACAGTACTGTGTATAAGTACGAGGAAAAACTGTTGTAAAAAAAAAGAGAGAGAGAGAGAGAGCCTCACTAGAGCAAGCCAGTACAAATGCATCCTGCTTCCATAGTAGACAGCAAAATGCCTGTGGAAAGTCCCCAGAAACAACACAGCCTGCACCTATTGTTGTTCCCTTGCAATTAATACTTGCGATCATGCTTTTTCTAAATGCTCACATAGCAATATGTGTATGTCATATAAAATACAGCATTAAAAGATTTATTTACCACAATTCTAATCTCAAAGGAGGTGATTGCATTGTTACAACCACATTAGGCTACAGGTTAAAAACATGTAATAAATGTTTGAGAGAGTCTGTTTCCTGATTCTGACTGGCATTTCCAAGACCTTCCTTACTTTCCTTGTTTTCACTTACTTTCTGCAGTTGGTCATGCCTGCTTCCTTCTTTCCATATCGCCACATCAAGAGTGTTCCCATTCCACAGTTCTCGTTAAGGCAGTGTAAGATAAGAAACCATAAATAAGATGTTTAGGTTGTCCCGAGAACTGCTGCAAGGAAGCAGAAAAAAATAGAGTGAATATCAATGTTTTTAACCTCTGTTTTTATAAAATATGCTTGCCAAACTAATTTTGCTGTTTGGTCTACCAAATCTGTACTTTGCAGATTCCTGTTAGTAATGAATTGCTACTGGTTATCCATAGATTTTTAAAACCTCTTTTAAAATTATCAAATCTAATGGGTACCATCAGATATTGTGGCAACACATAGAAAGAAACTACTTTCTTTAGTGTCTCCTGAATTTCTTGCCAATTGGTTTATGAGTTTTGGTATTATGAGAAAGGAAGGAAGGAAAAACTTTATACTATGCTTAAATTTATGAAGCTGGATAGTGGCATTCTTCTAAGCTAAATGTCTTAGAAATGTAACTTTTTGTTGTAGGGAATGTCCTGTAACTTCATCATTGTAGTTGCCCCCCTCTGCAGAATCTGCACCGTACATTTGTCTAAGTCTACCCTCTGAGAGCATTTCAATATTGACGTATTTATTTTTGGTTCTTTCCATAATCATGCTTAGTGAAATGTTTGCTTTTTTCATAGCTGCTGGCTGCACACTAAGCCAAAACTTTCCATTAGACATTTGTGTATCTGTGTATAAATTGCATCATACATTGCAAAGGTCATGTAAAACATGGTTTGCTCAAGAATAAATCTAGCAGGTTTCACTATTAATTACAATAGCACATGGTAAGAACTGTTACAGTCCTGTGGCTGCTGCTTATATAGAAGCAATGGCACAATTTGTGGTAAACATGTTGTATAGGATATTACCACTAATTAATGGAACATGGTACAGTAGTAATTGTTTTGGTATTGTTTCCTAGGAATATCCATCATAAATAAGATAAAATTGTGTATTCTCAGTGTGAGACCAAAATCTCAGCTGTTAATAAAACATCAAATGTACATGGGAACAAAGAAGTGACCTAATTTTACTTTAAGAGCAACATTAATGAGGGAAAATATGGCCAGTATCAGGTTGTTGCAACACACAGGCATGATTATGCTGCTGCAATTGGTTGTGGTATGAAAAAATAAAATAAAAGAAAGCCAGATACTGGCACAGTGTTTGTAAAGAAAGTGTGGCATTGGAGAAATAGGCTGCTTAGAGCTGGCAGATTTTGTTTACCTTTCACTATGATGGTTGTGTGACCCTGGAAACAGCACAAGTGGCACCATAGTATACCAAAAGAATTCTGTCAGCTACTTGTGGTTAATAATCTCTCAATATCTTTTCAGTGTTCAGTATTTTCAGTATTGCTATTTAATGAATACAGAATGTATTTCCCATGTATTTTGTTTTAATTTTATATTGCATATCATGGTTTGAATTGTCAAAGGTATTTGAGAACTTAAAGACAGCTTTTTAGCAATAGCATTTAAAATCCTTGTGACTCTGCCTGTCAGAAACAAAGCCTGGTTTTGTTGTTCTTTCTAGACAATAGCTTTTTCTTGAAGTCAATTTAAGTGTACCTCTGTGCCTGTACACACACACACAGAGAGAGAGAGACATCTTGATAGGACATATTATATGTCCCTACAAATATTTTAGGGGAACCCTAGGGCTTGGGGCTGATTCTGGCTCTCTGGATATGCCATCACTTGTTGTTTCCCAGCTTTTGCCCTGGATTTTCCCGTTTTGAAAGGTTGAAATGTCCTAAGACTCAGTCACAGCAATAAAAATTTTAGGGAGAAAAATGCTTATATCATTAGTCCTGTCTTTTGCATTAAGCCAATCTATCACTGCAAAACACTCTCTCCCACAAATGTGCCCCTCTGAAAATGAGTTCTATCTTTGGACTGAATGAAGTTCCCTGTGCTTGGTGTAGGACAGAGGTGGGGAAGACATAGCCTCCAACCCTTAATATTTGGCCTCCAGGGGACTCCATATCCCCAACCCAATTTTTTCACTATAACATGGGCAATTATGCCACAGGACTAAGGGGGAATGGCATGTTACCACCTCACTGCTTGTTAGTGTTCTCTTCATTTTTTTTTATGGGATTTTCTTTGGGATCCAAAGAAAATTGGGCAGTTGGGAAACATAGGAGATAAAAATGGTTTGGGGTATGGTTTCCAGGGTTCCATGGAAGACAGTATAGGTCTCCATTTTATGGCAGTTCCCAATAAGGTGGGGGAGTCTTTATACAACAGTTTCCATAGCTTGGAAATAGAATATGCAAGATGTATAATAAATCTAAAGTCACAATTGACCCTAAACTGCTTAAACTGTACATAGGAGTTAATGTTAAAAGTATAGCCTAGCTTCATAACTTTAAGGTCAGATGAAAACACTTCAATGCCATTTCAGTCATTAGCAACCTGATTTCTGTTTTATAAAGATTAAACAACTTGGGAGCACTTAAAATACACTTTACAAACATCATCAGTGTAGTTGAATTCTACTTTTCAATAATTGTAGGTTGGACTTAGATTGATCTAACTTTTCAGAGACTTTTCAGTATTACATTGTTTGGGGATGGGAGTTGGAGATGAAAGACTACTTACTGTTTGTTACAAAATATAAAATACTAGCTGACATGTACCATTGCTCAGTACAGTGTGCTGTTAGGTAAATTTAATCCTTAAACTTCTTCATCAAAGAATTTTAATTGTTTCCTTTCTCTCATATTTTAGATTTTAGCCTTCAGCATTGACAATATGCTACTGTCTTGTCAAAAACAGTAGTGAACTGCTTTTCTTGAAGTACGGTTGCTTTTTACACAAGCTGCTGGTAGCTGTCAACGTTGCTTGAGTGAATTTATGAACCAATAAAATAACAAATATACATTTGTTACTGTTTGAATTGTGATCATGTTTTTTACCCATTCCAGTCTCATTCCAGGCCCCCATTTGGTACAGAATCAGCCTTGGTCACCTTGAGAGATAATCACCAGATGGGAGGGGCTACAGTGCATACAAATTCATCTATTTCTGACAAACAGAAAAACATTGTAGGGAGTTCCTGTGCTAGATATTAAGAGACATGGACTTCAGGACTCAGATTTCTGGTTTGAACTAGGATCAAATGGGGTAGCACTGGGTTCTGAAGAGTATCTTGTGGCTGATATACACCCTTGTACTCATTGTTTATTTTTGTACTGATTAAACACAGTAAATGAAGTAGTCTTGCACTGGTACAAATCTATAATGGCTTTCTGCCTAGCAAGATTTCATATGATGAGTGCAGAGCTAGGATGATTCTTCTAAGATGGCCCTGGTTGCACATATTTCTCAGACATATTAAAATTAATTGTCAGTTATGTAAAAATCTACTGTCTTCTTTGAAGCAAACTGTGATTTTTATCTATAGCATCCAAGTTGTACAGCATACTCCCCAAAGAAGTGAAAATGATTTAATCATCTACCTTTTCCCCACATGTTAGGAGAAAGGTAGAATATTGAATTATTAAACACTGGAAAGCAGGGTCTCCGATCTGCTGTCTTCAGTTAATTGCTCAGAGTGTTACTTCTAAATCACAGATAGGAAATCATGTGGCTGTTCAGAAGTTCTGACTTCATGTCGCGAAATCCTTAGCCAGCATAGCTGATGGTGGGAATGGCTTGGATCTGCAGTCCAGGAATATCTGGAGGACAGCACACTGTCAGTTATGTGGAATTATGTATATTATGTATTGTATTCTTAGAGGTTTTAATATGTATTGTAAATTTTTTTGTGATAACTCTGAAGAGTTACATTTATTCATTTTTTTTAAAAAATGTAATTGATTAAAAGTTTCAAATTAATTTAACCAACCGACTGAATAAACTTATTCAAAATATAAGAGAAATGAATTTAACAGTTGGACTGAGGTAGTGTTTATAATGAAGGACGGTAGTAAATACTATTACCTTATGCCATAGCTTAAGGATTTAAATTGGAGTACGTTACATAATAGACCATATTGGTGACAAATGTGGTGGTGACAGATCATGTTGGCAGAAATCCTATTATGAAGTTGCACTGAATTGAGACAGAATCTACCTCTCCATCTCAGTCATAAACTAGCCATATAAATATTTAACCAAAACATTAATTTCTGGAAGACCTGCAAAGTGCTGCTTCAGGTCCTTTAAATCTCTTCCCCAAACCCAAATGCTTTCCCAAAAATGCTCAGGTACAATCCTTTTATTTTAAATATGTACCATTGAAGTGGATGCATCTTCTTTCCTGTTTATCATTTTATCAACCTGTTCTTTGTGGGTTTTTAGATTAACTCCTCTTCCTATGAGCCTGTTTTCTGCTACTTTGTAAAGTACCATGTACATTTATGATGGTACATAGCTAAGTTAATCATTAGTAACTATAGTCCCATTGATGCCAATGGATCACCAACTCATGTTGGGATCCAGTAGGATCACCATTTCTGTCCTTCAGTGCAGCAAAGTATTATTGCTAGCAAACGGTTATGCTGCTCTCACATATAAAGCCCAAAATTTCAGAAGAAAGCTGGTTTTGAGAGCAAGAAGGAACAGAGGGAAAATCCTGTGTGTGCGTGCCTATGTGTGTGTGTTTTAAGAAGTACTGAGAATAAAGGCATGTGGCCACTGCTCTAGTAGTGGTTCAGCCTCACAAATCAATCTAAGGTTTTGTGCTACAGAAGTGTTTGTGCCCACACTTACTGAATTGATTTTCACATAGCGTATGAACAGTTTGAAACAAGAAAACAGAAGTGTAGACTTTGCCAGTTTACAAAAACTTCAGATGGTGAGTTTAAGTTACTTGTTGCTGTAGTCATATTGCTATTGAGAAACCTGTAAATGTAACTCTTTGATAAACTTCAGAGCTATCACTTACTCAGTTTATCTCAAATGTTGCTACTATGGCTTCTTATCTTTATTTCTGACCCAAGTTTGGCATTAGCTGAGATATGCACAATCTCATGTGTTTCTGCTCTGTCCTTGTTTTCCTTTCCTTCTCTGTCTATACGTGTGTGAGTACGCCAGGAAATCTTCCATTAACTACAGCTTACCACTATGTTTGTGTTGAAAAGGAATGGCTACTGGGAGCTTAGATCGTTATATGGAAGTTGATTTGCGATGCTAGTCTGCTTCAAACTTGCAGTTTATTTCAGGCCATTTCCGCACGGGGTGAGAGAATTGTCCCGTGCCGCTAATTACCAGGCCTTATGGCTCCCAGGTCCAGTCCAGGCTGCTCCGGAGCAGTGCGTACTCGTTGCTCCACACTGCTCCGGCATCGAAAATGGTGGTTTCTGGTTGGTCGAGGCTCTTGACCAACCACTGAAGCTCGCCAGCCTAAAGCCCACCCCCAGCAGATCACAGGCTTGCATTGGTGCGAGCCTGCAAATCTACACAAGGGAACAGGCTCACACTGGTGCGCTGCATGCTTTTGAAAAACCGAAAGAAACAGGTTTTTCAAAAACACGCTGGATGACCACTTGGGCTGAGGTACGGATCTACGTTAAATAGTCCGTACCCAGTCTGCTCCTAGGTGCGGACGTCCTCCCTGGAGGACAGACTGCACTGTTTCAAACACCCTGTGTGGAAATGACCTCAGTTTATTTCAGATATAGTTAAAACTGACTGTTAATTGAAGACTGGCAGCTTTTTTGTAGCATGGCAAAAAGGGAAAAGGAAAGGCACGTAGAGACAAGGCTCTTGTATCTGGGCTTACAAAATGGATACATGATCACCTGAAACAGGCCCTTCAGTCCATCTTAAACAACCGTTCTCCTTTTCCTGTGGCCAGCTCAATCATATGTGCTTTCGAGTGGGTAACTTCAAGTGTTATCAGTCAGAAAGCATTCTTGCACTCCTTTTGTTTTTCCCCAGTGGATTTTTTGTGGAATTCAAAAAAAGAAGTGGCAGGAAAGCAGAGGAGTGTTACAAATGGAAGAATATGTTGTTTAGAATTTCCATACAGTTAGTTAAGGAAATTAGTTAAGGAAATAAAATCATCGTATGCACAATAAAATCCTCACCTGGAAGCATTCAGTTCACAATTCATAAGGTAACTCAAACAATTAAGAGTAAGGGGTACATTAACAACTCCATATATGCCTAACACACTGCATATTTTTGTAGACTGTAGTTGTAACCTGTTTTGGGAACTAATTATGTCTAAGAACTGTGTTATAGTGATGCTTCTCAAATTATACTATGAGGAAGGATGCCAGCCAAATTTGGAGGGCTATAATAGTAATGCACTCAGGAACAATTGCAGTTGTCTCTAGTCCACAAAACATATTAATTGATATTTTCTGTCTGTCAACTGCTAACAAATTCATAGGAAGTTTAATGATGGCCTTTACTTCATATTCAATAAGTTATTAATAGCACTCATCATCTCATTATGAGGAGAGTGGCTGCATTTCTAGTTTATTGCTCTTTTGACTCTACACTTCCACATCTTCAAGTAAGACATTTCTCATTTCAGGAATTTGCAACTAATGATTTTTTTCCCAGTGGAAAAAAATGGAATTTGGGGAGCAGGCATGAAAAAGGACTTTCTTTCCAAAATAGACTCAGCAGAAATAAAACTTTAAGCATGGTATGTGGATAAATGGGCAGATCTGGAGAACTGCAATATGCAGAATATAAAGATAATAACTAATAGAAAGTGACAGTGAAAACTAGCATTAATGTAAATAGAATAGGAGATCCATAAAAAAATTTCTCACTTTTGTGCCCCATGGAGAATAAAATGCTGTTTCATTAACACAAAAGTAAAACTAGGAGGTATGACTTCTGAAAGAAGAATATTATAGAGGTTTATACCATGTCTTTGAGAGCAAGTGCATAGGTGGATATGTGTAAAATATTTCTCTGGCTAGTCTGACAAGATTCCCCAACCACAAGGAATTGCATTTCAGGTGTTAGTAAAGAGTCCAACAGGGAGAGGCAACATGAAAACCCGATTTTGTGAATGTAGCAGTTATTAAGACCCATTTGATTGTCCTATTTACCAAGTGCATTTGTATAAAATAGTGAAAAATACAAGAATAGAATTTATTTAAGCTTTATTGACATACATAAGTGTCAGCATTCAATTGTTGCATTACTGTGCTGAGATTAGTCTTCAGTGAAAATTATATTTTTGTAAATAGACTTTAGCTCTACATATATTTGCTCTCAAGTAAGTTACATTGCTTTTACCAGGACACTTTTCCGAGTACATGAGCTTAAGATAGTGGTCTTAGGGTCACAAGTTCTCCAGCTAAGTTATGATTTTGAAATTAGCCAAGTCATGACCTTTTCAATTTTTTTGTGCAATCACAATCTAGACGTTCTAGGAAAGGGTATAGAAAGAGCTGTTAGACTGTGACTTGCCATTTGTTCGTTGGTGTGATCGTTCAGTATAAAGGGGGTTGGTGGAAGTTCCATTTCCTTTTACTGTATGTTAAAAGTACTGAATGTAACCTTTGTCACTGCCTCTTGAGAGCTCTAACACAAAGCCATTTTCAACTAAATTGAAAGGTTCTCATAGTCAATAATCACTTTATATAGAGGTCATATATCTTATCTAGTGGTTCAGCTATCACATTAAGGTGCTTTACTGTGGAGAATTCTTTTAGATGAGCTGCTTGATCTTGTTTGGTTGAAATCCAACAATGTAGTGAATCAGCCACTTAATATCTACATAAAAGTGGAACTACAGGAAGGTTCGATTAGGTCTGTAAGTCTTCTACTGATGCTTGCTGTTCAAAAGTGCCATGCTACAATATAGTAAATGTTTCCTAAGTTTGCTTTCCCTGTATATGCAGCTCAAGAAAAGTGTCTCAACAAATTTGTGACGCAGAGCAGAACTCCTGTATTTGCCGGCATATAAGACACACCAGCATATAAGGTACACCTCATTTACACACTGGGAAATACTATTTGCCAGCATATAAGATGCACCAGCGTATAAGATGCACCCCATTTTCAAACAGTATTTTTCGGGGGGGGAGTGAGTCTTATGCGTCAGCAAATAGGGTATTTTAGAGTAGTAATTAGTTGTGCAAGACTTTGTACAATCAAATAATTTTAGAAGTTGATGTGTGGATTGATACAGCCTGGGAAAAGACAGCAATCTTAGATGTAGGGATGTGCAGATTTTCTCATCTTTGACAAGGAGATGTTTCATGAGGAGAAAAGATTTGAAAAAATCATTGTGCTATTATAGATTTGTCCTAAGGTTGCCTTAAGTTGGAAATAACTTAAAGGCATATAACAACAACAACAACAGCAAGAACAACAAAGTTAGCAGCAGCAACTTTGGAAAACATGCTTTTGTAGTAACTCATACCATGTATACTAATACTTCGGACTCTGAACCATGGTGTAATAGAACCTTTATTAAGATTCCAATCACTCTCCAAATACATATGTTTGCACCAATACATAGTTAATGTGTGCCTGCTTTTACTGGGCTTACCTGTACATCACAATAAGCCAGGGTTTTGTTCAGTTTGATGTCTCAACCCAGCATTATGCTAGCTTGTTTCTTCCCCAGCAAACCAGAAAAATAACCCATTCAATTATCGCTCTGGCTTGGTGGAAGAAGTGTATATTCCTGCTGGTTTTCATGCCACGCTAAATGTAAAATGGCCAGAAGTGTCTTAGTTTGCTTAGTTGTTCCTTCTTCAAATGTGAGTGATCAAGTAATGTGCAGCAGCATGCTGCGTGTACCTCATAAACTAGAGTTTCTACAGAACCATGGCTTATTGTGAAACAACTTGTTTAATTTCATATAGCACTGTTTTCAGGAAAGAACATGCTTTTAAGAATTTAGAACTCTTGAAAAGTATAGGTTGGCAGGAATAATGCTATGTAGAATATGGAGTCAAATGCTAACTAATGCTAACTAACTAACTAACAAGACAGAAATCTGACAACCTGTTAATAGAAAACACGGTCATTCTTCCTTGAAAGGTGTTACCAAATGTTGGACATTATAATACTGCAGCCGAAGATAATGGCTGGTCTGTGAAGCAACCATGTATTATAGAAACATTTTCAAGAACAAGAATTCTGAACAGTTCTTACAGTGCATATGCTATGCAGTACAACTTACAGCTTTCAAAGACAGTATTAGTTATATATACAATATGATGCCCAGATCAGTTCTCTATGAATTGTAAGTAGCACTTTTGTAGACAATAGGTGAGAAACTTTTACTGGATTGGCAATAAAACATTAGAAGAAGGTAAAGGATGCTTATAATTATTACCTTGATTTCCTAGCAAACCGGTCCTCGACATGGCTCAGAAAAAATACAGTATAATTAAAACTAACATAAAAATGTAAAACAAGATTACAAAACTGCAATAATCTTCCAAGTAAAATACAGGTTTTAGCAAATCTCGAAAATTTAAAGCATTTATCCATTTAAGCTCCAGTTCTTTACAAGAGGAAGGCTATATCCTGCGTTTTTGCAAGATTCCTAAAATGTGAAGAGAGTAGTTCTCTGCAAGTTGGGCCCTCTTACTCTACAGCAGTGGTTCTCAACCTGTGGGTCCCCAGATGTTTTTGGACTTCAGCTCCCAGAAGCCCTGAGCATTGACCATAGTGGCTGGGGCTTCTGGGAGTTGAAATCTACAAACATCTGGGGACCCACAGGTTGAGAACCACTGCTCTACAGTCTGTGATAATTTGTTCTTGGTAAAACAAGAGTGTGAATATACCCTTGATATACTGAATATAGGTAGAAACATAGCTCTTGATATACCTTAAGAAAAGAAGTACAGATATTTAAACACTCTCAGAGACTGTATCTGAGTTCCATTGAGAACTTTAAGCATACTTTCTGATTTGCAGATAAGACTTGCATAGACTTTTTTCAAACATTAAACTTTTTTCAAATATTAAACAATATTCTTCACAGAAGTAATGCTTACTGCAGTACATTTATCTAAGGCAGTGGTTCTCAACCTGTGGGTCCCCAGATGTTCATGGACTTCAGCTCCCAGAAGCCCCAGCCACTATGGTCAATGCTCAGGGCTTCTGGGAGCTGAAGTCCAAGAACATCTGGGGACCCACAGGTTGAGAACCACTGATCTAAGGCTAAGTTTATTTTCAAACACTGAATACGAACAGATAGGATACAATTGCATATTGTGAAAGCAAAAGTGGGAAGACATGTTAGGATATTCAAAGGGGAATGTGGACTAAAACCAGTAGACCCTCCCTTTTGTTATTTTTATCTTCAGCAAGATATAACTTCTAATTTGGCTAAATCACACAATCATTGTAAGTTACCTTGCTATACTAAATAATATTTGGATTTGAATTCCTTCACCCTTTTCTCAATATACATATATTTTCATACATTTGATTTTTCATCTTCACTTTCAGTTCATGGTCATAGTTCCTTAAAACAACAGACTTGGAGTGATAAACTGAAATCATGAACTGAATTGCTGTGTAGCCCGCTTTTATAAATTGCCT
Organism: Iguana delicatissima; assembly: GCA_948472985.1. NCBI lineage: Eukaryota > Metazoa > Chordata > Lepidosauria > Squamata > Iguanidae > Iguana > Iguana delicatissima. The sequence continues at coordinate 1,179,217 of CAOKZL010000948.1, forward strand.
AATTTAGAAATGAAAACTAAATAACTGACTTTGTTATAGCAGAATTGTTGAGCTTTCCCACACAGGCATTTGAATCTGTTGTTCCCTAGCACTGGTGACAGTACATGTTTGCCTTTGTTCTGGCTGATGCCATGTACATGACATTTTATTGTTGAAACATCTGTGCCTGTGGTGGATGTATGCCATACCTTATTTGTGAGTAAGCTAATTCAGAACCAAATTATTTGTTACATTAATTATACTTTTTTTAAAAAACCCCCACCATGCTTAGTGTTGCTATTTTCCTTTTTACAGAGAGGTGGCTGTTGCGTACCATTCATCTGATCTTAATCATGATAATGTGGGGGACGTGTTTTGTCTTGAATGGAAACACTTTCTTTTTTAAAAAGCATGGTTACCACTGCAACTTTTGTCTTGAATGGAAAGTTGCAGTGGTAACCGTGCTGTTTAAAAGAGAAAGTTCTCCTACTGTAGCCATTCCATGGGACAGAGTTTGTGAGTGAGGACAAAGAGCGTGTTGGTGTGTGGCTGTACCTCACGTCAGGGGATGGGTCTTGGGACTGCACTTGATTGCTGGCCAAGATCTTACTCTCTTTCCTGACATAGCTTCTTCCTATCTTTCTCTTGCTGATCACTTCCTGTCAAAATAGGGTTTGTTTTTCTCTCCTAACATCAGGTTTCCTGAATCAGAATATTTTGACCCATTTTGTATGGAATGGATGGGTGTATTTAAGATGTGGAGAGTCCAAGAGTGTTTACATGCTGAATCTGTTAAACAGGCCTCATTTGTCTGGCAGGTATCCAGTCACAGAATCTTATTGCTGGGATGAACTGTAAGAGCCATCTAATCCAACCTACTACCATGCAGGAGTGCTACAACTGAAAGATGACCATCCACCTTTTTTTCTTTTAAAAGCTTTCAAAGAATGTGAGTCCACTACTCCCCAAAGCAATCTATTCCACTATTGGATGGTATCTCTTTTCTTGTAATTTGAATCCATTCGTTCATGTTTTAGTCTCTGAAGTAACATAAAACAAGCTGATTTCATTTTCTACATGACATCCAGTAAGTCAAGTGGCTGGAGAGTTGGTAGATACCCAGAGAAGCATTCACGGTAGTCAAGGTTTTCTGAAAATGGCTACTTAAGACTACAGGACCTGTGGGTTTTATAGGGATTATGTTGGGGCCAACCCAAATCACCTACCTATGCTCACTGTTCCAAGAATTAAGAGGAGGTGATATGAGATTATCTCTCTGCAATTAAATCAGTGCACTCCAGAGGGAGTCCTTTCCTGGGACCAAGTAGATCCACCTATTTTCGTATTGGTCCAGTTGCCTGCTTTATATGACAGTGCCCTTATACTGGAACTCATTTTCAAATCTGAGTTTATATTAATAAATTTGGCCCTAAATTAATCCAGCTGCTAGCATCACATTTCTCTGTTGCATTCTCTACATGAAGTGTGTAATTTTACTGTTTGAATGGACGAAGAGCTGCTACCACATGACTGCTATAGAAGAAGAAGCGGAAAATTATTTGTTCTGGTAATACTGTTGAAGTAGTCAATGCTGTTATTATTAAATGTTATTTATTTTGGAGCATGCATCTATGTGCTTTCTGATCTTCAAAGTGATAAATCTTATAAACAAACAGCCTGTTTAGTTAAATTGAGTTAAGCTGGAGTGTATGTTTGTGTCAACGGAGATGGGGTGGATGGAGGTCTTCAGTCTTCAGCAATTATTGCTCTCTAAATCATGCTATTGTGAAGACATTAATGTGACTTCAGTTTCTCTTGATTGGAACCTACTGTATGAGATGAGTGAACTGTGAGAACACTGCTTTCTTATCAACTGTCAGTAATTCAGTGTTGGACACCTCTTTTACATCTTCAGTCTCTGGACCTTGATCTTCTCAGCTTTAAAGGAACACATTAGATCTAACTTACTTTGACCTTTGCTTTGTGATTCTATCATCTCCTGCTCATATGGTGCCCAATTTTCTCTTCTACCATCAACTTTGCAATCTTCTCATGAATGTTGTCTGAACCGAAACCTGTTGTCCTTTACAAACTTTTTCCATAATCTATATTTTCAGTGACATCAAGCATACTATTTTCAGGTTGACATTTAATTTGAACTTTGTATCCTTTCTGTCATCCAATAGCTTACATTTCTTTTGTCTCAGCTTCTTTGAATTTTCAGTTAAAAATTACCCACTAAGATCTTAAATTTCTCATCTAGAAGTGCTTCTAGGCCCCTTCAAAGTGGGTTATGTCATCTTATCGTACTGGAAACTTCTGATTGTTAAACCTAAAAGCTCCTATTTGCTTTAAGAATTGGTAAAAAAGTATTGCTAAAATATGAAAAAATACTGCACTGCCAGATAGGTAGTGGGTAAAGGATGATATTGAGATTGTAGAGGTGGATAAGTCTTCCATCTGTTATTGCTACAAGAGATGTGGGAGCGACATATTTCTGACAAACTGCAGGAAACAGGGATGGCAAGATTAATTTTTTGATCTTACTAACAAATTTTCTAGGAGTTCTTTATAGTGATGTAGTTTGCTTATGAATGCCTGTAATATCTACATTGAAACAGAAAATAAAAGTTGAGAGTTTATTTTAAATAACTGACATTGTTAACCTGTACTTGTAGACATCTTGACAAATGGCTGAATTGTTTATTTGGGGAATTACAGTTGGCCTTGCACATCCGTGGCTTTAACATTCACAGATTTGATTATTTGAGGATTATTTGCCACTGCCTCCACTGCTGCTCTACACCATTTTAATGCTTTGTGTTCTCAGTAATAAAGCAACAGAAAAGAATATTTAAAAAGTAATAAGGCATTTTTTTAAGGAAGTAGAAAGTATGTTATACTTACATACAGTAAAATAAGAGTCAGTTGCTTCTTTAGTGGCTATAAAGTGGAACTGAACTTTTAGAAAGGACAGACCTTTCTTTATTAAGGGAATACTTTAACAGCAGGCAAAAGGGCAAAAAAAAAAAAAAATTAAACTTATTCTTAGAGAAAAGACCTGCAGGCTGTCTTAAATTCTCTGCAAGTGCAGATGGTAAAAATAAAAACCCAAAGGATTAAAAATTAGTTTACAAAGAGAGAGAGAAGAAGAAGAGATGGAATAAAACAACTGCCTATTAAATGAAAACAGTTGCAAATTTATCTTGTTTGGGTTGTCTATCCTAAACAGTTTGTTTATGTACTTTCCAGAGAATTGAGGTTAATTTGTTTTGCTCCTAGTAATCCAGGATTCTGCTTAATTGTTTTTCTCACACTGCATCATATATTAAGTATAGTAGCTATATGTTCTACTGCTACTCAGTCAAAAATATGTAAATAGTGCATAAATAATCATTAAAAATCTTATATGTCTGACAAAAACTAAGTAAACTAGTGTAAAAACAGTATGACAGCTACTGATTTATTATATTTACTGCTCAATAAAATTATTCGGAAATTATATAAATGAGATTCTCAAGAAATAGTTTTTGAAGATACGAAATGTGCAAAATAAGAAAAAATGAGGTGATAGAAATACACATGGCTTAAAAAAATAGTTTCAATAATTTCGCTCACACTCCAAACTATTGGTGTCTCTGGAAGGCATTGCTGGCTGCATTCCCTGGATTGGGAAACTCTGTCTTCTTTTAATATGTTTTAATTCAATCAACTTTTCATCACATAGCTTGATGGATCACTCCCCCCCACACACACACTTATTTTAACAGATGTTTAGGAAACATGTAGATTGGAAGTAAAGCCAGATTTCATAGATAGCTCAGCAGATTCAGACAAGAGAGCTGATCTCATATACTTGAACTGGGGGTAGGGGAAATTAAATGGCTATCAGCTTTTTTGTAGGTTGTTTTTTTTTTTAATGACAGATTTCAGGTCATCAAGAATTCAATGGCTTTTTTCAAATTAATGCCAATAACTTTAGAGGAGTTTAAAGGAAATGTAACCACCTGCTCATTTACTAATCCTAGTTTGAACAGGCAGATGCTTAATTTAGCCTTGCCAACTTTTGTTGCTATAGTACATGTGTTTATTTTTTTATTCATCTTACAGATATCTAAAGTCACCTTTTAATAGGGTAGATAGCATAGGGGAAGCTTACAGTATATACTTGTGTATAAGTCACAAAAATGTTGACCAAAAAAAAAATCACCCCCCCAAAACCTGGGTCAACCTATATGCATGTCAGCACCAGCTGGGTGAACTATTTTCCCCCACCACTTTAGGAAGCAGTGCTCTTATCCCATTAATCATCTCTTGCCCAAGCTAAAGAAAGAAAGGCAGCCCTCCCTTTGTCTGGATTTCCAGCTACAGATTGCCTCTGAATACATTCAGGTCTAGAAATTGCAAAGTGGTTAAGCTTGTATAAAATGATGAACCCAAAGTATATTTCACCCCATCTCTAGTCCAACATAGGCAGGAGTTAATCAGCTCAGTGAATGGGGGAAATAGTGGATCTATTGCAGTATTGCCCCGTGATTATATATCAGCTGAACCATTGCAAAACTGAAAACTTGATGTGATGTATATTCTGACAAGTCAATACATTGTAATTTTTGTGTATTCTTTACTTGTATCTATTGCAAATACCAAGGGGATGGAGGTTTCCTCCTTCATGTCGGTTTTAAACAATAATTAAAACATCAAAAACAATTTAGCAAAAGGTCTGCATGGATTATTGATTTGTAAATAATCATAAATTACATCTTCAGTAGAAAAGTATAGTTGATCTATAAAATAAAATGCTCAAAAAAGTCAGACCAAATTTCCTGTTTCTGGCCCTTACTATTCCCTGGTTTCAGATAAATTAAATAGTGACTAACAACAAAACTCTACTATTGTTTTGTGAGAAGAAATCACCTTCGCAAATGAGTGAGATCTAATATACCTGCTAGTTCAGGTGTCTCGTGTATTTTTAGATGTTACCAATGTATGAACAAAGTAATTGCTGAGCCATTGAGTTCCAGTTTATGTGAAATACAATTCAGAGGATCTGAGATAATAAAGTCTATCTGCAGTCATGTCCTATGCCTGAAAAAATAAGCTGACAGCAGTCGCATAAAACTTGTGAACCAGCTAAAATTGCTACATTTGTCTTTGCACACAATGTACCTAAGGGCAAATTGTTTCTAAGATTATGCAGAGTTCTCCTCTCCTCTAAAGCACCTCTGACTTTGTTTTTCAGTTTATCATTATGGATACCACCGCTATCTCACTCTCAATTCAGGTGTTCGGTATGATTTGAAAGATTTCTTATTTAATTGAATCTTGCTTGATTACCCTTGTCAGCAACGTATTGGGTGTAGCTGGTTTTGCTGGCTTGTGGTCCTGTGGACCTTACATTTACAGAAAGGAGGAATATTCATGTATCGATTTGTTTTTTACTGCTGCTAAAATAGTACTACATATACAGTGGACTCTCCACATTCACAAGCGTTAGGGGCACAGAGCCCTTGCGAAAGTGGAAAAACTGAATAACTCTCTCCTCTGTGATCCCCCTCCCATTCCCTGTCCCATTCTTTGGCCTTGCCATGGGGGGAGGGAGGGAGGGAAAAAACAAGGTAAAAGGCTTACCTGTACTTTCCCGTCAGACAGAAAGAGAGGAGTTCTAGGGTTTTAACTACTTCCATTTGCCATCTTGAGAAAGGAGGGGTAGAATCAAAGAGAGCACCTGACCAATCAGCAGCCGTTACACATATGCAGCCACATGGAAGAGACGACAAATCTCTAGCTGTGGAAGGGTGTTTTTCTCGCTGACATCCATTTTAAATGCCAACCTCACAAGCCTGAAATGAGGAATGCAAAGGAATAGGAGGATGAAGGGGGGAAGCAGGTAGGTGCCTTGCAAATAATCAAATTCATGAAGGTCAGACCCGTAAAAGGGGAGGGAGGTCTGTACTTCAGTTTCTGAGTGTTTTGCACCCTTATTTGTGACATTATTTAGGTAAGTCTCTGTTGTGTTTTTCTTAGATCAGCATATGGCAATCATGAAATGGAAAGTATCTCCTTGTGTTCTAACCCTGAACATGTAACTTTCTGTAACTGTTTTAGCTGTGAAACATCTTAAGCACCACCTTTGGTTTTTATCCTGTTCTGTTAATCAGCTTAATTCTGTATGTTCTCAGATATACATACTTATCTTCAAATTAAGATTTTAATTTTTTAATAATATTTTTATTGAAGCTTATAATTGAAAATAAAAAAAACCCCTCCCCACTTCCAAGCTTACTTTCCAGTTGAATCTGTTTGTTTTCATTCCATTCATACATGGTTTCTGCTTAAAAAATGATCTTACATTGTTACATCTTACATTGTTACATTGCCTTGTTAGATTATTACCTTACATTACATACAATCTTGCTTTGTTCCTTTTTCTTTTTTTATGCTATATCTTTATCCAGTTCAAAACTTCTCTCCATTCCCTTTCAAAGTTCTGGATAGGTTTATTTTTCAAAGAAAATGTTAACTTTTCTATCCCTACCATATCCAGGACTTTTAATTTCCATTCTTTTATATCAACGTATTTCCTTTCTTTCCAATATTGCAGTTATATCAGTCTTGCAGCAGTTATCAGGTATAACAATGTCTTCTGATGACATCTTATTTTTCTTTGTTGCCCTAGCATATTTAACAGATAAAACTCTGGCTTCATTTCAAACTTTAAATTATAAATTCTTTGAATTTCGTCATGTATTTCCTTCCAAAATTTTCTTGGTATCTTACAGGTCCACCACGTATGAAAAAAAGACCCCACCTTTTCATCACATTTCCAACATCTTGCATTTCCGTTTTTAGTTATTTTTTGCAATCTTTATGGTGTCATATACCATCTATGTAACATTTTATAAAAATTTTCTCTTAAATTTAAACTTGGTGTAAATTTTATATCTGTTTTCCATGCCCTCATCCATGTGTCCAGTTCAATTGGATGTCCAATATTTTGTGCCCACCTAACCATATTGTCTTTAACAACCTCTGATTCCATTTCTCTTTGCAATAGTAACTCATAAAATTTGGAGATTCTCTTCTTCTAGTCCCCCTTCATCAATAAATCTAATTGATTTTCTTTTCTTTCAAATCCATATATTTTTTGATCCATTTTAAATCTCTCTTTAAGTTGTCTCCATGGGAACCAATTAAATTCATGTCCTGAAGCTTTTAACTCTTCTTCTGTATGCCTTCTTGGCTTATCCCCCTCCCATTTCAACAACTCTTGGTAAGTTAGTAGATTTCCTTGTTTTGTTAGGGCAATTTTTTATGCTTCTTGGGGTGAAGTCCACATCAGAAGTCTTCTATAAAATTTATGCTTTATTTGTGATCAAACTTTCAGTAATGTCTTTCGAATACAATGATTATTAAAATCTTTATTCACTGTTATTTTGTCATAACATAAGTATCTGTGCCATCCAAACCCATTATTTATTTCTTCCAATTCTTTAATTGTTGTGTTTTCTACTTATGTCCAATCTTTGATCAAATCTAAACAACATGCTTGGTAATAGGTTTTTAATGATGGCACATGAAATCCTCCTCTCTCTTTTGCATCTTGTAGTATTTTAAATCTTATTCTTGTTTTTTTCACTTGCCAGATAAATTTTCGTAGCTCTTTTTCCCATTCTTTAAAAATCTTCTCTCTTCCTATTACTGGTAAAGTCTGAAAGGGAAACATGAGCTTTTGTAGTAAGGACATTTTTTATCCTTCCCAGGAGAGACAATTTTAGGTGTATCCATTTTTCCATTTCGATTTTAATCTCCTTCCATATCTTTGGATAATTGTTATCAAATAATTCTTGATTTTTATTTGTTATTGTAATACCTAAATATTTTACTTTCTTAGTAATTTGATATCCTGTTCTTTTCTCCAGGTCTACTTGTTCTTTTTTTGTTATATTTAATGTCATCATCATTGTCTTTTCTTCATTTATCCAAATTAAGATTTTAAAAAGGGACATATCATGGTCCCCATTCTAATCTATTCTGTGCTTCTCCCCATCAGTTTCTGTAATTCATGCCTCTGCTTTCATTTTACTGTTTCTTTGTGTAGCAATGGAGCAACAATTTTAATAGCAGAATAACTTGAAAATATGCAAAAATTTGGGGAAAAATTCCATTCTTGCTAGACTACAAGAGATCTGATCTCAGTCCTTAATAAATAAGTGCAAGCAAAGTGCAAATGAGAAAAATAAAAGGTCTCTAGAAACTGTCAAATTAAAATTACTTCCTCTTTAGGTGAAAGGTGTGATTTGTTTGGTCTAGTGTTAGTAGCAGTCAAATGACGTTTTTGTTTGAATAAGAGGGAAAATAGGAAAGAAATTGTGATTGGATAACTTGGAGACATTGGAGCTTCTAGTACTGCACTTACATACACATCCCATTCATTGACAGAGATACATGTTGACTTCTGTTGTGTATGTGTAACATTCCTTGAAGAGTGACAATTATGGCATTGAATGAAGTAATGTGAAAGGAGGCTTGGCAGGCATGTTATTGTAGTTAAGCTGAGGAAGCATGGAATGAAAATCTGCATCAGTAGCCACTTAACAGATTTTAGTTCAAATAAAACAACAACAACAATGCAAGTCTAGAGGAAAACAGAAAAAATGTTGAGCTCTGGTTGGAAATTTCAGAAAAATCAGGGAACATAATTTATCTCCTTCTCATTACTGTATGTGCAGCACCCTTATAATATAACACTGTATCCTGAATTGAGCTACTATTTATGTCCATCCTGTTTACCTTTCACAGATTACTGTATATTCAATACATTGATTATTGGATCACATTTAATGAATGTCAGAGATAGGCCATTCTAACTTGGATAATACTATAAAAAATTATGGCAACCTGTTACAATTGGATGCCCCTCGAGTGTGTTGAACTACAGCTCTTGACACTTTTAGACATCCTTCCTTGCCATGACTGACTAGAAATGATAGCAGCTGTAGTGCAACACTTATGGAGGGCACCAGCTTGGGTGAGATTAGTCTTGGAGGAAATCAAAGTTGTCACCAGGTAAATTTTCACCTGGAAATGAGGTGAGTCTAAAACTGGCTATTGCAGTATGTAGGTAAGCAGGTATGAAAGAGCTTAATTGCCAAGAAGAAGAAAAAAGACATTGTGTAGTACATTTTAAGCAGCTTATTCAAGCGTCACTGTATTCAGTCAGGCTTACTTTCAGATAAATATACAGAGCATTTTAGTGTTCATAGTGCAGAGTTTAACATTTACCTATGGATAGTCAGAGGTTCCTTTAAGCCTCTGACCATAAGGACTTCTAAAGTTCCCTCTAAGATTTGTTAATAGCACATGTATGTATACTTTGAGAAATTAAGAAATTTCCCTAAATAGCTGTTGGTTGTATTATATATTCAAGAATCTGTTATTGTTGTTATTGGTGTATTCAAGTTGGAAAGTAACTAATGGGGTTCTTTTTTTTAAAAAAAAAATAGATTTCTTCCATTGCTTTGTGATGTCTTGTTAAAATCTAGCATGCTTACTTAACTAGACTGAAGCCCTAAGGCTAAGTTTCTACAAGCAGTCAGAGAAAAAAACAACTGAAGGCCACTCAGAATTTAACATAAGCAACTCTTGGGAGTGGCTAGGGGAGAACAGGCATTGAAAAACATGATAGCTGCACAAAAGTAAAATTTAAAACTGATGTTTTGAAATTGGCTGGTTATATAAGTGTTACCGTTTTACTGGATGAAAAGATGTGACACTTTTTAGAATTATATAAAAGCCTGAGAGTATGCAATATAAATGTGTAGTATATAGAAAAACAAAAAGTCTCAAGACATAATGTATTTCAAAACATAAAGCAATTAGGAACCTGGATTCAACTGATATGGTCTGAGGAAGATTAATTGTCTGCCATAGTGAATTATTATGATTTCAGCTCCAACTACTGCAAAAGACTGCACATTTAGTGACGTATTTTTGCAGTTGCATATTTAAAAACAAGAAATTAAAGCAATTCTTTACAGTAGTAAATTTAGTCTATGCTAAGCCCAAAGTCCATATACTGGTACCAGTCCAGAATGCATCAGCCGCTTGTACCTGTAGAATTTCCAGGAATAGAGACAAGTGTAGCCAATGGGCACAGATATGGTACTGGTCCCAGACAAGGTGGAGAAAAAATGGATCGGATAGCTTAAGAAGCATTGATCTGAGTTACAGTATAGGCACACATCCATTAATAAAGCCTCTAACAAAGAAGATCCTTTTTATAAAGTCCTTTCATGAGAGTTCAGTCCAGCCACCTCCCTTCTTGTCTTCAGTGTATTGGAAAGTTATTTGTCTGTTTTCAGCATTGGAAGAATAGTGAAGGAGGGCTGGAGAAAGACATGCAGCAGCATGTCAGCAGTAAACAGTGGAAGAAAGCTTGACCGGGTAAAGAATGGGATCCTACTCTAGGTTGTTACCATGGCATTCTGGTCTGGTTTTTGGTGAACTAAGATATCATTTTTGATATCATAATTCGACCCTTTTCCCCCCATCAGCTGAGTGCTTGTTAGGCTCCGCCGGACAAGCGCGAAGCTAGGTATGGGAGACTTGTATCCTCATCGAAAGTACCAGATATAGCCAGTTCTGCTTCAGGGGCTAGCCACCCGAAACAAACACCTTGATTGTAAGACAAAGAGAACTCTTTGCCTGTGAAAGCACCCTGGCAAGCCAGGCACTTAACGGCCGAGCTAGCCACATCTGCATACCAGTGATACCATTGTCAATTCGGTTCATAACTCAATCATGCAAATTCCAACCTTTCGGAGCCTTTGTTCCAAGACCAAAACTCCTTGTGCTCATGCAAAGACCAGTTTAGCCTGTGGTCATTCTTTCCCTATAAAAGATGCCCCACTTTGAGAGCTCATTGGAACTCTCGTCGAACCTAGCTGAAATCACTAGAACTCTCGTCGGACCAAGCTGAGCTGAAATCACTAAGCTGAAATCACTCGAAGCTCCTCTTGGATCTTCGCCCTCGCCTTGCTGCCGCTCGGTTCTACAGATTCCCCTCGGTCTCCACACCGGGTTTCCTTCCTTCTCCCCAATTGGTGTCTTCAGGACTTCGGACAGGTGGCGTATTGCTTATTTCTCTAAAAACTCTCTTTCTTTCCTCTCTAGTTAGGTATGTTTGAGTTTTATTATTTTCTTTTGCTTAATAAAAACTGTTAGTATTTCAAACTGCTTGACTCCTCACTGACCTGAACTGGTATACATAGGATAAAAGATCTCGCTGCGTTGCCCTGCCTCTCGTTAGCCAAGAGAGTGCTCCAGCTAATTTTCCCCATCTTAGTTGTTGTTGTTTGGTTATTTGGGCGCCCCTCCTGGGACCCCCAGTTTACAGGGTAACAGAGTGGTGGAGCAACATGGGCAGTCCCGGTACCCCTAATTTGAGAAGGAGTCGCGAACCTCCTCAAATCGGGCGGTACTGACGTAGAGAATGGTCAGTGAGTAGTTTTAGATCATAGTTAGGCAGGTCAGTGTATGTGCATGTTCTCTGTGTGTTTGTGTAACTTTCCTATCGGGTGAGACGCCGTACCTTTTTTGTCCTGGAATCATCTCTCTCTCTTGGGTCTATCGTGGCCTGGGATCCGAAGTGTTAGGATGCTAGCACGTTAGGAACAGTCCACACACATCCAACATCTTAGCAGGAAGGCACACTGAAGCACTTTTGGAAAGGACAAAATCCCCACTCCTTTCGTTGTCCCTTTTGCAATTTGTCCGTTGGATTTGAGGCTAGCTTTGTTTGGAATTGGAGAAGGCATGGGTGGTGATTCCCAACTTCTCAGTTAGGAAGGTGCATCCTGTTGTTTGCCGGCTTGTTAGGATTGGGTGGTGAGTCCCAACCTAGCTGTGGGTTTAGCGGTTTAGCCCAAGGTAGAGGAGGTGCCCCCACCCAGAAAACCAGTCAGGGGAGGTTCAGTTTTGGGTTCCTTGTCCCTCTTCCCCCACTGTTCGGCCGGATGGCGTAGTAAGTTCCTTTGAGTTCGTCACCCCCCTTTTCAGTTGAGCCTTGGAAGTGCTCCTGAGGGTTTCCCCATTGGGTCCCAGGTGGGCCTCCCCGTCCCTGAACCGTTGGCCTTGTCCTTTTGTCATCAGTGCTGTCGAGGTGTAAAACCAGGCCTGGATGTACAGAAGCGACCTTTGTTTGGGCAGGCTGGAGTTTGGTTCCTTTTCCCTCTTCCCTAGCAAAGTTCCAGAGTTCGTTTTCCTCAGTTCCCCCAGGGGTCTAGGTGTCACTCCAGAGTCCTAGTTCCGTATTTTGTGAAGGAAATAGTGTGGAAATTGTTGATGTGCTTCTGCGGGAAGCCTTTGTGTTGCTTTGTATAGGAAGCTGTGTATTTTTTTGGTAGTGTAGGAAATGGCTAAGGAGAGCCCTGTTGCAGTTAAGGACCTCATGTGTCAGGAGGAGGTCCAAGGTAAACTGGAGAGATGGGTTTTAGCTAAAGGCAAGTGCCCCTGGAAAGACTCTGTCTTCCAGGCAGACGAACCCTTCGCCTCTCTCCGAGAAGCTACCCTGCCGTAAGACAAAGAACCCAGGGCCCTTGAAGGATGTTGGAGCTTGGGGGTTTGCTTGTCTGAGCACTAGT